>JALGQZ010000007.1:636591-1236591 GCA_023105745.1 Austropuccinia psidii
CCAAATTTTATTACTCTAAAAGAGCTATAACTTCACAATTTCTCACTTTCAATTTTTATGTTCATATGAGTTTCTAATAAATGTTTTGATAGCTCAGCATATTTCAAAGTACTTGCTACAGTTGTTCTTAAATGAAAAAAATAAACACCATAAGGGAAGGAAAATAAAATTCAGTCAGAGCTTTGAATGAGCAAAGAATACATGCCTTTCCAAAGTACACTTTCTTTATTGTACCTGTAATTTATAACTTTAAGAGAAGTGGTTCCAATTTTTTCAATAAACAAAAATTCTTATAAGTTAACATACCCCTTTAATATCTATATCCACTTTACTAGGTGATATTGTGGAACTCCTTTTAGTGTGGGATTGGATAAGGCAGTCCTTGAGGGGGAAATCACAGGTAAACAGTTTTGAATTGCTGAAATAATCCTGTAACCAAGGGTGCTAATGGTGTTTTAGCTGCCCCTCTGAATATACTAAACAATCTCCCTACAGAGCTCACAAATCAATATTTAAGATTGTGGCTTTACAACTAGAGAAGACTTTTCAGCAGTCTCTATCAGACCTATTCAATAATCAGACTAATGATAAAATAATAATAATTTTAAATAAATAAATTTGTAGGTGATTTCAAGATGATAAGATAATAATTGAGTAGATAAATAATAGATATAATAGTACTGAGTGGTGATTTTAAGTTGTTTTCTTTGTTGAAGGTATTTTGTTTAATGGATCATAGCTCAATATGAGAAAATTTAGTAATAGTGATAAGATAATAATATTGTTTGATATTTTTAAATAAGTGTAATTGATAAATAATTTTGATAATATGTTAAATATATATTTTGTGATAATAATAATAGTGATATGGATTTTCTTCTAGTGAGAAGAGTATAATATAAATATTTTGTTGAATATGAGTATTTTACTAATAGATGAATTCATAATATAGGAAGACCTACTGTTAGCTACAGCTATTTATAAACCACTATTTAGTGTAATTTTAATAATAATAATAATAATCTCTAGATTAACCTACTAGTAAGGGATGAATAGTTATTCTCCTTCTTGGTATATAACTAATTGGATTCATTCATCCATTCATTCCTACTATTGATGTTGTTCCTGGGTGTGTGTGATTTTTAATCATGTCCTTTGAGTGGTGATTTCCTGAATTAGTCATTTTGATCTTGATTTTCCAACTGTTAATTTTCAAAAAAAATTCTTGAAACTGGTAAAAAGGTATGGAATACCACATCCCCCTCTCCATTTAATTCTGTCCCCAGCATTCCAGTTTCAAGTACAGTATCCTGGGTTCATAAATGAAAATTTTCTTCCTTTAAATTTTTTATTTCAATAAATTCAGTTGATAATTCCATTGATGGCTTGTTATATTGATTTTGAATCTCCATTTCCTCATATTTGATTTGTACCCTGTTGTTTCTTCTTGTTTGTTTGTTTATCCATGTTAATGTTGTCCTATATCATCAATACTGATTTAGGGTAATTTCCCTCTCCATTTGATAAAAATTCTTCCAGCTACTAATAAACTTTCTTGATTAAATATTTCCACCAGTGTTGCCATAAAAGGAGATAAATGAATAATAAAAGATAGAGATTTTATATAGTTTAAGGTCTCATTCAGGACCACAGCTTGAATTCTTGAAGTTTGTTTGATAAAAAAAGATGATTTAGACAGTTTGAGGTCTTTTCAAGGACTTTTCTTGATGTAATTTTGTTTGATGATGGACAAAATCAATAAAGAAAATTGAGATATTTAGACAGTTTAAGGTCTTATCAAGGACCTCTTCTTGAAGTAATTTTGTTGAAAAATTATAAAGGATTCAGACAGTTTAAGGTCTTATCTAGGACCATTTATTGAGTTAAGTTGTTGATGATAAAATAAAAAAAATAAAATATTTGGACAGTTTAAGGTCAAATCAAGGACCTTTTCTTGAGCTCAATTTTGTTGAGGTGTCTTGATTAAAGATAAAATAATGATTCATACATTTTAAGGTCTTATCTAGGACCTTTTATTGAGTTAATTTGTTGATGATAAATAAAAAAAAGTGGAATATTTAGACAGTTTAAGGTCATATCAAGGACCTTTGCTTGAGTTGAAATTTTTTGAACTGTCTTGATGAATGATGAAATAATGATCCAGACAGTTTAAGGTCTTATCTAGGACCTTTTATTGAGTTAATTTGTTGATGGTAAATAAAAAAGTGGAATATTTAGACAGTTTAAGGTCATATCAAGGACCTTTGCTTGAGTTCTTGAAGTTTCTTTGATAAAAAAAAGATTTAGACAGTTTTAAGGTCTTATCAAGGACTTTTTATCTTTTTGAATGGTATTGATAAAAGATAAAGTAATTATTCAGACATTTTAAGGTCTTATCTAGGACCTCTTCTTGAGTTGAAATTTGTTGAATTGTCTTGATGAATGATGAGATAATGATCCAGACAGTTTAAGGTATTATCTAGGACCTTTTCTTGAGTTGAAATTTGTTTGATTATGGTCAAAATAAATAAAGAAAATTGAGATATTTAGACAGTTTAAGGTCTTATCAAGGACCTTTTCTTGAGTTGAATTTTGTTGAAGTGTCTTGATAAAAGATAAATAATAATTCAGACAGTTTAAGGTCTTATCTAGGACCTTTTATTGAGTTAATTTGTTGATGATAAATAAAAAAAGTGGAAGTTTTAAACAGTTTAAGGTCATATCAAGGAGCTTTTCTTGAGTTGAAATTTGTTGAATTGTCTTGATGAAAGATAAAATAATTATTCAGACAGTTTAAGGTCTTATCTAGGACCTCTGCTTTTTTTTTTCTCTTTTTAGTGAGCCAGTGTAAATACTTCAAATTTGAAGTATTTGGTGATTTGTTTTCTAGCCGCGGGTGTTGCTTTTCTTGACTGTTCAATCTAACTTCTACTATTTTTTTTATTCATATTGATGTTTTTTTTTTTTGTGTTTTTTTAGTTTCTACACTGTACTGTATAGTACAGTACTCTTCTGTTTTCATCGCGATCGATCCTCTATTTTTTTTTTTTTTTCTTTTTCCATTGCAATTGATCGTTTGCTTTATTTTCTTAATAATTTATTATTATTATTATTACTTATTTTTTTGTTTTTAAAAGAAAAAAAAATAAAAAAAATAAAAAAAAGTTTTTTTTTTTTTTTTTTTTTTTTTTTTTTTTTCTTGTTGTACTGTACAGTAGTGTACTCTTTATTTTAGTTGCTATCAATTGTTTTTGCTTTTTTTTTTGTTTTTTTTTTGTTTTTTTTGTTTTTTTTGTTTTTTTTTTGTTTTTCCTGTTGGTTTTTTTTCTTCATTCTTTTCCATTGTTTCCTTTATTTTATATATATTTTTTTTTTTTATTTATTTATTTTATTGGTTTTTTTTTTTTTTTTTTTTTTTTTGCTCTTGTGCTGAGACCCTTATTAACTGTGAGATAAAAAAAAGAAAATAAATTAAAACAATAATAAAAAAATAAAAAATAAAATAAAATAAAAATAACAAAATAAAAAAATAAAAATAAAATCATAATAAAGGATAAGATATAATAAAGAAAATAAAATATAAAATAACATAGAAAATGAAAATAAAAAATAAAAGAAATAAAAAATGAAGAAAAACAAAAATAATAAGTATTATATATATATATATCTTTTTTTTTTTTTTTTTTTTTTTTTTTTTTTTTTTTTTTTTGATATCTGAGAAGCTAAAATTCATGAGATAAAGGGAAAATTTAATATTATAAAAAAAAACTTCATTGAGGATGTGAAAATTTGCTATCAAGACCACTCTTGAATTTGGTCTTTTTAGCTGTCAGTTCATTTCTTCTTTCTTTATTGAGATATTGATCCTGCAATTCTTTTTCATCCCTTAAATACTCATGATTGGTGTTTCCACTTTTATTTTTGTTCTCTTTTCAGTCCTCATTTTGTGTTGAAATTTTATATTGCATTGCCAAGCGGGCTTGCAAATTTGGGCATATCTTCTTGTTCTGAGTAATCCAAAAATATTCCCTTTCTTCCTTGGTGAGCTTTTCTTTTTTAATATCAGTTTCTTCATTTGGTGCTTTCTTTATTCCTTCTAGCCACTTTACATGTTGGGTTGAGCATTGGTGATCTTTTTCAGTAATTTTGTAAAGTTCCAGGTTGCAGTTTTCATTCCTCAAAGGCTGCAAATTGGTATAGCCTTCCCAGGGAAATTGGTCTTCTGTAAGTAAAATTCCATCTGCTTCAAGTTCTTCAATATTTGTTTGTTTTAATAAAGCTTCTTGATCCTGTTTCTGCTGTCTGTTACTGATGTCTCCATTTATTTCTTCATTTTCATTTATTTGGATTTCTTTGGTTTTTTCCAAAGAAAAGTAATTTATTCCCAGATTAAAATTGTTGTTTTCTTTATTAGAGTGATGGTGTGGGGTAGGTGAGTCTTCCTCTTTGGCATTGGTTGAATGATTTATAGAATTTGACCTATATATTTCCTTTGGCTCTGATTTGTTTTCCATAAGATATTGTTCCATAGGATTTGTGGTGTTGGTAAAATATTGAGGTTTTAGGTTAATTGGATCTTCATTTTTGGTGATTTCACTTCCTTTTTCTAAAGTTACCACTTGCTTGATAGCTTCATTTTCAGGTTGAATTTCCTTATTCAATTCTCTGCTTGGGTTGAAATTTTTAAGGTGTTGAGAATATTCTGGGAATGCTGGATGCTTATTAGATGTATGGATATGCAATAGGTTATTTTCTTTGGGAAGATAAGTATCTGATTCTTCTTTTGGTTCTTGAGTGAGTTCTTTTGCCAGTTCTTGTTCTGATTTTCTTATTTAAATTTCTGACTTATTTAGGTTTTGTTTGATAATATCTTTATTTTCCATAATAAGCCTTGGGTCAATGTTTACCATATTTGAGGGGAAAAGTTGAAGTTTCTGAGTTTCATCATTGTCCTTTTTGAGTGATGCTTCTTGTTGGAGTATCTTTGAAAATGAAATTGGTGGAATGGTTACTTCTTGTGGTAAGAGTGATTTATCTTTATCCCCATTATTTTTTATGTTGGGTTTTCTGGATTCTTTCTTTGCAGTTTCTTGACCATAATCATTTCCATTTGCTGGTTGATTATCCATGATATTTTCTAAGATTTCATTTAATTATTTATTTTGTTTGGGTTTTGAGGTTGATTCATTACTTTCTTCCTGAATTATAGGATTTTCTTGAGGCTTGAGGTCTTTATTTATGGTAATTTTGTTTTTTGGAGAAATTTCTTTTAAGGAATTTACTGCTGATGTATTAGAATTGGAGTGCAAATTCCTTTCTCCCACTGTGACATTAATTACTGACATAACTGGTTTTACACCTGATTTCCAATTATTCTTAAATATTCCTTTTGAAAGGGATCTTAATGCTTTGATAGGTGAGAGGAGCTTGGTGAGTGGTTTTCTTTTTATTTCTTCAGAATTCTTGAAATTATAATAGTTGATAGCTTGAGTTATTTGGTTACCAGTATTTCCATTTTTTCTTTTTGAGGTTGTAATTCCTGTAAGATTTATTTCTTTAGGATTTGGCTTGATATTTTCTGTATTAACTGGGGCTAATTCCACTTTTATTTCCATTTTATCTTCAGATTCTATTACTTCTTCTTCCTTAAATACTTGGTGAGGATGTTCTTCTGAAATTTCCTGATTGTTGGAACTTGATTCTTTTTCTGCTGGTAATTCTTTCGAATCTTCCAATTTAGAAACTGCACATGTTTCCATTCCTGCTGGTGGGTTTTCTCTCTATCCTAATTTCTGTGGTGAACAAATTGGTAAGCAAAGTCTTCTTCTATTTGGCTCTATATAGCTTAATATTTCCCCTTTTTGTTGAGAAAAGTCTAATCTGATGTTGTTGTCTGCAAGGAAGGGCCTTCCCAATACTGTGTGTACTGCTCCCCTTGCCACAAAAAGGTGTATATTTCTTTCTTCCCCAGTAACTAGAGTAATTGGGGTAAATTCTGCTAATCCAATAATTGAAGTACAGTGACCATCAATCCCCCTTAAATTCATGTTGAGACATCTTGTGGTGAGTCCTGCTTTTATTGCCGAATCTTCTGGTATTATGTTCAATTCTGATCCTGTATCTACTAATGCCATTATTTGATGTCCTTCTTCACCTAGGTACACTTGCATAAATCCCAATGGACAGGCATAATGTAGTTTGGGCTGTTCATAATCTCCTAAATGGTGGTTTATGAGTTTGGTTTGAATTTATTTTGTGTCAAGTGAGTTAATTGAGTTTCTTTCTTCTGTTGTCAAATTTTTAAGCTGGTTGATAACTTTGGGTGACATGATAAGAACTTGTTCTAAGGTGAGATTTATTTTCTGATCCAAAACCTTTTTGATAATTTGACTCATAACCTCTTGAAATTCTGTGTGTTCTTGCTTGATATCCTTGTTTTTAATGGTATTTTGAGTCAATTCCTGCTTCTTTCCAGAATCCTTTTTTTCTTTAGCTTCTGGGATAACTCCTTCTTCCTCTTTGAACTCTTGAAGTTTCTTGAATTTAGTGGGAATAATTGTTTTTTCCACTGTACCATCTTCATCTTCAATATAGGCTCCAGGTATGTTTGGATTCTTTTTTAGTTGTGTTTCCATTGTTTTTGGTGATGATTTTGTTGGTTCTTGACTTGGCTGCTCATGTCTAGAGGATCTTTGTTTGGTGTTTCTTAATCCATAATTATTGAGAAATGGATCATTTGCTGATGATATAGTTGGTGGCTGCCAGCTTCCCCAATCTTCAATTTTGGCTATAGCTGTTGAAATGTCATTTTTCTTTGCTTGTATTGTGTTTACTTCTTTTGGTTCATGTATTGATTCTTGAGCTTCATTTTCTTTTCTTTTCTTGATAAGTTCTTCTTGTTCTTTTGTGAATTCTTCCACTAATTTCTTTGGTGATATTTTTCCATCTGTTGGTACTCTTTGCCAATTGGGAAACAAAAATCCACCTCCTTGTCTGCTGACCCATTTCTTATTTTGATCTTCAAATAGGTAGTTACATCTATTTACTGAATGTCCTTCCTCCAGACAGTAGTAACATTTGACATAAGGTTTTGGTATGTTTTGTGCTGGTGCATAGGGAACATGCCTTTGTGAGAATGGAAGTAAATCATTACTTGGCTTGAACTGTTGATTCTTAAGTTGATTATTGGTAACCCCTCCAATTCGAGGTTTGGATAGACTTTTCAATTCTTCTAGTTGAGTCATAAATTTCTTGAAATCTTCATTTTCCCCTTGTGCCTGCTTTCTAGTTTCCAGTTTTTGTTCTTTGAGGGATTCAGTAATTTCCTTCATTTTATTAAAAGCTTCATTCATTCCTGGGAAAGCCTCTTCCTTGAAATGAACTTTATTTTTATTTTCAGTAAAATTCCTTCCTGTATCTCTTGATGATGAGAATCTTTTTGTTACTAATATTCTGGCTTCCAATTCTTGTTAAATGTACTTCTTGCGGATCTTCATAGGTGGTATAAGGTATCCTCCATCTTCAGCTCTAACCATGACATTATATTCAATCATTTACTTACTTATGGCTCCTTTAATATCAGCTGAAAGACAGTCAAATAAATCTTCATGGAACATGTTATATTGAGGAATATACCTGTATCTTAATAAGTAAGTAACAATAGTTTCATATTCTCCCATAAGCTTTTTATATTGTGACAGACTACCAATTCCTCCATCTTCTTGAGTTTCAGAAAAAAGCTTCATCAGTGAGTCTTTTCTGTATCTTCTTTCAGGTTCAACTCTTCCCCATTTTGTTATGAGATCTTTCTTTAGCTGTTTCCAATTTCCTTCTTCATAGCCTGGCATAGCTTCAATTGCATCACTCACCTTTTGGTTTGTTGTCCAAAATGCCAATTGCATTGCTAGGTCTTCATCTGTTTCCCCTTCAATTCGAGATATTCTTTCCACTTTCTTGATAAATTTCTCTACTTCTTCTCCATCAAAATTTAGATTGTAATCTTTTGCTTTAATTTTAACTACAGGTCTTTCTTGTCTTGGAACTTTCTGTTGTAAGGGACTTGGGTTATTTGGTGTAGTGACAAAAACCCTCCTTGGAATATTTTGAGTTCTTGGTTCTTTTGCTGGAGTAGAGGTTGCTCTTGGTCCAGGTGTAGGTGATATTGGTGAATCTTCAGGCCTAACATGCCTTGGTAATGTTTGTTCACTTGGACTGGCTCCAGGTGTGTAAGATGTTTGTTCCCTTCTTTTTCCTTTCTTTTTACTTTGTGTTAATAATAAATCTTGCATTTGCTTCATAAGAATTTGTATTTTTACTGTTTGATCTTCCTCTTCACTTTCTTCAGCATACTGTCCTTCTACAGTATCTTCAGGTAATGGTGGTAAGTCAGATGTTGATTTTTGATTCATTTCTACTTGGTAAACTGATCCTTTAAATTCTTTTGTAATTCTCTTGTTTTTTCTTGCTTCTTGAATTAACTTGAAGAAAAATCTCCTTAATTCTTCCTTTTCCTTCTGTTCTGTTCTTGGTGTTGCAATGAGTAAATCAATATCCTGAGGTGTTTGATTTTCTGGTGTTCCTTCTTTTACTGGATAATAAAAATGATATGATTGATTTGAGGATTGTGATGGTGATGATGATTTGGAATGGGATTTGTTTCCGAAATCCAGATTGTATGAGAGTGTTGATGGTTAATTCTTGATAATGGTAATTATTTTTGTGAGTTATGTTGATTTGATTATCTTCTTTTATTGATGATTGACTGATTATTGAATGTTGAAGTTGAAAGGCCACTGTTGGGACACCAGATGTGGAACTCCTTTTAGTGTGGGATTGGATAAGGCAGTACTTGAGGGGGAAATAACAGGTAAACAGTTTTAAATTGCTGAAATAATCCTGTAACCAAGGGTGCTAATGGTGTTTTAGCTGCCCCTCTGAATATACTAAACAATCTCCCTACAGAGCTCACAAATCAATATTTAAGATTGTGGCTTTACAACTAGAGAAGACTTTTCAGCAGTCTCTATCAGACCTATTAAATAATCAGACTAATGATAAAATAATAATAATTTTAAATAAATAAATTTGTAGGTGATTTCAAGATGATAAGATAATAATTGAGTAGATAAATAATAGATATAATAGTACTGAGTGGTGATTTTAAGTTGTTTTCTTTGTTGAAGGTATTTTGTTTAATGGATAATATCTCAATATGAGAAAATTTAGTAATAGTGATAAGATAATAATATTGTTTGATATTTTTAAATAAGTGTAATTGATAAATAATTTTGATAATATGTTAAATATATATTTTGTGATAATAATAATAGTGATATGGATTTTCTTCTAGTGAGAAGAGTATAATATAAATATTTTGTTGAATATGAGTATTTTACTAATAGATGAATTTATAATATAGGCCGACCTACTGTTAGCTACAGCTATTTATAAACCGCTATTTAGTGTAATTTTAATAATAATAATAATAATCTCTAGATTAACCTACTAGTAAGGGATGAATAGTTATTCTCCTTCTTGGTATATAACTAATTGGATTCATTCATCCATTCATTCCTACTATTGATGTTGTTCCTGGGTGTGTGTGATTTTTAATCATGTCCTTTGAGTGGTGATTTCCTGAGTTAGTAATTTTGATCTTGATTTTCCAACTGTTAATTTTCAAAAAAATTCTTGAAACTGGTAAAAAGGTATGGAATACCACAATATGAAATGGTGTTCCATTAAATTTTTACTTTTTCCAATACAGTGTAGACAATCAATATATTGGTCTTCAGCAGATGGATTCCAATGGGGCTACTAGACATGTATTGAATATAGAAATTATATTCAATTATCCCCTCATGATAAAAGAATCATAATTCATAACATCATAAATAAAAAATCAGAACAGCTTATTTTTAGCCTGTTAGATATGTATTAAATACCCATCAGGCCAAAAATAACTTTTTATAAAGTTAATTTATTCTTAAACAGACTTATCAAATGATTTTTTTTTTTAAAAAAATAAGTGTAAATTAATCATTGATAAGCAGATTTATAAATATTATATCATTTTTAGATTCTATACAAAAAATAACCTAGGGTAGACCCATAGAGTTTTATACCCAGAAATGTCTATTTCTTATTTTTATTAAAATATTTAAGAATCTCAAAGTAAAGTTTCAAAATTCAAACATTTTTTCAAAAAAATTATTAAATTTTAAGCTTAAATAACTTTAGATTTAAAGCTTTAAGAGGTTTATGAAAACTTAACAAAAGATTTAGTTAAAATTTAGTTTTGGTATATATTTACTGAATTGACTAAGAATTTACCATATAGAATGTAAATCTTGTGTGATTTCAATTTAAATTGAGTTGAAGCCATAGTATGATGGCTTTAAATAAATAAAAGAGGCAAAATACACTTAGAAAGGTGGGAAAAATGAAAAAAAGCCAAATAGAGCCAGGGTACCCAAATTTGGGGATCTTTAAGGAGTGAATTAAGGTTTCTCCACTTTCATTTTGGGATTTTTAAGCTTATTCAAAATTTAAGATTAGATTTTTATTGAATATTAAATTTTAAACTGGTTTATCCCCAAATTTGACAGGAATTACAAGCTTCCAAAGGGTAAATCCCCATATGAAGTCCTTTAATCAAGGTTTCAAGAACTGTCAAAGCTTAAATAAGCATAAAATTCAAATTTCTAAGTTTTGAAGCCTTATCAAAAGTTAAAGTTATGTGTGTATTTCTATTTAATGTGGAAAAATAGCAATAACTTCAAAAATTTATTAAAAATACAATTCTTAATGGATTTTATTGAAAATTTCACACATATTACAATTAAATGTTATCTGTGTAGAAATATAAAATTTTAAGTTTTTTCTTTTAAAAATTTCAATTGATAATTAAACTCTTTAATTATTCTTAAAGAAAATTAAAATTTCCTTCGAAATTAATCAAAATATAGTTTAAGAGATTTTTACTTAAAGCTTTATTTTCAAGCTTTCAATTTGATGAACTTTAATTTAAATAAGCTTATTTCATATTCAAAATTAAAATAATTAACCCAAAATAGGCTTAAAGCTAATTGAACTTAATAATAACAGTGGTAACTTTTAATTAAACCAAAAAATATGTTACCCTAAGCTAAGAACTTTATTTTTTGGTATGAATTTTAAGTTTTGACCTGAGAATGACCTCAATATTCATTATGAATAATTAGAGTTTCTCTGAATTCATAAAAAGAGCCTTAAAATAACTGGTTTTGTCTATTATCATCATTAAATAAATCAAATTAGACATTTAAGCAGGTAAAGCTGTATCAAATATAAAATGTTATTATTAAAAGTAATGCTTAATGTATTCTATGCCTTATAGATTTTAAATTGAAGGATTGGTATAATTAGAATCATATATTATTGTTTTAATAACAAATAATAAATTTTATCACAGAAAATTGTTGTCTTAAATATCTTTCAAAATCCACAAATTTGTCTCAAAACTCTAAAAAATATTATTTTATCATATAAAACTATTATATTTATTTAAGATATTGGGTTTTTTTGGCTCATTTTTTACCTTATGAACATTATTTAATATTATAGTTTTTGTTATTTGACTTATTGTATTAACAAAATAGTATAAGTAGGTTTTCTATCAATTTATATATCTTGCTTTATCTAGTATTATTTTTTTTATACAGAATTTCTCTATAAGATTAATCTCTTCACAGTGTGTGATAAATATTATTATTTTCCACATATAATTTTCTCATTGAGAGATGTTATATTTCTTATTATTATAACTGTAGGTAACTATAATAATAGCAGAATAATTATAATTTATTATAATTATCAAGATTTCTTTTTTATTAAGATAATTAATAATGATTAATCCTTTTTTATACAATTATATTAATTTCTGGCTATAATATCTAATTATATTATATTTTCTACTGAGAACAGTCATAGTACTCTTTATATTTGTTACTATTATCAAGAGTTTCATAGACAAAGCTTACAGTTAAATTCAGGCCAACCCCTTCATCCACTTTTGAAGCCAAAAAGTTCTTTCACATTATGTTTTAATTAAATTTCTGAAGTTCTTCCTCTTGTATAGCTGTGCCTATTCTTCCATAAAAATGAGTAAAAATAATTTTATTGTTTTATAATATGATTTCAATTCTACCAGTTTGTCACCAATAATTGTCAATAAAAAGATTCATCATTATAAAAGGAGAGGTAAAAAAAATACGTTTTATAGAAAGCATAGGGGAATAACCAAACTAACAAATCCAGAAATTTTGTAAACTGTGAAAAAATTACTAATTTTGTGGTAGAATTCTTGATATTGTGGTGTGATAAGAGAATTTTAAGGAGATTTTGAATTTTTGTGCTTTGTAGGAATATGTTGATGTCAAAATGTGTGGTTATGGTATTTTTCAAAAAGATCCTTTCTATATGTGTAGAATATGGTGAGATCATAACTTCAATGTCATATATACTTTCACTAAGAAAGTGATGATTGCAACAAAGGCAAAGCTTTTTTCTATACTTGAAGAACATTTCTTGGAATTGATGAGACTATGAAAAGAGATATTTTGAAATATAATTATTTCTCTCCAATTTCCAATCTGAGAGAGTTTCATGAATAAAGTCATGATTAATTTCAGTTAGATCATATAAAATGATTCCTCAGGAATAAATGAAGGGAGATATCATGTCATTTTTTGAGATATTCAAATATAGTTGGTGCCAAATTCTCTTGTATTTCCTTTTGAGCTTTTTTAGAAAAGGTGATTAGTCTCATTAACTCATTTATACTGTTTTGAATAGGGCTCCCATCAGGGCAATACATATGGATGTTTGGATTTCCCTAGCTGCTTTGAAGAATGTTGACTAATGAATTCTCATCTGACTAGATATGTGAATTGAATTTATATATCTTTTATCAGAGATCCACAAGTCATAAATAATAAGTATAGCAGCACACTGGGGCTCATTTAAGACAACTGGTACCATTTACTATGGTAAATCCCAGAGCTTCCTATATTTTTAGGATGAACAAAATCATGGGCTGACAAATAATAGCTGGATATTAAAGTATCAGCTTTGGAACATTTTTTAAGTCAAATCTACTTTCTATTCTTCCCATGATAGGTGAAAAGCTTGAGTTTGAATATGTCTGTGTGTGATTTGATATCATCTTCCCAATTATTCATCAAACAAGGTAAATATACTATGAGAGTGGATTGTTTTTATTTTATATTAAGAGATTGGATTGAGGGTGGAATATCTCTTTTGTAATCATAAAGAGCCATACATATAAGTGATATGAACTGAATTGATTTGCCTAGTACCATGTCATCTGCAAGAAGACAGCCCAAGGAAGTATGCCTGAAGGACTCTTAGAGGTCGTTTACTTGATTTTTTGTGACACTATGTTTCAAATTGATTCTTCTAGCTGAGGATGAAATTTTTTTCAACCAAAGAGAAGTTTGTGGGTTTCCATTTGGGGGTGCACTATCCAGGAGGAATTCTAATCCTTGATTTTGGTGAGGATTGAGTGTTTCTTTTAAAAATGGTATAAGAGATTGGATTTTTAAGATGTGTCTATGAAACTGTTGATAATATTACTATCAATAAACAGTACTATGAATGTTCTTATTAAATATAATAATAAACATCATTATAACCACAATTAAATAATTAATTAATTGATTATTTCTTTTACTTGTTATACACTACTAGTGATTATAACAGTAAGCAGTAATTGTCTACAAGAATGAATTACAAGAAGAATTTAATATTAAATCTTCTTTATTGAAATAATAAAATTATTTTAATATAGAATTATAAAAATAAGCCCTGAAGAAAAATATTACTAGAGAAAAGCTTTAATAATTAAAACAAAACACTCACTAATACTCCAAAGAACTTAGTGAAGTATAATAGTAAAGAAATTTGATGGATAATTGTGGATTTAAACAATCAAAATTGATTTAAAAAAAAGATTAAAGCAATATATAGTTTATTTCTATTATTTCACGTCTTCCTTATTTATTCTTGAAGAATAAAACACTTAAGAAAAGTTTAAGTAATACTTACTTGTTGGTAATAGAGGTATAATTGAATAATGTGATGATTTGGAAAAAACAGCAAGAGGAGGCCTCTTTGAAGTCTAAGAAAGCTCACAGATGCATGCGATGGAGAAAACTGAGAAACAAGTGAGTGGGAAAACAATAAAACGTTTTGGATTATTGATTACATCATCTGTTGTCATGTAAGATTATCATAATTACTTAATTCATGCTTTTGCGTGACTACCAACCCATTTATGGTTAAGAACAAAAGAGTAATGACTAAAAATCTTCTTATATTCCCAAATAATCATTTATTTCTCAAAGTTATCAATTTAATTGGAAATTTCATCCCAGAGTGTATTTTCTGTGAATTTTCAAAGATTCAGTATTTCACGTGGAATCATCAAAAATGGACGGTAAGTAAAACTTTTAATTTTACTTAAAAAGGATAATGATTGTTTGTTTTTATATGAGTTATATAGTTATTAATTGGTACTGTAATTTTCAGAAAGATTAATCAAGAATTGTATTTTTAATGAATTTTTGAAGTTTTTACCTCATTTCTAAGTAGAATTGCAAATAGCAGTATATGGCTGGTTGCTATGAGGTAAATAAATGGATACTAGTCCAAAAAGGGTCTTACTTACTCTTTTGGGGGTTCTCTATGGAAAGTAATTAACAATTGACATGGTTACAGGAGTCTAAATTGCTCTTTACCTCCTTGGCACATCAAAATAGCAGCTTATTTGATATTTTCTTATGATATAATGAAGCTTTGACTTGGTAACCCAGTTCCCAAAATGTTTTAGTTTACTAATTGGGCCAATATCAGCCATGGATACCAGCTTTGGAGCTGTCCATGCCTCAGAGGCCTCAGAAGCTGGGTACCCTGGCTCTCTTTGATGTCTATTGTCCCCCTTGACTATTTTTTACATCAAAATAGAAATTCAGGCTTCAAGTGAGATATCCACTATGGGTGTACCAAACGTTTATGTAAGAATACCATATTATTAAGTGCCACAAACATGCATAACACTATTATTAGTTTATATGTAACATGGGATTTCTCACATTACCACCATTTTGGCGTGAAATTGAGAAAAACAAAGATTTTCATGGATCTTTTATGTGATATTAATGATGTGGTATTGGAGTATTTTCCATATTACCACCTGAAAGAGTTGATTCAAGCTTACTAACTCTATGGAGCTAGCGTAGGTGAAACTCTGTGTAGAATCCAAATCTGGCCTTAAATGCATGGATTTACTTACCCAACAAAAAGTTATCCATCTTTTCTGAAACCAAAAATGATGAATTTTGAATATATGCATGACTTATGGGTTATGCATAGTTCAGAATTTCTTTTTGAGATAATTGTGGCCTATTTGGGTATGTAAAACATACCTCAAGGCTCACATTCCCTCCCACCAAAAAATAAAATTGTACTACAATTTTATGAATGGTATCAAGAAGAAAAAAAAGGCCACAAAGGCAGTTAATGTCAACTGTCCAACCTCTTCAAATTAATCAGATAAAGTAATCAAAAGCACATTTATAGACATATTCAGGCTTTTGGCCTTCTTTCATGGCTAAATCTTCTTGAGAGTTTATCTGAGTCAGGCATTTGTGATTCTACCAGCCATTCATCTTCTTGTACTGGATTTCTATATCTGACAAGATACTCTCTTTGATTTTTTCCCCTAAGTCTCCATTCTTTAATGACTTTCTTTATCTTTTTGTCTTCATTCTGTTCCACTGGTGGAACAGTTTAAGGAGTTGGGTTCCTTAAAGGGAACAATTCTATGTCAGCTGGCTGATGAGGTTTTATCAAGCTGACTGGAAAAGTGGGATGTTTATTTTCCAACTCACCACTCAATTCCACTTGAACTGCATTGGTTCCATGTAAGGCAACAATAACAAAAGGTACTACATAAGAATCTTTAAGTTTCTTTGGGCCTTTGATATTTTTGAAATTCAAGGTTGAAACTAGAACTAAGTCCCACTTCTGTTTTTCATAGTCAAAAGTGAAAGCTGCTCAAACAATGTAAGGGTCAGGAAGACAGTAAATGAGAAGAGTAGAAAATATGAGTATCTGGATGAGGGACAGCTACACATGTTGTAAACTAGCTTTAAATAGTAAATACACTCTAGATAGCGCCATGATCTTAAGAGACCAGTACATCAATCATCTATAGTGATATGTTCTAAGTAATTAAGTTTAACAAGAGTAGCTATATGACAACAAGGATTTCTAGTGACAACTTAAATTAGATTTAATTAACACCCTCCCATGCTCGCAAGCTTCAAATACAGGATAAACAGGGCTGCACAGTTTGTCTGGTGCAAGACACATGACAGGCTTTTGGTGAGAACGTCAGCCACATACTCTACACTGATATCCCCTTCATTAAGTAGCTGCCGGCACCAGTGGAGACAAAGATTGATATGTTGAGCTCAATGCTGATATAATGGGTTTTTGAGGAGTACAATTGCGCCCTGATTGTCACACAGTAGTTTGGCCTTCACATCTAAGCCACAATCAGAAACAAGCTCCAAGAGCCAGCATATGTCTTTACAGAAATTGGAGATTGACCTGTATTCTGCTTCAGTTGAGGAGAGAGAAACAACATCCTGTTTGGAAGTTTTCCACCCTACCAGGCCATAAAAAAAGAGACAACTGCCTGAAAAGGACCTAGAATCAAAGTTTAATCCCCAGTTGGAGTCACAGTATGCGGTAACCACAGAGTTGTTGCCCAACTCACCAAGGGAAATTCCCCAAGTTTGAGTGCCACTCAAATAGCATAACACATGTTTGAAATCAGTTTCATGCTCACTGCTGGGATCGCTGAGAAATTGGGCCAGACAAGAGGCAGAGTAGGCAAGGTCCCACCTGGTGCAGGTGACAAGATAATTGAGAAGACCAATGGCACACCAATAATTGATTGAAGCCGCAGGGGCATTGGTGTCAGCTATGGGAAGAAGCCTGGATCCAGGCACCTGCGGAGTTGACACCGACTTTCAGTCTTGCATTCCAAAAGTAGCCAGCAGGTTATTGATGTACAGTTCTTGAGAAAGAAATAGACTATGCTTTTCCCTGTTTCTTTCTACCGTCATCCCTAGTACATACTGAAGTTCACCTAAGTCCTTCATGTCAAATGCCTGGGATATTTCCAATTGAAACATTTGAAGATTCCTCCCACCAATGACCAGGTCATAAACATGAAGAAACACGAAGCAGGGATCCTCACCATTACATATAAAAAGACAAGGGTTGGCGGCCAACGATCAAAGCCCAGAGTCCTCAAAGGACCTCTTTATGCGAAGATACCAGTCTCTTGGACTTTGCTTGAGGCCATATAGGGATTTCTTCAGCTTAAGGCATACATCTCCCTTGAGTGAGGAAATGTAGCCTTCTGGAACACAAATATGCAAGTTCCCATCCAGATCACCATGAAGAAAGGCAGTCTTGACATCCATTTGGTGAAGATCAAGATTGTTTGCCGCACAGTAACCCACAAGAAAAAGAAGGGTTGATAACTGCCCAGTCGGAGCAAAAGTCTCATGGAAATCAAGATTTTCTACCTGAAGAAAACCTTTGACACACAGCCGGGTCTTGGCCTCTACAGGATTTCCACTTGAGTCTGTTTTTTCACGAAAAACCCAGACAGTGTCGAGTAAACAGAAAAAGCCATCATAAGGGACCTCCTCCAGGACACCATGATGTTCCAGGCTTGCAAATTCATTCTGAATGGCAACGACCCATTTTTTGGCGGAATCAAACCTAAGTGCATCACGGTACAAACAAGGAGCGTTGTTGATGACAACACCAGCAAAGCGAACTGGGAGTCTTCTGGTATGTTTCCCACTGACAACATTCTCTTCAGATATTTTGCTGGAGATATTTGAGGGAGGAATCAAAGGGATGACATCATAAGTCCATCCCTTTGGAAGACTATTAGCCTTGCCATTTGGTGGCATGACAGCTTCCAGCTCTTCCAAATTGGCCTCTTGATGCGAGAAGGATGAGTGACAAGGCTGAAAACCACCCGCCGGGAAGATAGGGGAAGGAGACAGTACAGGAGCAGCGAACTTGTCACAGGCCAGATCGACAACTGGAGTAATCTCAGAGCCACTAGAAATGGCGGCACTCTCAGAAGACTCAAGAGCAGGAGCGGCTACAGGAGAATTCGAGGAACAGTTTGGAGGGAAAATAAAAATCAAGAGGAGAAGGGACAGAAGGGGAAGAAGAAACAAAATTAGGCCAGAATGCCTTACCATCCAGAAAAGTACAGTTGTGTTAGACATGAATTTTCCTAGTCAAGGGGTTGAATAAGCGATAGTTGTGATGGGCTTCTGTGAGAGCGACTAGCATGTAGAGAACCCCAGTTGGATTAACTTTGCTGGTTCGCCTTTCCTTTGGAACGTGCATGACAGCCAAGCATCCAAAAGGGTGCAGATTAGAAAGATCCGTTGCCAGGGAGTTCCACCTACTGATGGGTATTTGAAAAGAAATAGCAGAAGAGGGTGTTCTGTTGAGGATAAACGTGGCGATGGCACATTCTTCTCCCCACCATTCTGAGGGAACCTGGTAGTTGTGGAGCATTACTCTAACTTTCTCAAAAAGAGTACGATTTCCACGTTCCGATATTGGATTTTGCTGGGGAGTGTAGGGAGCTGTTGGTTGATGAATTATTCCTTTCTTCAAGAATAGTTCTTGAAATTTGAAATTGATAAACTTGCCACGGTTTCAATCTGATTGCCAATCTGATTTTCAGCAAATATCTGAAATTTGACAAATTTGCCAAAGCTTTCAGATTTTGATTTGAGAAGATAGATGAAGCGCATGCGACTGCAACCATCAATGAGCTGAAAAACATATTTGTTTACTCCATGAAAAATTGGAGAAATTGGTCCACAAATGTCCATATGAATAGAGTCAAGACAGTTGGCGGGAGTTGGAAATGACCCAGGGAACGGTAGTTGATAAGATTTCAAGAGTGAGCAAGAGACACAGTTAACATTAGAAAAATCGACATTTGGAAAGATTTCAGAAGCAACAAAGTTGCTGGGATGACCGAGCCACTTGTGAATCATCAGAGGATCAGGCCTGATAGAAACACAAGCCCTTGCAACAGGAGGAGTGTCGATTAGTAACATATTGTTTACAATTCAAGTAGTGAGGATTAGACGATTTTTTTTGTCAAATAGGTTTTCCCCTCCTTTGTGACCTTTGAGAGTTGCACCATCATTTAGAAAAGAACCAAGTGGAATTAAGACGGAAGATGCCAAGGGAACAACCAAGGCATTGGGGAGAGACAGCTTTCAAAGGGAAGTTGCAAGTTGAAGGGTTCCTTCAGCCACTACATGCATCTTGGCACCATTGGCCGCATACAAGGTCTCAGTGGTTGACTATGTGTTCAGAAAAAGAGATCCATCTGGTGATACGGCATTTGAGCAGCCGCTGTCCAGAACAGGAGAGTTTGATAGAAGAGACAAATGATTACAGACAGCCAAAGAAGACAGTTTCATGGTTAGATTGGCATTTGTGATAGGCATCATGCTTCTCCGGAAACAACTGAAAGCAATCAGACTCAGAGTGTGGAGCAAGTGGATTGTGCTTTCCTTTCTGACATAGTTGTTTCTTTGGTTTTGTAGTAGCTTTCAGAGCCATGCCTAGCTCTTTATCAGTGTCAGTTCTTCAAAGCATGTCTAATTCTACTTCTTTGAAGACTTCTTCAACAGTGGGTATTTTAGTGGAAACCTTGATTTAATAAAACACAGCGGTAGACACATGTCTGCAGGATTCAGGAAGCATTTGAAGTACATAGAAAGCCAGTAACTGAGGCATGACATCACCAGTGAATAGGTTTGGAGAGAGAGCAAAGAAGTTTTAAAGTAGAGCAAAATAAGGAGATAGACTCAGAGAGTCCTGAGGAAGAAGAAGGGAATTTTATACTAAAAAGTTTACCAAGATGAGAGGCATAATGTTCCTTTATGGAACACCATATCTTGGAAGGATCTTTGCTGTCTTCAGATAAAAATTTATTGTAATTTTCAGCATAAAGATGTCCAAAAATGAAGTAGAAAACAGTTTTTTTTCTGTTTTGGATTGTCATTGTCAGGTTTACCCGGGTGAAGGAGATGTTCTAGGTTCCTCATCCCCAATGAGGCTACAATACTCCTTTGCCAGGAGATAAAGTTTGAGGAGTTTAGTTTTTCAAGATTTTTGATCTCCGAGAGAGTGGTATAGGAGTTTGATGAATCATTCATGTTGCAGAATAACCTAGGAGTAGAATCTGATATTTTAAGTCTTTGGAACAAATGAATTAAGTTTTCAATTGACTGATCCAGTTCTCGAGCTGGGCCCATAACCTGAAAGATTCTCAAACAATGCAAGGGTCAGGAAAACAGTAAATGAGAAGAGTAGAAAATATGAGTAGCTGGATTGCAAAATGAGAGCACACCTGAAAGATGCTCAAACAACATAAGGGTCAGGAAAACAGTAAATGAGAAGAGTAGAAAATATGAGTAGCTGGATGAGGGACAGCTACACATTTTGTCGACTAGCTTTGAATAGTAAATACACTCTAGATAGGGCCGTGATCTTAAGAGACCAGTACATCAATCATCTATAGGGATATGTTCTAAGTAATTAAGTTTAATAAGAGTACCTATATGACAACAAGGATTTCTAGTGACAACGTAAATTAGATTTAATTAACAAAAAGCATCATTCATACTCTGTTTTGCATGATGTTTCACTTTATCAAGCATTATCTTGAAGCTGGAAGCTGTAGGATGAATGTCAATCAAGTCTTTCCTAAGTGTGTCTTCTGGGAGTCTTGGATTCCATCCTTTTTCTAACGTAGCAGGAGTTTGGCCTGTAGAAGAATGGACTGATCTTTTATATGCCAGTTCCAATGCAGGTATAAAGGTTCACCAGTCATGGGTAAAGCAATCCAAGTCTTTGAATTATAACCCATAAGCACAGAATCTCCTGATCATGTCCTCTAAAGTTGGAATCATTCTCTCTGCTAGTCCACCTGTTTGAGGGTGATATGCTATTGAGAATGATAACCTAGTCCCAAAAAATCTGTGAAGATTTGTCCAGAGTGCAGATGTGAACTTGGAATCTCTGTCACTTATGATATTCTTAAATTACCCTGTATGTGAAATAACTCTACTGCATAGAAGAAGAGCTGTATCCATAGTAGTTTCATCTTTATGAAATGGTAAGAATATGGGAGTTTTGCTATATCTGTCTACAATTACTAAACAAGAATTATAACTTTTGTCACCCCTTGGAGGAAGTGATGTGACCCAATCCATGTGAACAACTTCCCAAGGGAATTTTGGCTCTTGAATATGACTCATTAGTCCAAATTTCTTGCCTGTACTCCTGTTTGCTTTTTGGAATCTATCACAGGTATGGCAATATTCAATGGTTTCCTTTTTCCAAGTTGGCCACCATGCACAGTTCTTCACTTTTTCAAGTTTTCTGTCTTCTGACAGGTGTCCAGAGTAGATTGTATCATGGAATTGATAAGAAATCTGCTACACAATGTCATTACACAAGAATGTTTGGTTCTGTGGTAAATGATCCCATCAAACAAGTGAAATCTTCCTTCAGAATAGGAATTCTTCTAAACTTCATCCAGTGCATTCACTAAAGATGTATATTTGCAGTCTTTATCTAGTAAGGAAGTCAAGATATGGCCATTCTTGTCTTGCTTATAAGATTCTCTGACTTCTTCAAAGAATTCAGTCCCAATATCAGTTATGTTAATTCCTTCAATTGGAATCTATGGTTCTGCTTCAAAAGGTACATAAAGTGGGCTATCAGGAGTATTGGATAATTCCCACCTGCTAACTCCATCAGAATTCTTGTGAATGATTCCTGCTTTATGAACTATAGTCATGTTACCGCTATATTTTTAAATGGCTATTTGCCATGTCAACATATGTCTGTTGGGAGTTTTCATGTTAAGAAGTGATTTCATGGATTTACAGTCAGTTATCACTTCAAAAACACTTCCATCAAGATAATAGTGTAATTTCTCAAGTGCCCATAGCAAAAATGAGCACTCCATCTGGCTTGAACCATATCTGGCTTCTGTTGGTTTGATTTGTCTTGAGATGTAACAAGCTGGACCCTCTGTAGGTTTGTCATCAATAATTTGAACTTGATGTAGGGCTTCCCCTAATCCAGGTCCACATGCATCAATGTACAATTTAAAAGGTATATTCCAGTCAGGCATGAGGAGTAAAGGTGCTTCTGTAAGAGCTTTCCTTATATTCTCATAAGCTTCAATTCTTTCCTGTGTCATCTCAAATACTGTCTGTTGATCACAGATTCTATAGAGTGACTTGGCTAAAATTGCAAAGTCTTTCAGGTTTTGCCTGTAATAACTGGGAAATCCAAGAAAAGACATCAAATATTTCCTATGCCGGGGTATTGGTTTAAGTAAAACTGCTGCTACTTTATTTTTGTCAATACCCAGCTTAAACCAGAAACAATATGTCCTAAATCCTTAAGTTCTTCAAACCAAAATTACATTTCTTGAGTGAAATCTTCATATTCACTCCTGAAACTTTTTCAGTACTCTTGAAGGTCTTCCAAGGTGCAAAGACCATGAGTCAGAAAATATGATAATATAATCAATATAAATTGTAAGCCATCCTGCAGATAATTCTGTGGGGAAGATGGTATTCATCATTCTTTGATAATGAGATGGTGCATTTTTAATATCAAATGGCATTCTAAGATACTCATAAATAACACAGGGAGTGATAATTCTAAGTAATTTCCTAGTTTTGGGTGTCAAAAAAGTTTGATTAGAGCCTTTTAATGAATCAATTAATGTTATATATTTGGCTTTGAATAATTGGGTCAAAGTTTCTTGAATTCTAGGAATTGGATACCTATCTGGAACTGTGTAGGTATTCAATGCTCCAAAATCTCCAACCATCCTTGCTTTATCATTATGCCAAGCAATAATAAAAGGTGTTGTCACTTCAACTTCTCCATTATGGCCTACTTTCCTTAGTACACCAATTTGTATCAATTCTTGGATATGTTTTTCCAAGGCTTCTCTAGCTCTGGGACTGGCTGGATAAGCTGGTCTTCTAAGTACTGAAGGGTATGGTCTGTCAATATTAAGAGTAATATCAACCTCATGTCCTTTAATAGCACCTAATGTGTAAGGTGTGGATATGAAACTTTGATTAAAAATCAAGTACTTTTCCTGTCCTCAAAATTTGTATAAGATAAAATTCAGTTAAAAATAGTATGAAATATTATTTTTAAGAGAAAACACGCCAATTTTATTGTTTTTAACTTTATTAGTATAAAACAATAATATAAAAATTTATTTTTTTACCAACAATAAAGATTTATCCAAAAAATACTCTACAAGAGATATTTTAAGGCTACAAAAGAAATTTCTTCAAGAGCAATTTCAATTGGAATTAATTGAGCAAAGAACTGCAAGCAATTAATTAAAGAACAAAGTCTTTAAAAAGAATATTAAAGAGAAAACACGCCCAAAAGTGACCAGAGTGAATTTGGAAACAAAGTGACAAAGTTTACAGTGATGAAAGATGCTTTAATTCACTTTTGAGGTGGTTCAGGGGTAAAAATGATTATAAGAGTTACAAACAATGATTATAATGATTTTTTCACGTGGTTAAAAGGATTAAAATCATTTAAAAGTGGTGGTTGGAATCTTTGATTGATTGGTTTAACAGTTTTAAACTAATTAATAAAAGGAAAAGATTCTAACATGAAGAGAAAAGTGGGGCAAAGAAGACATTCTTTTATAGCCATCAATTCTCTTACTCCAAAAGTAAAATTTACTCTTGTCAGTCGTGAAAAACAGTCTGACAACAGAAAAGCCAATTATGGCATCATTGAACCCTGGTTTAGGCCAAAAAAGGGCTGGTTTAAGCCAATTTTAGCCAATTTTAGCCATTTTAGACCCTTAAATCAGCCATTACTATAGCAATACCAGGCCTAGAGCCTTCAAAACACGTCAGAATGTGTGTCAGAGGCGTAGAAAACAGTTAAAACTGTTTTTATTATGATTGTTTTATCTTAAGGGTAGTTTTACCCTCTTGGCAACAGCTAAAACTACCCCAGTTGGTATCAAAACCTCATCATCAATTGAGTCCACAGACCCTGTAACTCAATTCCAGGCCAAAAGTGATGAGCTTTTGCGTGAATTTTGACATCCCACGCCTGTCAGCAAGGATTTTGGGGGTCTAGCTCCCCCTTAGAGCTGGAGTTCCTTTTCCCCCCCAAATTTAATCTTTCCAATTTATTTTTCCTTTAATTCCTCATCATGTATTATACTTATACTTTACATATGTAATTCAATTCAATTGTACAGTACAATACAGTAGTAATTGACACCTCATATGTAAATCAAAGTTCACTTATGTAATACACGCGCACATTTTGACATTTCAATTGAATTCAATTGAAAATACTTCAATTCCTCATAACTTCTAAACTAAACACAACACCTCAATTTTAACACAAAAATTGATGGTTAACACCACATGTGGTGTGAATTAAATTAAGGTTTTGAGGATTTTCAACTTTTGTATTGAAAATACTAAAAACTTAATTTAAGCTTATTTAGAGTTGAGTTACAAGAATTTCACTCAGAGGTGACCCCACCTGATTTTTTATGAGGAATCCAATGGTGAAATAAATTTTATATGTTTATTTATTGGATAAAAAGTTATAATAAATTTTATTTAACTTTTTTCCAAATTTATTTATTTTTTCACAATTTTGTTAAAATTTCATTTTTACTTAATTTTTTCAAGTATAAATGTAATTTTATATTTACAAAATTTAATGTATTTTTTATTTTTAAATTATAATTAATTTTTTATTTCTAATATAATTTTATATTTATATTTTGATTTTTCATTTTAATAATATAAATAAATTTATTTTATTTATATTAATATGTTATTTTTTATATTTGTGGTCTTTTGGGTATATGAAATTACCTCTAAGGCTCACATAATGGTTCATTATCAGAAGCAAAAGCATTTTTATATGTGCATAATACATCAATAACATCATGCCTCATTTTGGCTCATAATGATGGATCAATCTTTGCTTAAACAATTTGATTAGCCAAAAATTCTTCCTTATAAGTATCTCTCACAGAAGATATCACAGATATTTGCTTTGGGAGATTGGAAAAAGCAAATGTTTGTCTTTTATTTTCTTCAATTGTGAAATATCTGTATTCATGGTTATTGATGTCAATACCATAAATATTCAAGTAATCATTTCTAAGAATTATGTGCTGAGATATGCAATTGTCCATTACTACTATCTCAGTTTTAATTCTTAAACTTCCTTCTGGATGTGAAAAAACAACCTTAGTGTCCAATATGCCCAAAGGGTACATATTATTGGTGGAACTACTAAAGTGTACACCCTCTATTGGTAATAGATGGCTTTTCCATCCAGGGAGTATGGCTTGAAGATAATCCTTGCCTACACAAGTGCAAAATGCCCCTATATCCAAATTTACTTTGGCTTCAATATCATTCATCAGGATTGATGTGATACAATATGTTCCAGCAGTGTATCCTTTACCTTGAGCAGGTTTGAAGTTTACACATTCTGGCATCCTGGATATTAATTAGGTTATGACAATACTAACTGTACTTTGGCAAGTGAGTATGGACTTCTGTTAACTCAAAGAAAGCTGCAATGTTCTCAATGGGATAGTCCTCTACTGGTGTTTCCTCACAGAATGCAGAATATAGCTCAGATTCTTCTTTCTCTTCAGTACACTGAACTTCTTCAATAACTTGAACTTCATTAATATTTGTCTTTTTTGGTGCAAGTGTTGGCCAAATTTGGAGTGCTTCCACATTTATGATACTTCAAGACAGGTTTTTAAGGCCTCTTATCTTCCCTGGAAGTTTTAGAGACCATTTTGGATTCCATAGGGACTCTAGTCCAGGTTTTACCAATTCTTGTTCTAGTAATGATATCTTCCATGGCATCGATGTAGTCTTCTGTTGAACAGGGATTTACACATATGCACTTGATAGCATGTTCTAGTTCTCCTCCACATTTTTCTTAATATTTTAGTATTAATCATGGAGTCAGAAATATCTGGTAGTAAGGCAGATAATTGGTATTTCTGTTTGAGGAAGCAAGTAAGTGTTCTATCCTTTTCTGAGCTAAAGATGTCACGTTCAAAAGCATTTTCCATTTTAAATTTCCAAGAATAGTTAGCCCATTTGGTGATTATTTCACATTTCCACCAAGACCAATCATGTTTACCATGATCTAGTCTCATTTTGTAATAGCATTTGTTTGCAGTTCTGGTAAACAAAGAGTGTAGCTTGCCCACTATGATTTTATCAGGTATGTGAAAATCTTCTTGCAACATATCAATTGTTCTGATGAAATTAATATGATTGTATTCTCCTTAACCAGAGAATGTTGGCCATTCTTCCAGTTTGGGAATTTCTTTTTCACAGATAGGATTTTCTCCTAAAAATGGGGTCAAACTTCCTTTATGAGAAGGATTTTCTTCAGTCAAAGGTGTAGAATGTCTTGGAATATGTGGTTCATAATTATTATGAGTTTGTTCCACATTTGCAATGATTTCATTCTTTAACTTCTGCCTTTCACTGTCACTTTTTGCCAAATGTGTGGCAAACTGATTGGTATTACTGATTATTTGCAAAACATGATCTTTTAGAATTCTAAGTTGATCATTAATGTTTAAAATGGAAAGATCTTCAATTTCATCATTGTGGGCTTAAAATTTACTTTCACTTCTGTCACATGTACTGGTAATTGAATCAAGTTCAACATTTGTCAACTTATACCATTCAGTATAACTCTTGTAATTCCTTTTCAATTCACTCATATCTGATTTTATTTTATTTAAATTTGCATCAAATTTACCAACTTCTACATCAATGATAGATTTAACAGACTGTATTTCTTGTCTTATTTGCAGGGAAAGGTCCTGTTCATCTTTCCCTGCTCTTTGGCTGTGAATTCCATAAGAGTCCTGGCCATATTGAAGACACTGTCCACGGCTGAAGGTTCCAATTTGAGGATCCTGTACCCTTGTGGGTAAGGTCTGTGCCAATTTGCTTTTCCTTTTCCCTTTCCCTGATGGTTCTTGGGACCTTTCATATTCTTCTGAGGTCCTTTGGGCTTCTCTTTGCATGCTTCTGGAGCTGATTTGTAGCTGGTAGATGCCACTGGGCCTTCTTGCAAAGCTGGGGTCATTTCCAATTCCTTCTTCTGGTCTACAGATAAAAGACTTTTGTTATTAAACCAATTATTTATCTTTTTGAACTTGTCTGTGCAAGAAAATTACTCCACCCTCCTAAGAGCTCTATGGTCTTCTCCTGACCCAGAAAGCTCTTGATGTGTAAGTAGGAGTTCACGGCCCCCTAGCAGAGGCTTGGGAATATTTCCCACTCCTCTTACCTTTCTGCTCTGAAGCAACTTTTGTATTGGGACTGATATATTTCTATGGCTGCCACTTGAAAGTGGTTCAGCCCTTAAAAAATTACCATCAATTAGTTCAGGCTCAGAGTTCACATCAAAGCTTGTTGGTACAGACCTTGGGTAATGGGGGGCAGCTCTGGAATCCTCCAGATGTGTCTTTATTGAGGAAGACTTGGAAGACCTTGTTCTGGTCTTGCCTCTTGCTTGTCCAGGTCCATCTTGTTGGACTGAATAGCTGCTTCCAATTCTGGTATGCACCATTTTTATGTCAAATCAAGAGAAAATAAGAATTGAAAACAGAAAACAAACAACTTTTTGTGGTTGTTTGGCTTGTTCTGTCTTAAATAAAGTGCCTCTTTTAGCAATTTGCACTTCAATACTTTCTTCAGATTTTGGACTGGTAATGTATCTTTTAATGAGTCTGTTACCAGCTGCACAGTATTTGACTCAAGACACTAGAGAAAAAAAATTGATAAAAGAAAAATTATTTTTTATACTTTTGAAATATTTTTTGAGATTTTTTAAAGTTTTTATTTTTTCAATATTAAAAAAATTCAAGATTTTGAATCAAAATTAATTCAGAGTAACTCAAAGAATAATTTTATAAGTTTTTGGATGTGAAATAGCCACATGTAAAAACAGTATAAAATTAAACCAAATTCCTCAATGAAAAAGATTTTAAGACAATTTCAAAAATAAAAACAATTTTAACTTCAAATTGGAAAAAAAAATAATTAAATTAATATATCTTAAAGCTTAAAAATATATTAATTAAGGGTACAAGGTTTGAAAAACACGGCCAGGCACCCAAATTTAAGATGTGTCTATGAAACTGTTGATACTATTACTATTAATCAACAGTACTATGACTGCTCTTACGAAACATAATAATAAAAATTATTATGACCAAAATAAAATACTTAATTAATTAATTATTTCTTTTACTTGTTATACACTACTAGTGATGATAAAAGTAAGCAGTAATTGTCTACAAGAATCAATTACAAGAAGAATTTAATAATAAATCTTCTTTATTAAGATGATAAAATTATTTGAATATATAATTATCTTTTATAAGAATAATTGTAAAAAAAAGCCTTGAAGAAAACTATTACTAGAGAAAAAGTTTAAGAATTAAAACAAAACACTCACTAATACTCCAAAGAACTTATTGAAAGGTAATAGTAGAGAAATTTGATGGATAATTGTGGATTTGAAGGATCAAAATTGATTTATAACAAGATTACATCAATATATAGTTGATTTCTATGATTTAACGTCTTTCTGATTTATTCTGAAAGAATAAAACACTTAAGAAAAGCTTAACTAATACTTACTTGTCGGCAATAAAGGTATAATAGAATAATGTGATGAGTTGGAAAAAAACAGCAAGAGGATGCCTCTTTTAAGACTAAGACAGCTCACAAAAGCATGCAATGGAGCAAACTGAAAACCAGTGAGTGAGAAAACAATAAACCTTTTTGGATTATTGATTGCATCATCTGTTGTCATGTAGGATTATCATAATTACTTAATTCATGCTTTTACCTGACTACCAACCCATTTATGGTTAAGAATAAAAGGAGTAATAACTGGAAATATTCTTTTATTCCAAAATAATAATTGATTTCTCAGAGATATAAATGTTATTGGGAATTTCATCACAGAGTGTATTTTCTGTGAATTTTTATAGATTCAGTATTTCACATGGAATCATCAAAAATGGACTGTAAGTAAAGCTTTTAATTTTAATTATGAAAGTATAAATATTCGTTGGTTTTATATTAATTATACAGTTCTCAATTTTTCCTGAAAGTTTCAGAAAGATTAATGAAGAATTGTATTATTAATGAATTTTTGAAGTTTTTACCTCATTTCTATGTAGAATTGCAAATAGCAGTATATGGCTGGTTTCTATGAGGTAAATTAATGGATATTAGTACAAAAAGGGTTTCGATTACTCTTTTAAGGTTTATTCACAAAATGCCATTAAGAATTGACATGGTTACAGGAGTCTAAGTTTCTCTTTACCTCCTTGGCACATCAAAATAGCAGGTTATTTGCTATTTTCTTAGTTCTAGTTTCAACCTTGAATTTAAATAATATCAAAGGCCCAAAGAGACTTAAATATTCTTATGTATGACCTTTTGTTATTGCTGCCTTACATAGAACCAATGCAGTTCAAGTGGAATTGAGTGGTGGATTGAAAAAAAAAACACTCAACCTTTCCAGTCAGCTTGATAAAACCTTATCAACCAAGTGATAAATAACTGTTTCCTTTAAGGAACCCAAATCCTTTGACTGTACCACCAGCGGAACAGAGTGAAGACAGAAAGATAAAGAAAGTCATTAAAGAAAGGAGACTTAGGGGTAAAAATCAAAGAGAAAATCTTGTCAGATATAGGAACCCAGTACATGAAGATGAATGGCTGGAAGAATCAGAAATACCTGACTCAGATAAACTCTTAAGAAGATTTAGACATGAAAGAAGGCCACAAACCTGAATATGTCTATAAAGGTGCTTTGAATTACTTGATCTGAGTAATGTAAAGAGGTTGGAAAGTGGACATTAACCCCCTTTTGGGCCCTTTTTTCTTCTTTATAACATTAATAGAATTGTAGTACAATTTCATTTTTTGGTAGGAGGGAATGTGAGCCTTGAGGTATATTTTAAATACCCAAATAGGCCACTATTATCTCAAAAATAAATTCTGAACTATGCATAACCCATAAGTCATGCATATATTCAAAATTCATCATTTTTGATTTCAGAAAAGATGAATAACCTTCTATTGAGTAAGTAAATCCATGAATCTAAGGCCAGATTTGGATTCTACACACAACTTCACTTAGGGTAGCTCCATAGAGTGAATAAGCTCAAATCAACTCTTTGAGGTGGTAATATGGAAAATACTTCAATACCACATAAAAGATGTGTGAAATGTTTTGTTTTTTTCAATTTCACGCCAAAATAATGGGAATGTGAGAAATCCCATGTTACATATACTCTAAGAATAGTGTTATGCATGTTTGTGTTACTTAATATTATAGTATTCTTACATGCATTTTTGGTACACCCATAGTGGATATCTCACTTTAAGCTTGAATTTCTATTTTGACATGAAAAATAGTCAAGGGGGACAATAGACATCAAAGAGAGCCAGGGTACCCAGCTTCTGAGGCCTCTGAGGCATGGACAGCTCCAAAGCTTGGATCAATTGCTGATCTTGGCCCAATTAGTAAACTAAAAGCTTTTGGGAACTTGGTTACCATGTTACAACTTCAGTAAATCATAAGAAAATAGCAAATAACCTGCTATTTTGATGTGCCATAGAGGTAAAGAGCAACTCACACTCCTGTAACCATGTCAATTCTTAATGAAGTTCCATGGATAAATCCCCAAAGAGTAATTAAGGCCCTTTTTGGACTAGTATCCATTGATTTACTTCACAGCAACCAGCCATATACTGCTAATTGCAATTCTATGTAGAAATGAGGTAAAAACTCAAAAAATTCATTAAAAGTACAATTATTAATGAATCTTTCTGAAACCTTCAGGAAAAATTGCGAGCTGTATAACTTATATAAAAACCAAAAAAAAATATACTTTTATATGTAAAATTAAAATCTTTACTTACAGTCCATTTTTGATGATTTCACGTGAAACAAATAATCTTCAAAAATTTACAGAAAATACATTCTGCAATGAAATTTCTGATAACATTGATAAATTTGAGAAATCAATTATTATTCTGCAATAAAAGAATATTTACAGTTGTTAATTTTTTTTTCTTAACCATAAATGGGTTGGTAGTCACATAAAAGCATCCATTCAGTAATTATGATAATCTTATGTGAAAACAGATGATGCAATCAATAATCCAAAAGGTTTTATTGTTTTCTCAATCACTGGCTTTTAAGTTTGCTCCATGGCACGCCTCTGTGAGCTGTCTTAGACTTGAAAGAGGCCTCCTCTTGCTGTTTTTTCCAAATAATCACATTATTCAATTATACCTTTAGTATTGACAAGTAAGTATTAGTTAAAACTTTTCTTAAGTGTTTCATTCTTTCAGAAATCAATCATAAAGACGTGAAATCATAGAAATTAACTATATACTGGTGTATTATTGCTATAAATCAATTTTGATCCATTAAATCCACAATTCTATGTCATTTCTCTACTATTATCTTCTAAAAGGTTCATTGGATTAATAGTGAGTGATTTATCATAATTCTCAAATTTTTTCTCTAGTAATAGTTTTCTTCAAGAGTTATCTTTATAATTATTCTTGTAAAATATAATTTTATATTAAAAGAATTTCATTATTTTCATAAAAAAAGTTTTTATTAATAAATTCTTCTTGTAATTGATTCTTGTAGACAATTACTGCTTACTGTTATAATAACTAGTAGTGTATAACATGTAAAAAAAATTCTTTAATTATTTAATTGTGGTTATAATAATTTTTTATTATTATATTTCATAAAAACAGTCATAGTACTGTTGATTAATAGTAATATTGTCAACATTTTCATAGACACATCTTACAGTGACATTGGGCCTGTGGCCAAAGAGCACATCCATTTCAGCATAGCAAGGACACATACGTTCAAGCTTTTCACTCATTGATTTGATTCCTTTACTATCATCTTCTTCTGTTATTCCAGCCCCAGTTAAATTTTTGAATTTTTTTGCTGCCATATACTTCTTTTTATATGTCCGCCATTGATCTCGGAGTCTTCCTGGGCTAAGGTTTAGGAAATTTTGTGATTTTTTGTAGACCTCAAATCCATAAGCTGAAATCCATGCTGCTTTGACAAAGGAGGTCTTCCAATAGATGTTGAACCACTGGTACCAAAACATGACTCAAAATTGGATTCGACTGAAAGCCAATTAATTATGGTGAAAAAATCTGTACATATTAAGTGACCTGAAGGATGTAGCAGGCCAGAGGTGATCTTCATATCTGACTTGAGGTGTCTTGCTTTGGAACAAGGCATTATTATATGTATGAAGAAGTATAAATGGACTGTAAGCTGTTTGGTCAGATTGTCCAAAATGGAGTGTAGAAGAATATGTTGTACAGTTATGAATTGTGAATATTCATTCGTGTTAGGTTTCAAACTGAAATCCCAGATGCATGGGATTTGGTAAAAGTACCAGGGGACTAAGTTAAAATTCCATGTGATTTACACATAAAAAACCCGGGATTTGGTGTAGGGATTTGGGTTACAAATCCCACATTATTTTAAGCCAGGATTTGGTGACTTTGACACCCCCTATTATAATTATTTTTAATAATGATATAAATTTGTGGCTATAATATTTAATTATATTATATTTTATACTGAGGAAATTCATAGCACTCTTAATATTTGCTACTATTATCAACAGTTTCATAGACAAACCTTACAAATATTAAGTTAGTCTTTACCTTTACCTTTTCTTTTTAGTGGAGTTGTGGTGGCCATATCCTTATTAGCCCCTTTCTTTCCTTCTGACAGGTTGAAACAGTGGACCTGGACTTGTTTTGTGGTTGGCACCTTTATTTCTGTGTTCCTTATTTTATTCCTTATTAGCAAGATCATTCTTATTTACACTGCTTAAGTGTTTCTTCTTATCCTCTCTGAGCCCTCTGCAAGTGAGTCCAGTTTACTCCAGGCCATTGTGACCATCTTCTTGAGCCAAATATTGACTTTGAATATATATATATTGGCTAAAGCCTACATATTTTCAATTTTATTTATATAAATTTATTCAGAAAAATGGAATAAAAAGGCTTCAAATTGGGGTAATAGAAATCTTAATTACTTTAAGAAAGTTTTCCTATTGAAAAATTATCATAAGAAAGAAGAGGAAGGAAGAATAAGACATTTCAAAAACATCTCAAACTCAAACATATAAAGAATTTATGGCTAAGTTTTGAATTATAAATTTCTTAAATATAATTTGCTTTAATTGAGTTTTTTTGAGTTATTGGATGCATTGAGTCATCAATTGATGAATAAATATCATTTAAAACTGGTGAAATAGTCCTTCTGAGGAATTTCTTTTCTTAATAATTAAGTGACTCCATACAGTTTAGGAGTTCAATCAGTTGGGATGTTGAATTTTGACTCATGGTGGGTGAAACAGAAAAGAGAAAAGCTTGAAGCTTTCTCCCAGAATAAAAAAAATGATCAATTTGAAAATAAATAAATTAATTCAAAATAAAAATGAGTAAATTAAGATAGATCAGTTGGGCTCTATGAGCCCAAGCAAGCAATTTTAAATGTATAAAAAAGAATAATTAATTCAAAATAAAAAACATTTTAAAATAGCTCAGCAAGCTATTTGAAATATGAGAAAGACAAACATTCTCAAAATGAAAATAATTAATTTAAAATAGGTTTCTTGGGCTGTAAGAGCCCAAGCAAGCAATTTTGAAAAAAAAGTTTTTTTTTTATTTTATTGCAAAAATAAATTAATTCATTTTTTTCTGAATTTTATAAGAAATCATTTTAAAAAGAGAGCCCAAGAAAGCTATTTAATATTAAAGATTTTTTTTTTTCAATTTCATAAAAAGAATTAAAATTAAAATTATAAACTTTAAATAGTTTGCTGGGGCTTACAGCTCCAGCAAACTATTTTTAATAACAAAAGAAAAAAACTTAAAATTGTTAACTTTTGATATCTTTCTAGGGATGTAAGAGCCCAAGTGTCCCATCTTAAATAAAAAAACAAGAAAAAGAAAAATTGTTGAATTTAAATAAAATTCTGGGGATGTAAGAGCCCCAGAAATCCATTTTTAATAAGAAAAAAGATCAATTTAAAATGGATAGAATTATTGATTTAATATAGAAGCAAGGAATTTTAAATGAAAAACTGAAATTGAATTGAAATTTTCAAGTTTTAAATTGCTCACTGGGGCTTTAAGAGCCCCAGAAAGATATTTTTAATGAAAATAATAAAAAATAATTCAAAAAACTTAAAATTGTGTGCTGGGGCTGTAAGACCCCAACCAATCCATTTTATATAAATAAACGTTTTTAATTTATTCTTATAAAACAAAAGGAAATAATAAAAAATATCATCTTAAAATAGCTCCCTTGGGCTGTGAAATCCCAAGAAAGCAATTTAATATAAAAAAAAATATAATAAAAAACATTAAATTGCATGTTATTAACTTGAAAAAAATCTCTGGGGATATAAAAGCCCAAAGGAGGTATGTTAATTTCAAAAAAATTAATTTTAGAAAAATAAATAATAAGAATTAAAAGATTGATTGAATTAAAATAAAAAAACTCACTTGGGTATGTTTTAATTACAAGTTTTTTCTGAGAGTACTATTTTATATTGAAGAAAATCATATTCTTAATTTGAAAAAGGCTATGTTTGTTTGATTATATTAATAATAAAAACATTTTTTAAAAGGAAATGAGTTTTTCTGCCAAAGTATCAATGGAAGTCAATGTGATGTGAATGACCTAATGGTTAGAGCTTCTGCCTCTCAAAATGGTTGAGAGGTTGCATGTTTGATCCTGTAAACTGGCCAGACTCAGCCAGGGGCACCTGGGCTGTGAATCTGGGCGGTTTGTTACAATAGATTTGGAAAACAAAATCCAACTAATTCCTTCATGGTGGAGGAGGTAGGATCTGTGGGCTCAAGCTCCTCAGAAAGAACCTGGAATTGCCTCTCTCATATATGTCCATTTTTGCTCTAAATATACATAAGCACAACTATATTCTATTATGCTACTTTGGGAACCAAGCTGTTTGGTTTAATGACTCTATACAGCACACTCCTTCTTCCTCAGGTTACATAAATGCACTGGTTAATCTTATAATAAGTTTGGCACAAAGCTGTTTGGAGTCATGACTCTACACAGGAAAATTTCTTTGGAATCCATAGTTATGAATTTCAAAGTAAGGTAATAATAAGTAATATGATCCAAAGGCTATTTTAAACATATTGAATGACTTTGTCAATACCAGCCTCTTTGGGTAAGCTCATTATTAAATTAGACTTGGAAGGGTGTTTTTTCCATGATTAATTGAAATCCAAAGGTAAATATTCTTAAAGGAAGTACCTGCTTGGGCAAATTGGGGAATATTAATGATTTGAGGGAAATCTTTCATAAAAAATTTCACATATATACTTATTTGTGCATTTCCAAATCTCTTCAACTGGCAAGGATTATTTTCTTTTGAAAACTGATGTAATTTCCAGAAGTTGAAGGGTCCCTTTATATGCACTAATGTGGTAATCAGCTGAGCAAACCAGAAGTTCACATTCACTCCCTGTAAGGAATGCTGAAATAAGGTTGTAGCATGGCCTTCAAGCCCTCATATGGTCTTGAACTGTCACAAAATCTTGCAAAGGATCTGGTCCTTGCTTGAGAAATCACTGAGTAGTTTTGGAATAAACCTTAGTATGTTCCTGGAACCAATTAAATGAAATCATTAGCTGGAGGATATTATAAGCCAAGCCAGTCAAAGTAGTGTTCAAATGCCTGTTGATGTAATAATAGTACCTTCTTGACTTTCAGTGCAAAGTAGAGCTAGCAGAACCTTGTTGAAACTGAAAAATGAGCCCAAATATTGCATGGAACTAATTTAAACCAACAAAGAATCACTGGAAGTTGAATTAGGAATATAACGTGTAGCTGGAGGGTTCTGATCATCCATATAAAGTGAAATTGCTTCAAAAAAATATTTGAAACTCACTGCCTTTTATTTTGACTTGGTTGAAAAAGATTGTAAACCAATATATACAGTGCATGGAGGCTTTTGGGAAAACCAACTGGTATGGACACACGACTTTGAAATAATGGCAAGTTCTGAATTGTCTCATAGAGTAACAGCTCCTCAGAGTTTGGTGAAAACATATCCAAGCCTATAAAAGCAATGAAATTAGCTAGATAACCAATATAGATATTTTATGAAAACCTCTTCACCACCTTGATGGAGATCATCAAGCCACTTTTTCATTCTAATGTCCCTACCACTCTTGTAGCAAATCCCACATTGGAAATTTGTTGGAAATACATACTTTGGAACAAGTGATTTGCATTACAAGAAGATCATTTGAATGAGTGAATGAAATTTGAGCCAATCTTCCCTTTTAAATACATGATATTAAATTAGAATTCAATAAAATCTATTTTCATTTTACAATATAATTTTAATTCATAAATGACTTGGATTTGGAGGTATTGAACAAGAAGAAAGATCCACTGATGGGTCCGTATTTGTTTGAGTCAGTAAGATTCCATCCTCAGCCACTGTGCTTTGAATTTCTGTACTAATAGTTTCCTTGGAAAGGTTAGTTTATTCCTGAAAGCTAAAAGGTTTACTTTGAAGAATGTTTTCATGATGATTGGTTACAACTCCAATCTTGGGAATTTTATCTGGGTAATGAATTTTTGTGTGTATTTGAGGTCTATCATTATTTTCATTTGAAAAAGGAGAAAGAACTCCTGATTCCCCATTATTAACTGCAGGGGCCAATTGAAAAGATTGACAAATTTTCTTTTTCCCTTTATTATTTGAAGTTTTGAACTTACTTTTTGAAGAAATATTTTTTATTGTATAAATCTTAACATGTGATTCAGGAGGTAGTGTATTTCCTGATTTGACTCCTGAAATTATAACCCCAAGCTCTTAGGGTGGAATTTTGAATATATGATATATAAATCTTATTATAAATATAATTAATATTATTAACCAGTATCTCTGGTATCCTGGAGCTTCTCTTTTACATATTGACTAATAAATGCAACTTTGAACATGACTTCTAATCTTGGGGATATTTGAGATGAATTATTCAAGAAATGTTTGTTTGTAATCACTTTTCTTTCAGCCTCAAAAGTAACCTCAATAGATGTTTTTGTGGAAGAAGCCTTATGAGCATGGGGTGCCTCTACGTTTCTCTCTTTCATTATTGCTAATTAATTGAGATACTGATAAGACTGATTTAGTTAAAGGTGAATTAAATTCAAAAAAATAACTTCAGGAAATCTTGAAGGTGGGTTTGGGATGGCTGTACTAATGGCAATGATACTTTCACTTGATGAGCACTGCATGTCAGAAGCTTCAAAAGAATTGACTCTCTTGTGAGAACCCATATCAGAGGTTTTAATATTGGCATCCATATAGAAAAAAACAAGTAATTGTAGATAAAGATGATATATCTGCTTATAAGGGAAGTATTTTTATGGAAATATAAGAAAGGGTGGTAGTGCTAAGCCATGAAGTAAAATGAGTGTCCCTTTTATAAAATAAATGAGGAGACAAAGAGGTTCAAAATGTGGTTATTGAGTTGTTTTTCTAGAAGAATCTAATTCATATAAGAATACACAATTCAAAATATTTCCACATATAACAAGACCTATGGAATTATGTATTTGTTTCCCACAGAAACTTAAAACTAATGAGTACTGTGATTATAGTTAAGCTCTACACCTGTCACCAAATTAATCTTACTTTTTGGAGTTACCACATTGATCAAGATTCCTTTTGAAAAATATATAAAAAGAATCGAATTCTTCCCAAATGTTCCATGGATGTGTACATAATTCTACCTTTGATTTTTCCCAAGAAAAATCAAACAACAAATCCCTTGAAACAGATTGTCATCCCATAATACATTTCAGTAGAATCCTATTTGGATATCCAGATTTTTATTGAATTGAAGAAAAAAATACTGATTCTAATCATGAGAAATCATAATTTTCTCTAAAGTTCTATTTTAAAATCATTCGGACTATAACTAAAGATTGCCAATATCAGTGTTCCTATTTTCCTAAATATCAATTCAATCGTCATCCTTAGAAACTTAATCTATTCATATCCAGCTATATTCCACAAAAATAAATTGTTTTTTAGATCTCTATTTCTTCAACATGACAATTCTTTCAAACAGTATCTTCATCAAGCCCCTTATGTCACCTATCATTTATGTTGAGACTGATTACTCCAAAGTTGATACTAATTAAGCCAACTATAATAAATCAGAGTGTTCATATCCTTCTTAAAATACTACATTAACTCCCAGGAAAGCCTTGAATCCCCAAATTAATCCAACACCTCAATGCTTGATCTCTAGAACAGTATCATTACAACAAATCAAAAATTTGAATCTACATGAATCTGGGAAAACTCAATTTAAAAGTGATATTGATGAAACAAAATCATCTATACAGGCCACTGCTTGCTTCACACCTTCTTTTTTGGTCCCCCATAAGCAAGTTCTCCTATTAATGACCAAGATAAATATAATTACTCCACTGGATGTAAGCTTCGATATATTTCCATTAATTAGCTACTCCTTTACTACTCATAATAGCTATACAGAGAAATTAGATCCACATCCACTCTCAAGGTTCAATGATCTAGATACCCTGATCCAGTTTGCAGAACAGTAGGCTAAAATTAATGGATATAAATTAAAAAAGAAAAATTCTCACCAAGGGAAGAAATTTTTATTGGAATTTGACCAATATGGTGAATATATACGCCTTAAAGGACCTACTCAGACGCAGTCAACAACAAAAAATGTGGATGCAAGTTTAGGATCACAGGCTCTATTCCTGCCCACAGTAAGTAATCAAATATACCATATGTATTTATTGTGTGTTTAGAGCTAAGTTGATACCCATTCTGAGGAATTTCAAACAGTTTAACTCACCATATCTTGCTATTGGGTTTTGGTCCCACTAGAAAGCCTGTATAGTCATCCACCCTCTACAACCCCATCAGTACATCCCATTCATTTCCAGCTTAATTAAAAAGAACTGGTGCAAGTGAGAGGATTGATGAAGTCAGATGTTTGGCCTGATCATATTTTAAGGCAGATTAATGTCTAAGGAAATACATGTACAAATAGAAAAGCCCTATATAACTACAAAGGAAATCAATCAATAAAGAAAGGAAAAGGGAAATCTGTAAGGTGTGGATATGAAGCTTTGATTAAAAATCAATTACTTTTCCTGTCCTCAAAATTTGTATAAGGTAAAAATAGGATTCAAAATTTTAAGAATTACGATTTTTGAAAGAAAACATTTTGAATTTATTGTTTTACAAACAATAAAGATTTATCCAAAAATACTCTACAAGAGATATTTCAGCCTACAAAAGAAATTTCTTCAAGAGAAATTTCAATTGGAATTAATTGAGCAAAGGATTTCAGGAAATGAATATAAGAACAGAGTTTGTAAAAGGATTATTAAAGAGAAAATACTCCCAAAAGTGACCAGATGGAATTTGGAAACAAAGGTACAAAGTAAACAGTGATGAAAGATGCTTTAATTCACTTATGGGGTAGTTCAAGGGTAAAAATGATTATAATGACTTTTTAAGGTGGTTAAAAGGCTGAAAATGGTAAGAAAAGGGTGGTTTAAATCTTTTATTGATTGGTTTAACAGTGTTCAAACTAATTATATAAGGAAAAGACTTTAACATGAAGAGAAAAGTGGGGCAAAGAAGATATTCTTTTATAGCCACCAATTTTATTACTACAAAAAGTAAAGCTTACTCTTTTCACTCGTGGAAAACAATCTGACAACAGAAAAGCCAATTATGGCATCATTGAACCCTGGCTTAGACCAAAAAGGGCTGGTTTTAGCCATTTTAGACCCTTAAATCAGCCATTGCTATAGTAATACCTGGGTTTATACCTTCAAACAACCTTATGATGTTTGTAAGAGACTCAAAATCCAGTTAAAATAGTTTTTCAAATGATTGTTTTATCTTAAGAGTAGATTTACCCACTTGGAAACAGCTCAAACTGTCCTGGTTGGTATCAAAGCCTCACCATCAATTGAGACACAGACCCTGTGAAACAATTCCAGGCCAAAAGTGATGAACGTTTGCATGGACTTTGACATCTCACGCCTGTCAGAAAGGAATGTGGGGGTCTGGCTCCCCCCAGAGCCCAGATTCCTTTCCCCCCCCAGAAAAAATCTTTCCAATTTGTTTTTTCTTTGATTCCTCATTATGTATTATAATTATCATTTACATGTGTAATCAAATTGAGTTTTTACAGTAAACAACTGTAACAATTGATACCTCATATGTAAGCTAAAGTTCACTTATGTAATACAAGCGCACATTTTGACATTTCAATTGAAAATACTTCAATTCCTCATAACTTCTAAACTACACACAACATCCCAATTTTAACAGAAACATTTATGGCTTACACCGCATGTGATTTGAATCAAATGAAAGTTTTGAGGATGTTCAACTTTTTTTACAGAAAATACTGAATACTTACTGTAACCCTATTTAGAGTTGAGTTACAGAAAATTTACGCAGAGGTGACCCCACCTTATTTGTCATGAGGAGTCCAATGGTAAAATAATTTTAATATGTTTATTTGTTAGATGAAAAGTTATGAAAATTTTTAATTAAATGTTTTCCAAAAATAGTTTAATTTCAGTAATTTTGTGAAAAAAATGTTTTTAAAACATTTTTTCAAGTAAGAATGTGTTTTCACAATTTTAAATTTCAATGTAATTTCATTTGTAAATTATAATTAAATTTTCATTTTTGTGTATAAATTTTTATTTGTATTTTATCTTTGTTTTGATAATATAAATAAATTTATTTTAGTTATAATTGTATCTTGTCTTATTATTTGTGGTCTTTTGGGTATATGAAAAATACCTCTAAGGCTCACATTCCCTCCCCCTAAAATATATTACTTTGTAATATTGTTATTTCTAGTGTTTCTGAACCTTCTAGAAATTTTGTAGCTTCAGGTATGTCCTTTTCTGCTAAACATTGATCTTCAAAAGTTGGGTCACTGTAACTAACAAGGTATTCCCTTACTTTTTTGGTTCTTAACTTCCTTTCTTTGAGAACTTTGGTGATTTTCCTAGTACCAGATGGTTCAATAGGAGGTATATGATGTGAAACTTTATTTCTTAAAGGAAAAATTTCAGCATAACTAGATTTATATGGTTTTACTAAGCTTACTGGAAATGTAGGATGCTTATAGCTCATTTACTCAGATAATTCTACTTCAATTGAATTTTCTCCATGGGGGGCCTTAATAACACAAGGTCCTGTAAAGGAGTCTTTGAGCTCTGTACATCCTTTGATGTTATTGAGGTTAGTGATAGATACAAGTACCAAATCTCCCACTTGGAAATCTGGAGTGGCATGTGATTTGTCCCATTTGTCTTTGGCATATGCAAATGATTCCTCCATGCACCTTACCACATGCTTTATAGCTTTTTATAGAATTCCTTTGAAGCTCCTACCTGCGGGATGTATTTCAACCAAATCCTTCCTTAATGAATCTTGGGGTAATTTGGGATTCCATCCTTTCTCTAGAATAGAAGGAGTTTGATTGGTACTGGCATGAATGGATGCTTTGCATGCCAATTCGAGTTCTGGTAAAAGAGTACACCAATCATGGGTGAACCAATAAAAATGTTTAAATTCAAGGCCATATGCACAAACTCTTCTCACTATATCTTCCAAGGTTTGGATTATTCTTTCAGCCAGACCATCAGTTTGTGGGTGGTAGACTGTAGAGAAGAACTACTTTGTTCCAAATAATTGATGAAGATTTGTCCATAGTGATGATATGAATTTGTGATCTCTGTCACTAATGATGTTTGTGAATATGCCAGTCCATGATATTGCACTATTCCATAGTAGAAGAGCTGTATCCATGGCTGTATCATCCTTGTGACATGGTAGGAAGATTTGAGTCTTACTAAATCTGTCAAAAACCGCTAGGAATGCATTATAGCTTCTATTACCCCCTGGTGGTAGGCCAGTTACCGAATCTATATGGACAATTTCCCAAGGTCTGCTGGGTTCCTGGATTTTGATCATATTTCCAAGTCTTTTTCCAGTGGATGTTTTTGCCTTTTGACATATGTCACAGGTTTTGCAATACTGTGCAACATCCTTCTGCCACATTGGCCACCATATACAGGTCTTTATCTTTTCTCTTGTCCTGTACTCAGACAGATGTCCTGAGAAGAGGCTGTCATGGAATTATTTAAGTACAAGATTGATTAAGAACCTGTTCAAAACTGTCATTAAACCTGTATGCTTAGTTCTGTGGTAAATTATACCATCCCATAAGTGAAATCTTCCTTCATCATATGATTTATTCCATATGTAATCTACGGCATGTATTAAAGAGTTGTCTTTACAGTCTTTGGTAAGTAATTGGCATAGGATGCTACAATTCCTATCTCAAGTATAACTGCTTCTTACCTCTTCAAAGAATGTTGTGTTCAGATCTGTAACACTGATTCCCTCTAATGGGATCTGTGGGGAAGCTTCTTCTGGGACATAAGCAGGATTATCAATATTGTTTGGTAATGGCCATCTGCTCAGTCCATGTTCATTTTTATGAATATTCCCATCTTTGTGAACAATAGTCATATTACCTTTATACTTCTGTATGGATACTTGCCATCTGAGAATATGCCTGTTAGGTTCTTTCATTCTTAAAAGTGATTTAATAGTGGAAAAATATGTTATTACTTCAAAAACACATCCTTCCAGCAAGTAATTGAGTTTTTCTAAGGCCCATACAAGGCATGAGAACTCCATATGAATTGCCCCATATTTAGCTTTAGTTGGTTTGATTTGCCTGGATATGAAACATATGGGTCGTTCCACAGGTTTATCATTTCTAATCTGGACTTGATGAAGTGCAGCACCTAGCCCATCCCCTGATGCACCAATATAAAGCTTAAAGTCTGGCATCAGTAAGAGTGGAGAAGTGGTCAAGGCTTGTCTTAAAGATTCAAGGGCTTTGACTATGTCAACAGTCATTTCAAATACTGTGTCTTTGTCACATAATTTATGAAGAGGTCTTGCTATGGATGCAAAGCTCTTAATATGCTTCCTGTAATATCCCGCAAGCCCCAAAGATGACTGAATTGCTTTTTTTGTTCTGAGGCATAGGTTTCAGTAGCACTTCTGCAACTTTGTTTTTGTCAATTCCAAGGGATGAACAAGATACTACATGTCTCAGTGATTTGAGTTCTTTAAACACAAAATGACATTTCTTTAAGGAAATATTTATGTTTACCAATTGAACTTTGTCTAAAACTCTGGATAATCTGTATATATGTTCTTCCCAAGTCTTGAAACAGACAATAATTTCATCAATGTAAATGATTAAGCAAACTCCTGAAAGTTCTTCAGGGAAGATTTCATTCATCATTCTTTGGAATTGTGAAGGTGCATTCTTGATGCCAAAAGGCATCCTCAAATACTCTCAAACTCTCCAATGAGCAATGATTTTAAAGTATTTTCTTGCCCATGGTGTCACTAAATTTTGATGAAATCCCTTAAGGGCATCCATAGTGCCTATATACACTGCTTGAGATATTTGGGTAAGGGGAATTTGGATTTTTGGTATTGGGTACCTGTCTGGAACAGTGTAAGTGTTCAGAGCTCTAAAGTCCCCAACCATTATAAATTTTCCATTATCCCATGCCACTATGACTGGTTTAGTTATTTCTACCTCCTCATTGTGGCCAACCTTTCTTATTACACCAAGGTCTAGAAGTTCTTTAATAGGGATTTAAAGTGCTTCTCTTGATTTGGGACTTTCTGAATATGCAGGTCTTCTCAAGAGTGGTGGGTAAGGTCTTTCAATATTAAGAATATTGTCAACTTCATTACCAAAAATTGCTCCCAAAGTATCTTTATCTGATGCAAAGGCTTCTTTGTGGTAATAGAAAAGGGCATAAAGCTCACTTTCTTTTTTATCAGTGAGATGAAGACTGATTTAAGCTTTATTCAACTTCTCAGACTTTATTTTTTCTAACTCTAAGTTGACTGGTGATACTTTACTTACTGTAATTTTTATATTAAATGGTAAAGAGGCAAATTTTTGATGCTTATTTTCCCCAATAGTAAGGTATCTGTCTTTATTGTTATGTAAATCTATGGCATACATGATTAAGTAATGATTTCCCAATATAAAATGGGTACTAGGGCAGTTTTCCATAACAAAAAAGTCAACAAATATGGTCAATGCTTTCATTGGATTACTTTCACTATTAAATTTGATTCCAACAGTTCGCAAAAATTGATCTTCAAAGTTGAATACACAAGTTTTAAGAAAATATTTGCCAAAACAAGAGCAGAAGGCTCCTGGGTAAAGTAAAAGATTAGTGGGTTTTTTGTCAATTACCACTTCTTTTATACAGGAGTTACCAGCTGTATAACATTTTCCCCTGTTTGGTTTACTTTTCATTAGCTGTGCATCTTAAGATTTTGATAAATTAAGTGGACCATTGCTTAATTGGGGAAAGTGCAAATAAGATTCCATGATGGCAAAAGTGGAATTGATATTTTCCATATATTTTGAAGATTCAGAAAATATTGATGATTTATCATCTCAATTTTCCTCAATTACCTCATCATCTTTTTCAAAATCAGGTTCCTTTCCAATGTCAATTTCATTTATTTCCCCCTTTCTTGGACATGACTTAGCTAAATGTGTGGTGCTCTGGCAAATATGGCACGTCCTGATTATATTTGCATATTTATATTTCATGTTATTAGAATTTTCTTTAGGATTTTTGTCCACAGAATCTTTCCAAGGTGTATTAAGCCTTGTTTCAAGATTCACCCTACTAGAACCAAGTCTGGTTCTGGTGGTTACTTCTTCCAATATATTAATAATAACCTTTTCTGAAGACTTTTCAGTAGTACTGCTTTTGAAAGAATTCTCCAAATCATCTCCACATTGTCTTAAAATATTTCTGTGAATCATAGCTTCTGACATGTCAGGATATAATGCTGCTAATCTGTCTTTTTGTTGACAAAAACATGGTAGAGCTCTATCTTTGTAAGCATTAAATTTGGATTATTCAAAGGATGTTTCCACCTTAAATCTCCAAGCATCACTGGCCCATTTGTTAATGATTTGGCTTTTCCACCAAGTCCAACTTTGGTATCCATGTGCTTGTCATAATTTGATATACCATATGTGGGCTAATCTGGTAAAAAAGGTCTTAAATCTTGCTGTTACCAATATTTCTGGTAATTCAAAATTTTCTTCAATAATTTCAATACCCCTGATGAATTACTAATGGTCATGTTCTCCTTCACCACTGAAGTGAGGCCATTCCTTAAGCTTTAGTACTTATTTCAACAGTTCTTGGCCCATTGATGGGTCCAAGGTATGGAAAGAGATGGAAAATTTATTCTTTAACTGTGAATTTTCTACATCAAATACTTGTGGGTTGGAAATTCCTGTACCCTAATTTTGATTCAGAGGTGTAGACATTCTTGGTAAGGTGTGCAGTAATTGCTCAATATCATTAATTTGACTGTTACTACACCTTTGGGAATTTCTAAGCTCATGTTGAAGGCTTTGTATTAAATTTATTACTTCAGCTTTATACATGTATTCCTTATGTGTTAATTCTTGCCATAATTCTGTCTGTCTATTATTATCATAAATGACTTTATTAAAATTCATTGTTAATTTTAATACTTCTTGTTGTGAGGTGTCAAAACACTTTTTCAAGGCAATTGTAAATTTCTTTACTTCAATAAATGAATTTGCAATATCATCAAGAACCTTCTTATTATCTTGTTTGATAATATTTATGGCTTGTTTCATTCTTGTTTCAATTTTTTTATCAATATTGAGCTTAGAATATTTGTCTGTAAATTCTTTAATAATGGAAAATTTCTCATTTAACTTACTGCCAGATGAGTTTTCATTATTAGAAGTTTCAATTGCTCTTACAAATTTTTCAAAATACATGAGTGTCTCATTTATTTGGCACAGAATTAAGTTATTTGCTTCAATATTGTTACAAATTGATGAATTTTTATCACAAATATGACTTTTTACATCATTTATAGCTATGTAAAAGTTTGGAATTCCAACCAGAATATCAGAAATCATTTCTGACGCTTTAGTCTGGCTGCCTCCTTTTTCTGTAGTTCAATCATTGTTCTGGCCATCTGAAATACATTTTCCATGGCATCCTGCTAAGTCTTTGGGATTCTGTAGCCTTGGCTTTAAGGTTTTGTGGCTTATTCCTTCCCTTTGCCCTTGTTCTGAGCTTGTGGCTGCTTTTTCATGTCGGAATTTCTGCTGATGGCTACTGGGGCTGTTTTTGGCACTTGCTTGGGTGGTGGAGGAGTGTTTTCCTCCATTCTGCTGTTGAAAGCATCATGTTTTTCTTTTCCATCAATGGATGCCATCCATTGAGTAACTTGAAAGTGCTAGGATGGCCCAGGAATTTTCTCACAGTCAGGTAAGAATCCATGCAGCTTTTCTACAGATCTGAAAGGATCTGTTACTATTTGCGCTGCAATGCATTGTTTTATGCCTTCTGGCTGGCTTTTTAAATGTCTACTGAGGCTTCTTGTGGCAGTGTAAGCTCTGTTTGAAGGTGAAACAATATTATCAGCTTCAGAATGGCATAATTTTCCAGTTTGGGAGTCATTTACTGACCCTTGTTCTTCTGTAACTGATTGGCTTCTTTCATAATCATGTCTATAAACTTTTTGAGAGCTGCTTGAGGGATTATAGCTGGCTCCTGATCTTGTTGAAGGCATATTTATTATTCTAAAGCTCAAAAGTAGTAATTCTAAGTCCAAAAACGTACTATTGGCCAAATTCTTTGCCTTATGAAGGGTATTACATATGTCCAAGTTGATTAATTCAAAAGAAATTCACTCTGGTTGATTGTTCTGGGCTATAATAACTGTGATATTATAGTTAGGATTGGCAGTACTGGCAAGAATAATGCTAGTAACTGTTGATGCAGTTTCAATATTTTCCTGTCTTACCACATTTTCAGACACTAAAATTGATTAAGAAAGAAATTAATCAAGTAAAAAGAAGATTATTCAAAAGAGGAATGAAAAAAATGAAGCCTCACTTATAATATAAAAAAGCTGTATTTTTCATGAATTTTTTAACTTTTCCAATAAAATAAAAGAGATTTAAAAAGAGTAAAAGAAATTGTGTCATAAATAAAATCTCATGGCTGGGCCCCCAAATGTAATGTGTGGATATGAAACTTTGATTAAAGATCAAGTACCTTTCCTGTCATCAAAATTTGTATAAGGTAAAAATACAATGAAAAATGTTAAGAATTACAATTTTTGGAAGAAAACACACCAAATTTGTTGCTTTTAAACTCATAGGTATAAAACAATAATATTATAAAGATTTATTGTTTTACCAACAATAAATATTTATCCAAAAATATTATACAAGGGATATTTAAGGCTACAAAAGAAATTTCAAGTTGAATTAATTGAGAAAAGGATTGCAGGAAATTGATATAAGAACAGAGTCTTTAGAAAGATTATTAAAGAGAAAACATGCCCAAAAGTGACCAGAGTGAATTTGGAAACAAAGTGCCAAAGCTAACAGTGATGGAAGATGCTTTAATTCACTTATGGCATGGCTCAAGGGTAAAAATGATCATAATGATTATTTAACGTGGTTAAAAGGTTTAAAATGATAAAAAAGGGTGGTTGGAGTCTTTTATTGATTGGTTTAACAGTGTCCAAACTAATTATAACAGGAAAAGATTATAGCATGAAGAGGAAAGTGGGGAAAAGAAGACATTCTTTTATAGCCACCAATTTTCTTACTAAAAAGGTAAAACCTACTCTTTTCAGTCGTGGAGAACAATATGTCATCAGAAAAGCCAATTATGGCATCATTGAGCCCTGGTTTAGACCAAAAAAGGGCCGGTTTTAGCCATTTTAGATGCTTAAATAAGCCACTGCTATAGTAATACCTTGTTTTAAGCCTGAAAAACACGGTGGAATGTGTGTAAGATATGTAAAAAAAATTTAGAACTTTTTTTACAATGATTGTTTCATCTTAAGGGTAGTTTTACCCTCTGGGTAACAGTTAAAACTGCCCTGGTTGGTATCAAAGCCTCATCATCAATTGACACACAGACCCTGTGACTTGATTCCAGGCCAAAGGTGATGACCTTTTGTGTGTATTTTTACATCTCACACCTTTCAGGAAGGAATTTGGGGGTCTGGCCACCCCTTAGAGCCAAGATTCTTCCGCCCCAGAATCAATCTTTCCAAGTTATCTTTTCTTTAATTACTCATCATGTATTATACTTATAATTTAAATATGTAATTAAATTGAGTTTTTACAGTACACAACTGTAAGAATTGATACCTCACATGTAAATTAAAGTTCATTTATGTAATACACGCCCACATTTTGACATTCCAATTGAAAATACTTCAATTCCTCATAACTTCTAAACTACACACAACACCTCAATTTGAACACAAAAATTGATGGTTAACACCCCATTTGATGTGAGTTAAATTAAGATTTTGACAATTTTCAACCTCTGCACAGAAAATACTAAAAATGTAATTTAAGCTTATTTAAAATTGAGTTACAGAAATTTTACCCAGAGGTGACCCGCCTTATTTTTTTATGAGGAGTGCAATGGTGAAATAGTTTTCATATGTTTATTTGTTGGATTAATGTAACAGGGGCTCTTCGAAGTGAAGAGGGCCTGGCACTCACTTATGGAGGGCTCAAAGATATGATAAGAAGGAATACACTTAAGAGTGAAAGAGATGAATTACTAAAATAAAGAATATAAGAAAGCAGCGACAAAAAGAAATAAGAGTAAAGAATAGAAGAGCCAACCACAAAGAAGTCCAAGTCCACTGTTTCAACCTGTCAGAATGGAAAGAGGAGGGTTAATAAGGATATGGCCACCCAACTAATACTGTACAGGCAAAGAGAGAAATGGAAAAGTCCCCAGGGGGGAGAAAGAGGGGCTGGTATATGTGAGAATCAACAGCCCTGATCCAGAGGAAGAATTTTCATTAGAAGATTGAATGATTGAATTGAGTCTGGCCAATACAGGTCCTGTACAGCTGTACAGAACGTGTACAAGAGGTGTGGTATATTTGAGTGATCATACAGTTCAATTCTGGTGTATTGAAACTGTATTGGGTGAATCCAACCTGTACAGATGTTGGCAGGCTGTATTGAAGTACCAAGTTGTATGCATGTTTCATCAAGGAAGATTGCTGAAACTGAATGCTGATGCAGATAGTGGATCTGCTGATTTGAGGTGTTTGAGTGGGTGTATTGATGAATACCCTTACGCCTGGTGAGTGGTTGTTACAGTATCCCCCTCTTGAAGCTGGTGGGCTCCTGAACACCATAATACCCTGCCACTGTTGAGTGGCATCTCAATATCCCCACATTTTTTTCAAAAATTTTCTTTTTAATTTAATTTTCCTCTTGACCATTATCCTGAAAATCCTTCTTCAATTATTCTCTGTCAATTCAATTGATTCCCCCTTCTTTCAAGTTTGGAGTAAGTATCCCACTTTGAAATATGCTTTTTCTTTCTTCTGATTCAATCAATCTTGTCCTTGGGGTATGGCCTTGGGATTTATCCCAAAATGATGGCCACTGAGCTCTTGTGCTCAAAAAATGATGCCTAATGAGTATATGGAGTGTACTCATTTGGCAAGGCTTAATCAAAATAAGATCTTGAATAATTCCTTCAAGGGGTCTTGTCCCCATTGTCCTTGGAAATTGCCTCAAAAAGCCCTCTATAATGTTTTTGGGCTGTGGCATCTTCTATGATGAATCTTGATAAAACCTGATTTTATGCCTTTTTGGGGTTCTTGGTGATTTTTGGTGATTTGATGATATATGGCCATTTTTGCCATTTTCTGTCTCTTGGGGTCCTATGGTCTGTGGACCGCGGTCCGTGGGGGCTATTGGAGGCCCCTAGGACCAAAATGGACCCCCTGGGCCCAATTTTGCTGGGGACCCAGGGGTACCAAGGGGCCAAGAATTGGCCCAAAACCAAAAAATCACCACATATGGCCTGGACCCATTGATGGGGTCCAGGACCATCAAGATCTTGGCCTCCCAAAAGTTTCAGGAAAGGCCCTGAGTGATGAATTCAGCCCCAAAGGGGTATGAATCCTCACCTTAGTGGCTTTGAGGGGGGCCATAATTGAGTTATGGCCCCATTTCCTTGAGGTCAATCTTTTTTAATATGGAGTGGACTGATTCTGACGTCTTGAATCTTCTGCTTGCATATTCTTCAGTTATGAGTTCTAAACTGACTGAGCTCACTGTATCTTCTCCTTCTGCACTGCCACCCTCCGTTCTTTGTGGTTCTGGTGTCTTCAGTCAATTATCTTCCCCCTCCATGGTGTCTTCTGGTCATTTTGATCCCTCCCAAACCTATGACGGATTCAGAGAAGTTGAAGTTCTTGATGCTGCATGTACTGAATGTTTGGCCAAGGGTAAGGATTTTTTTCAACACTACAATACACAATCTTCAAAATGACATTTTTGCTTCATTGGAAAGAAACCATGTCATCGTACCGGGGTGACTTCTTCTAACGTCAGGAGGCATTTATGGAGTAGAAAGGATGGGCCTTTTGGGCAAGAATTCCCCATCTCTGAGGAACCTACTCCTGATGCAACTTCAGGATTTTCTCAATGTGAGTGATTTGCATATCTTGATTGAATTGGTACTGATATTTTGATGTAGTGACTGGTTCCAGGAAGAGGGATGTGGCAAGGTGGACTAATGTTGGAGGGCCAATTCCAGTTGGTGGTAGGCCCATATATTCCAGCTCAGAGGACCCAATCTCAAGGACCAATACTGAAGGGGTAGTGAAGATAGTGAAGAGAATAAGAAGGATTGATGATTCCCCCACTGATACGGATGCCGAAGGAAGTGATGAGTTGGATGGTTAAGAAGTTCAGGTTCTTCCTCATTCAGTTGGCCATCCATCCAGCAATTCCTCTTCTCAACCCCTTGCCAACAGATTTCAAAGCAAAGTAATTCCCAGAACTCCCAGAACCTTCCAACCAATTCTTGCTTCCATTCTTACTACCATTTCTCCTCCTTCACCCAGTAATTCCCATGCCAGGCCTGCCTTGAATCCAGCAGTAAGACCATCTCCAGTTCAGCAATCCAGAAACTCACCCATAACCACCTCCCACCAACTCCAACCTGTGGCCAGCTCCAGCAGAAAAAGAGATGGATTGTCCCCTTTGCCGTTTCCTGCCAATCAAGTTTTTCAATGCGAAGAACGTTGGCCTATCCGGGTTACCAGAGAAGATCCCAACGCGGCTAGTGAAAACCAAGATGCTGTGGCCAGATGATTCAGGAGGGTGATAGAAATAGCAGAGAGGTGATTATGTATGCCAATGACAGTACTATTGCAGGTACTGCTTCTGAAGAGATGGCTGCAAAATCTTCCTGGTATGAAGATGAGTTGATAAATGATTTTCAGAAAACTTTTGATGAATTATGTAGAGATAACTAGTTTCCTTATCCTTGTTTGTGTTTGGTTTGACTTCTATCCCCACTCTTATAAATACTAAAAAATGAAAAAATAATGGAACCTCCCAATACATGATTTGGGAGGGGATGTTGCTGCTTTAAAGAAATAAAAAGAAAACAAAATTATACAAGTAAAGAAAAGAAAGAAAATGAAAGAAAAGGAGAGTAAAGAAACAGAAATAAAGAAACTCCTGATGGTTTGTCCTTCTTGTAGTGAGCTGCTTGATTTTGGCCAAGAAATGTCTGAAAAGTTGAAAACCAAGAATTTGATGCTCACAGAGTGGCCAAGGTAATGTTTTACAAGAAGTAGAAACCTCAGGGATGCATACCAGGAGATGGAACTTACTTTCATAACTCCCACTCCCCACCAAGCACCATAGAACTGAAATAAATTGCCATAAATGACTTCTGACATGAATTGCCATAATGACTTCTGAAATGAATTGCCATAATGACTTCTGAAATGAATTGCCATAATGACTTCTGAAATGACTTTCCATAAGTTACTTTAAGTAATGAATGTCTTGAATTATGATGATTGGCATAAATGACATGATAAATAAAAAGAAAAAGAAAAAGAAAGAAAGAAACATTTGGCCATATCTTGATAAGGTCCAAATGGAGGGTATTGATGTTGCATGCTTCCTGAACCTGTCCAAAGAATTGAAAAGTGCTCACAAAGTGGCCAACGTGATGCTTACAACAACATATGGGTAGAATACCCCCTTAAAGGTGCATGCCAGGAGAGGAACTTACTTTCATAACTTCTTCTCCCCACCAAGAACCATAAAATCAAACTCTTAAGGTATTTGGGCCAGGCTTGTCTGGATACAATGAATGAAAGTCCTTGAAAAGGTCCGGTGAGTTGGTAAGGTTGGAAGCTGGTTCCAAAGTGGTTCTTTCTGGGTCTTCACTGAATACTTTCCACTCTACAAGATACCATAATATACCTCTCTTGAGTTTTGAGTACAGAACCTGAGCCACTTCCCATTCTTCTTGCCCCTCCACTAAGACTGGTGGTGGTGGCAATTGTTGTCGATTTGGGATAGTTGAATGCTTCACTGGTTCTAATAAAGACACATGGAATACAGGGTGAACTGACTTCCATTGCTGAGGCAGCTTGAGGTGATATGCATGGCTTCCATTATTCTTCAGAACTTCAAAGGGTCCCAACCATCTTTTTGATAATTTCTTGATGGGTCTTGTTGTCTTGATGTTCTTGGAAGCTAGCCATACTTTGTACCCAGGTTGGAAATCAGGTGGAATTGCTCTATTTCTATCTGCATACTTCTTGAATCTCCTTATTGCTGACTCTAACTCTTCTTTGACAACTTGCTGTACTGATTGGAGTTTTGTTGATAACTTTCCAGAAGGTGAATCTTGAGAAATATGGATTGAGTCAAAGCTGGGATTTCTTCCCTAAATGGTGAAAAAAGGTGATTAATTTGTTGATAAATTTTCTACATTATTATAGGCCAATTCAGCCAGAGGGAGCCAGGTGTGCCAGTCATCTCAATGGTAACTGACATACATCCAAAGATACTGTTCTAGAATTTGATTTACCCTCTCTGTCTGTCCATCTGTTTCAGGATGAAAAGCAGTTGAAAGATCTCTTGATATCTTGAGCTTCTGACATAATTGAGTCCAGAATGATGAAACAAATAAGGATTCTCTATCACTGACAATACTGACTGGAAGGCCATGCTTGGAAAATACATGACTAATGAAGATTTGAGCTAAGTCCAGAGCAGCAATTGTTCCATAAGTTGGAATGAAGATTGCCATTTTTGAAAACCTGTCCACAACTACTAGAATTGAGTCAAAGCTGTTTGACAAGGGCAATGCAGTGATAAAGTCTATTGATAAGGAATTCCAAGGACCAGATGGAATTTGAACAGGCTTGAGTAATCCAAACTTCTTGTTTCTTGAACATTGCTGACATGAGGACACATAGTCCTTGATGAATTGATTCATGCCAGCCCAATAAGAATCCCTCTTGATGAGCTTGAGGGTCTTCTCCTGGCCAGGATGGCCAGCCAAAGGTGAGTCATGACGCTTTTGAAGAATATTGAGTTGAAGTTCTTCATTGCTTGGGATTACCACTCTATCTTTGAATAATAACAACTCGGCTTCAGGTTCAAGAGAATAATCTGGAATTGATTCACCTCTTGCTAGTTGCTTGAGTATTTCTTTAAAGTATTTGTCTTGCCATACTTCTTTTTGAATCTTGTCAGCTAAATCTGAAAATACTTCCACTTTTATTGAAAAGAATCTTGACTCTTGAATTCCATCTTGCTTGATTACTTGATGAGAATTTTGAGGATTATTGCTGATGAAGTCCACCCCCCTCTCTGGGTACATGTCATCCCAACGTGACAAGGCATCTGGTAAAGTGGCCAGCCTGCCTGGGCGGTAAGTGATAGTGAAGTGAAATTCTGAAAGAAACTCAGCCCAGCGGGCCTGACAACGAGTAAGAACTTTGGAAGACATGAAATACTGCAAGGAAGAGTGGTCTGTCAAGACCTCAAAAGAATTGGAAAGAGAGAGAAGAAATGCTCTCCAGTGCTTGAGAGCCCAAACTATGCCAAGGAGTTCCTTGTCATGAATTTCATAGTTCATCTCAGCTGGGAGAAGCTTGCAGCTATCAAATGCAATGGGATGCTTTCCTGAGTCATTCACCTGGCTCAGTACAGTACCCAAGGCATAATCAGAAGCATAAGTCTCTACAATAGTAGGTAGAGAAGGATTGAAATGAGATAAGATAGGAACAGTAGTGAAAGCTTCTTTGAGTTATTGTAACTTTCTAAGAGCTTCCTCATTGAAGATGAAGGGAGAATCTTTTTTGAGAAGAGAAGTGAGAGAAGTGATTTTTTTAGAATAATCTTTTATGAAACAACAATAAAAATTAGCAAAGCCAAGAAAAGATTGAAGGGCCTTGATGTTTTTTGGCTAAGGCCAATTGAGGATTTGCTGAAATTTTGAAGAATCCATCTTGAGGCCATCACTTGAAACAACGTAGCCCAAGTATTCCACACTTGAGGCATGGAATACACACTTGGAGGCTTTGGCAGACAAGTTATTGTCCCTCAGTATTTGGAGGACAGAGGCCACATGTTTGACATGTTCCCCCTCAGAACTAGAAAAGATCATAATATCATCTAGATAAACCACAACAAACACATCCAAAAAATCTGCAAAGATATAATTTACTAGATGCTGGAATGAAGCAGGAGCATTGTTCAAACCAAATGGCATGACCAAATACTCATAACTACCATATTTGGTTCTAAAGGCAGTTAAGTGCTCATCCCCCTCTTTGATTCTCAGAAGGTTATATGCACCACGCAAGTCTATCTTGGAGAAGATAGTGGAACCGCTGAATACGGTTAGAAGCTGGTTCATAGGAGGAACAGGATACCTGCTCTTGCTAGTAACAGCATTGAGTTTGTGGTAGTCAACACACAAACAAAGACCTCCATCCTTTTTCTTAAGAAAAAGGACAGGTGCTCCTGTTGAAGAGGAGCTTGGTATTATGGAACCTTTCTCTACATTCTCTGAAATGTAGGCCCATAGTGTTTCTGACTCTTGATTTGATAAGGAGTAGATAACACCAATTGGAGGTAGAAGACCCTCCAATTCAATATGATGATCACAGGCATGGTGTGGAGGAAGTATCTCTGCCTTCACCTTGGAGAATACATCCAAATATTGGTGATAAACAGGAGGGACTACCTTCAACACAGTTTCAATTTCTTCTGGCTCTTCCTCCTCATCCCACTGCTCTTCCAGGGAGGCATAAAAAGATAAAGGAGGAAGTTCCATATCCCCTTGAAAGAGATGAAGTGAAGATATAGCAACATATTCTCCAACATCTTTTATCTCTTTGAAGACTTCATCTCTTAATGGAAGTAATGACTGAGAGGGAATGATGGAAGGGATATGGACAGAAGAAGGAAGGGAAGGTGTCTTAAGTTCACCAACCAGAGCAACACTGTTGAAAGAAGTGGAAATGTCATTACTAGTAGAAGGAATAATACCACTAGAGTCCTTATGACTAGAATCATAGGTGATCAATCCATTTTTCCAATCAATAATGGGAGTAAAATGGTAAAGGAAATCATACCCCAATATCAGGTCTTCTTCCTTGGGTGAATCTATGATAAAGAAGTCCCATTCAAAGCTTGGGAAGGAAGGCAAGTCAACTACCCACTTAGTATGGTGGGTGATGAACAAGGCAGGGGATTCATTAGAATCCAGAATGAAAAGGGGAATCTTTTCAGGGAGCTCTGACAGAGTCAATGAATACTTGAGAACAAAATTCTTTGCAATAAAGGAGTTTGTAGCACCAGAATCAATGAGAATACTATAAAACATATCAGAGACAGAAGAGAAAATAAGAAACTTTAAAGATTTCTTGACACTAGTATTCAGAGTGCACAATTGTGCTCTTGAAGGAAATAAGTGAGAATCATTGAACACATCATGATTCCCACTCAGGATTTTCCCTGCTTGCTAGGGAAGCCTTTTGATGATGGCCCAGACTTGTTCTGAGGTCTCTTGAAGCATTTTTCAATTGGGTGCTTTCCACCACAATAGGTACACAACCCCTCTTTACTCCTCCTCTCCTTTTCAGAACCAATTAATTTATTGTCCTTATTGAGGAGACCAGCATGAGGCTTGTCCTTTGAAGATTGAAACTGCTTGCCCTTCTTGTTATTCTTCTGGTGAGGCCTCTTTGAAGATGAGTTTTGAGGAGGCCTAGATTGATTGGATCCATTGACAGGAGGCTTCTTCTCTTGATTGCCACCCTTTTCTTTTTGCCTCTCATGATATCTTGTGTCTAATTATAAGGTGACATCCATAAGTTCTTGAAGAGTATCAAAATTTCCAGGGTGAGAAGCCAACTGATCCAATAATCTTGATGCCAATCCTCTTCTGTAAACATGTATATAAGATCTTTCACCCCAATATCCAATTCTTGACATTAAGCTTCTGAAATCAGCAATGTACAAGGATACATGACCACTTGCCTTCATCCTCAAATTGTCGAACTCTTGTTCAGATTTCCTGACTTCATTGGGGTCACCAAACAGAGTGAATAATTGAGATTCAAATAATGGCCAATTATTGAGGAGGTAAGAAGGGTCTTCATTGGGAATATTTGAGAGATAGGGTCCAATCCATTTTCCAGCTCTACCAGTGAGAAAAGAAGTTGAGTAAAGAACTTTCTTCCTGTCAGAGAAGAAATTTGCTGGATCATTATGGAAGATTAATTGACAGGATTGGATAAATCCTCTCAATTTATGATCTTGAGTAGCATAAAAAGAATCAGGTGCCTTCATGGATGGAGTCTTGAAAGCAGGGGCTTTGGAATTGTTGCTGGGAGCAACTGCTTGAGTGAGCCGCCCCATGAATTGAGTCATTTGCTCCATCATCTTGAGGAGACTTGGATCAGTTTGAGAGACAAGAGGTTGACTAGAAAGGGCTAGATTAGAACCCTGAGGCACCTCTGGAGAATTTGCCAAGGCATCTGCCACTTCAGTCTCCCCAGAATCTTCCTCTTCCACAGACTCTTCCCCATCTTCATCTTCAACTTCCCCTAATCTTGCTCTTGCACCTTCAGAAATGCCAGGGTAGCCACCCAAAAGTCCAGAAAAGGATCTTGATCTTCCAGATTTTATTCCACCTCTTCTTGAGGGTGCTGCTCCTTCCATTGGTGGTCCTCTGTCCACGTTTGCACCCAGTTGATGAGCTGATGGTGTGCGGTCAAGAGGAGCCCTTGCTGTAGGAGTGAGAACAGCTGGAATTTTTTGAGATCTAGTGTTCTTTGCTGGGGGACTATTATGAACTGGCATTATGAACAGAATTTGAATAAAAGAAACTTGATGGTATTGAGAACAGAAATCAAAACTTGGCCAAATCAATCACAATAAAAATCATGATGAGTCTTGAGGAATCAATTCAATTCTTGAGGTGAAATCAATTTCAATCAACAATCAATCAATTCAATCAATAATCAACAATAAATCAAATTAAAATCAAATATAAATAATCTTGAGGAAATCAATAATCAATCAATATTCAATCAATAATCAATCAACATTCAATCAATAAAGCAGTGTCTTCAATATGAAATCAAGGTCTTGAGGAATCAATCAATCAATTCAGAATCTTCAGAAATCAATTCAAATATCTTGATGAGTCAAAATCAATCAATAATCAAAATCAATTCTTGAGGATCAAGAAAATATCTTGAGAATTCAAAGTCAATCAATCCAATCCAAATGAAATATCCTGAATTGCTGAATCAATAAACCCAATGAATCCCAATGAATAATCCAATCAATCAAACCAATCAATAATTACTAAAAGACCTGAATGAGAACAAAGAAAAAATTTGATTTGATTTGAATAAAATGAAGTGAATGAAATGGTCAGCAATGATTAAGAAAGAAGAAAGAATCAATTTTCATATAAATGAAATGAATTAGATGAAAATTGATGAGAGAGAAAATCATAAGATCATTAAAGAGTCATAATTGATGAATGAGAGAAATGATTATAAGATAATGAAAAGAAAGAATCAATATGAGCTAATTAATTTAATGTCACAGGGGCTCTTGGAAGTGAAGAGGGCCTGGCACTCATTTATGGAGGGCTCAAAGATATGATAAGAAGGAATACATTTAAGAGTGCAAGAGATTAATTAATAAAATAAAGAATATAATAAAGCAGAAATAAAAAAGAAATAAGAGTAAAGAATAGAAGAGCCAACCACAAAGAAGTCCAAGTCCACTGTTTCAACCTGTCAGAATGGAAAGAGGAGGGTTAATAAGGATATGGCCACCCAACTCATACTGTACAGGCAAAGAGAGAAATGCAAAGACTAACTTAATATTAAATAAATATAATACAAAAAATAAGGATAATAATATTCATAAGATAATAAATAAACTAAATTAATTAACTGGGGAAAAGTCCCCAGGGGGGAGAAAGAGGGGCTGGTATATGTGAGAATCAACAGCCCTGATCCAGAGGAAGAATTTTCATTAGAAGATTGAATGATTGAATTGAGTCTGGCCAATACAGGTCCTGTACAGCTGTACAGAATGTGTACAAGAGGTGTGGTGTATTTGAGTGATCATACAGTTCAATTCTGGTGTATTGAAACTGTATTGGGTGAATCCAACCTGTACAGATGTTGGCAGGCTGTATTGAAGTACCAAGTTGTATGCATGTTTCAGCAAGGAGGATTTATGAAACTGAATGCTGATTCAGATATTGGATCTGCTGATTTGAGGTGTTTGAGTGGGTGTATTGATGAATACCCTTACCCCTGGTGAGTGGTTGTTACAGATAAAAAGCTATGATAATTTTTGTAAGGCTTGACTATGAAACAATAAGTAAAAATTACTAATATTTAACTTATTGTACTATGAATGTCCTTATAAATAAAATAAACAAGATAAAAAATAATTATAAAAATAAAGAATTATTATAATTATGGCGTAAAAATAATTATATTATTAAATAAATATAATAATATAATAAATAAATATATCAATATATCTAAAAGCACTTTATTATTGTTACCAACAAATAATAAAGGCGTAAAAGATTTTTTTTTATTAATAAAAAACAATTAATAACAATAATATTACTAATATTAAAGTTATAAATTAATATAAATACTATTTATATTAATTCAAGAATTATTAAAGTAATAATAAAGAGAAAATTATTATAATAAGAAGAAATAACCTACTTTTAATACTTAATATAATAATTTTGAATTATTTTACGCCAAGAAATATAAATACAACTTATTTAAATTGTATTTACAATAAAAATTAAGAGAAATTACAATTTCTCTTGATTTTAGGTGGATTTGAGGTTCTTAAGAGAAATTTAAACAAAACAATTAAATAACTGAGGTAATAACGTCAAGAATGATGATTATGATGAGGTTGATCTTTGGTCTTTAATAATATGAGAGTTAGATATATAAAGAATAAAAAAAATACCTTTTGTTTCAATTATTTAGTGTTTTGTAAGCATCTGAGGGGAAAATAGAGTAAAAAGAGCTCTATTTATAGTAGATACCTCCCTTCTAGAGTACAGAAGGCTTCTAGTAGACGTTTAATGATGCTTTCTACTATAATTGATGAATATTTTAAGGTTTAGTGATGATTAAATCATGATCAAACCATCTTACCTCATTATTATGCCATTATTTAGAGTTCTCACTGTAACTTTAAGTTTGATGACGTAATAGGCTTGGAGGAAGCCTCAAATTCGTGGAATTTCTTAGTATTAGTCATAATCTAATAGTATTCATACATTGTATCACTTATATGACTGTTTAAACTTAAAATAAGATTACAGTGAGTGATCATAAATTATCAAATTTAAGCTTAAACTTTGATCATTAATACCTTTTAAGTTATAAGTGCTACAGCTATGCTGAGCATGGATTCTGATAGCTTGGCATGTCCTCATTAAACTGCCAAGAGAATTCTATTACATAATCAAAACTTTATTTTTAATGATTTTTCTTGTAACTCATCTTTTCTGTTGAAATTTAATACTTTGAACTTCAAACCATGATTTCAAGGGGTTATACCTTGAATATTTTAAGAAACATTACATCATCATTCACAAATGAGCTATGAGAATCTAACTGTCTACTTATTTTTAAGTTAGGACCACTTTTACAACAAAGTGGTCAACAGCTCTATTGATTTTATTCAATCATCCATTACAAGTTTTAACCTTGTTTATAGCTTGTAAAATAAAGTTCATATATTTACTCTTACAGTAATTATATGGTGACTTTATTTTTGGTTCATCTCTCTATCTTGTATATTTCAAAAGATATCAGCTAAAAACCATGAATATATGCATTGACCAAAAAAGTGCATATATTCAGATTAACTCCTTAAGTATTGACTTTAGAGATTGGCTTTATAATTTTTTTATATGTAGAATTTATGGAGAAGCCAATGGTAAAATTTATTTCACATGTTTCTCCATTGGCTTCTGAAATAAATGAGGTTTTGTACCTTTTTTGAAGTATTATTACTTATACTTCAGTAATTATTGACTTTTCAGATATGCAATAAAAGTGACATATGTGTCTTTTACCATGGGGAATCTAATGGTGTAATTTATTTCTCATTTTTATTCATCAGATTCAGAGTTAATTTAGATATTGGGGTTATTTACAGTATTTTACTAATTTTTGAGATAATTATCATAAGTATAATTATTACAGAAATTTTGTTGTGACCTTTTTTGATATGTGGCCATATCTCAAAGGCTCACAATTTCTATGTAAATTTTTTCCAACAATATTTTAATTTCAGTAAGTGTGTTAAAAATTCATTTTTACTTAATTTTTTCAAGCAAAAATGTGTTTTCACAATTTTAAATTTTAATGTAATTTTGTTTTTAAATTGTAATTCGATTTTCAATTTTGGGTATAAATTCATATTTATATTTGATTTTTCGTTTTGATAATATAAATAAATTTATTTTATTTCTAATTGTATCTTGTTTTATTATTTGTGGTCTTTTGGGTATATGAAAAATACCTCTAAGCCCCACAAAATCTCAACTGTAATATCTCATAGGTCTTCCCAAACAGAGAAATCATGTTCATAATAATAAATAAATAAAAATGGAAATATTAACAACCTATTTTTTGCACACCCAGCTTCCATTGAATTGGGTCATATAAGCCACCATGTAATATTGATTGATGCCACTTACCAGACATGAAAGTACAACTTGCCAGTTTTCCACATGGTTTGCCAAACTGAAACTGGTAACACCTTCTCATTAGACTTTTGCTACACGGAATGGAAAAATGATGATGGATACATATGGGCCCTTCAAGAACTCAAACATTTATTTCAGCCACCCAGAATCACCAAGGTTATTATTACAGATTGTGAATGAGCTCTGAAGCTGGCCATTGAATTGGTCTTCCCTAGCTCAATGCAAAATTATTGCACATGGAACATTAGCAAAGCTTTAGCCAAAATTGTCACAAATATTTTCAGCAGGATGATTCGAAGGATTATCAGACATCCTGGAGCTTACTGGTCAGCTCCAAGTCAACTGAGGAGTATGATAAAAATCTTTAAAAAATTCACAAGAATTAAAATGATTTCTCAGGGGAATGGGAATATATCTCAAACAACCTACTCCCATTCAAGAAAACATTTGTCACATCTTTGGAAAGCCAGTATCCTCATATCAGAAATAAAGACAGCTCTTGTTTTGACTCCGAACACTCCTACATAGAATAATTCATTAATAATTCTAATGAAGAGCTTTATAAAGTATTCCAAAATTTTCAAACAGAAATTGATATTCAATTGAAACAAATCCACTATACTAAAGGATAGCAAAGAGTCCACAAATTGACTGATGCTTTCCCACCTTTCAAGCAGATACTTGGTACTATAGAAATCAAAGCAATAGAAATTATTGAAGCACAATTTCAAAAGCTAAAAGAACATCCAGATGTTCAACCATGCTCCAAAACACTTATGAATGGCATGGGGATTCCTTGCTCACATGAAATTGAGAAAGGTTTTGATACTGAGGGCTACATTGAAAGTGAATATTTACATCTGCAATGTAATATCCTTTATAATCCTCTTGAAGTAGGTGCCATTGTATTTCTTTTATTTGTGACTGTAGTAATGCTGAAAGAATGTTGGAAAGGATATTTATTCTAATTCACAATGGAATTTTAAACAAAAAAAATAGAAAATATTGATAAGGAAGTTAATGAACTGGAAATACAATCAAAAAAACAATTCATAAAGAAAATTCAAGAGTTAATTAGATTTCAATACACAACCATTAAGCTTTGTCACCCCAAAAAGGCTTTTATTTCATGAGGTAGTCCATCACTGAAAAGGAAAAGGGTAAAGTCTACCAAAAGGCTTTCATCTAGGTTTGAAATCTAAAAGGATATTCTCAATCACCACACAAGATTGCTTAAAAAGATGCGCAAAGCTGCTATCAGTCCCAAAGCTCAATCAATGAGGGGCAAAAAGCTCTTATTGATGCAAAAAGAGACAAGCCAAGATGAGGAAACAATCACAAAAAGAAAATTAAAATTATTAAATGGTCCAAAAATTTATTCAATTAATTAATTGTATTTTTCCCATTTATTCATCAAGAATATTTTCTCAAAGAATGGCCTTCCTTCAAGCATTATCAGTGGTAGAGGTTCTCTTTTTGTTTCTTCCTTTTGGATCAATCTTTTTCACAAGGTCAAGATATCAAGAGATGCTTCAGCTTCCTTTCACCCTGAAGAAAATGGACAGACAGAGAGGGTAAATAAGATTCTAGAACAGTATCTTTGGATGTATGTCAGTTACGATCAAGATGACTGGCACATCTGGTACCCTCTGGCTGAACTTTCCTCAAAACTAAAAAGAGAAAAATTATGGTATCTTATAGAATGGAAAGGATTCGGTTAAAACCAAGAAAGAGAAAATTGGGAAACAGAATCCAGCCTTACCAACTCAACAGAAATTTCAAAGGATTTCCACATGTTCTATCCTGACAAGCCTGTCCCAAATACCTCAAAAGTTTGATTTTATGCTGTTTTTTGGGGATTGGAGTATGAAAGTAAGTTCCTCTATGGTAATTCGACTTTAACGGGGTATCCTACCCAAATGTGCTGTAAGAATCACCTTAGCCACTTTGTGAGCACTTTTCAATTTTTTGGACATATTCAGAAGGCCTTGTAACATCAATAACCTCAAATTTGGACTTTTCATCCAGATATGGCCAAATTCCTTTTCTCTTTGTTTATTTCCTTAAATATGCCATTAATCATTATTCAAGAAATTCCTTAAGTCACATAATTCTATGGAAAAAGTCTTTTATGTTCTTCTATGGTGCTGGGTGGGGAGTGGAAGTTATGAAAGTAAGTTCCATCTCCTGGTATGCATGTCTTGGATTTTCTACTTGTAAAACAACACCTTGGTCACTCTGTGAGCATAAAATTCTTGGTTTTTTATGTTTCAGGAAGGTTATGGCCAGAATTTAGAAACTCACCTCATGGAGGACACCTCTCAAGTTTGTCTTATTTCCTTTTCTCTACCATCTTTTTCTCTTAATTATTTTTTTCATTATTTTTGATTTTCTTCTACTTGTATCATTCATGGTTTTTATTTATTATTTCAAAAGCAGCAGTCATTCTCTTAATATGTTTTATTGACAGTTAAGTTCATTAAATAATAAAAGAGAAAAAGCAATAGTAATAATAAAGACCAAATACAGCTAATATTAATCAAAATTTCTTCAAAGCTTATTCATAAGAAACTTCCTCCCAGTCCAAATCCCTAGTGATTCCCCTGGAACAGCACTATTCATAGCTTTATAAACAAAACCCTCAGTAAAAGAATCCACCTCTTCAAACAAGGATGTGAAAACCTTCTTATTAATCTTCTTTTGATCAGTAAAATTGCCAATGATATTCCAGAGGCAACAGTGGTCAAAGACTGATTCAGCCTCTGGAGACATTGGGTCTCTAGAGGTGCTTGCCATGGGTGGTTTCAAATTTGTGGAGGTAGAGCCAAGGGTAGATGGCCCAGTTGGAGGGACCTAATAGCTTAATGGGTAGTGGTATTGACTTGGACATGGGATACGCAGGTGGAATGAATTCTTTTTCTTTGGATGGGGGTAGCTGATTCAAGTTCTTCTCCATATATTTCATCACTACCTTCACCATCAGTATCAGAATTATCTGGGACAACCAAATCTCTCTTCAATTTTCCAATTCTTCCATACTTCCTGGTTATCAAAATAGGAACCTCTGACACCACTCCAATAGGGTTTCCTCAGGGGTGAATGGGGCCTCCAATATTGGCCCAGGAGCTAGTGGTGTTATTACAGTGTTGAACACCTGTCATTCTGGATCCAATCACTGAAGTAGAAGAAAAGAAGACCATATAGTCAGTAACTCAGCAACTCTTTGACCAATCAGCTCACAATTGGAATGACCAGAGGTGGCATCAGAGGTTTAGGGTTCATCAACAGGAGCTTCCAATCCAAATCTTCCAACCTTCTTGATGCTTCTCCATGATCTTCTGGGATTGTCTGGGAATCTACGGCTGGCCATAGAGAATTTTTGTTTGCCAAGGTTTCAGAATTGGCACCTGGTGGACCCAGCAGTAGTGGATTCAACAAAAGGAACCCCTTTCTTCTGAAAATTGATGCTGGGTGTCTCAATAACTCTGAAAGATTTGAACCCATTATAGGTTTTATTAATTTCAAAAATCTCTTTGGGGGACATACTTTCTTCAGAAAGCTCCCTGAAGTTATCAAAGACACCAGGACCATAAAGTACAGAAGGTGGGGAATAAGAGAAATTGGAGTCATATATGGGACTCAGCTTTGACTTAATATTCAAGGTCAAAATTAAAAGCCAAGACCAAGAAAATTATTGACAAATCCAAGTAAGCAAGTCACTTATGGAAATTGACCCTCAAGAATGGGGTGAAGCAGAAGAAATTATAAGAAAAATTAATTGGCTGAATGGGCCCATTTTATGCATTTGAAAATTTTGCGCAATTTAACTACATTTCATCATTAATAATCTGCAAGACTCTTCAAGCCTCCAGAAGAATAGTTGAAAAGAGACTCAATAGTCCAAATAGGCCATAATGTGCGTTTCTTCTTTTCAGTTATTTTATTCAAAATATAATCAAAAAAATGCTAATCCATGCATTTTGACACATCTGCGCATTTTTTCACAAATCTGCACACTTTGCACATTTTGGCCAAAAAAACCCAGAAACATAAAATTTGGGGTAAATTTCTGGACTTTGTGAAATTGTCAAAAACTGAAGAGATGAACGATTCTGGCACAATCTCAAGATTAAGGAAATTGATCCAGTGACAGTGGGATCTTAGGAAATGAACCTGAATCACCCATTAAAAATGAGCCATGAGGACTCAAAATAAGTTGTGGGAAGGTGAAAGAAAACAAAATAACCATATGAAGGTAGAGTTTGGGGCTTTAATGATGAGGAGGTAATATGAGGGAAGGGTAATTGAGAAGTTGAGGGGAAGAAAATTCTCATTTTTTATTTGACCTCATCAAGATTCACCTATATTTATGGTGCTCAGAGCTCACCACCCTCAAGAGGGGGATAATGTCACAGTCATGGAAATAGGCAGGAGCATTAAAAATCATCATTAATTGAAGAGCTTCCAAAAACCAATGAGCTAGGTGGTTTCATGTAATATCCACTAAATATAGTTTCAAAAGCTCAAATACAGGACTGTCCTTAATACAGGTTCAGATACCTGTATTGACTCAAAACACTTGTATTGGATGAATCAATACAGGTTTCCATCTCAAATACAGCTTCTTCCAGAATAAAGCCCATGGTTTCTCAGAATTCAAAATCCACGCTGGTATTTCTCACATATACCAGCCCCCCTTCACCTACCTGGTGGTGTTTCCCCAGTTAATTAAAGTTTTGGATTTATCATCAGTATTATGTTATTTCTCAATACAAGGTATTATATTATGAATTGTTTATGTCAGTATTAGCCTTCCCTCCCCTGTTCAGTAGAGTCTTGGTGGTCATATCCTAATCAATCCTTCTCTCCTTTCTGAACAGGTTGGAACAGTGATACAGGATTCTTTGTGGTTGGCTCTTTATTATTGCTTTTATTTTCTCTGATGTTCTTTAATTGAAGCTTCTTTATAAATTAGGAATTATACTCTTTTTATTGATTGCTCTTACATATTGATTATTCCTCTCTGAGCTCTCCATAGGTAAGTCTGTCAACTGAGTTCCAGGCCCTCTTCACTTAGAAGATCCCCTATGACATCCAGATAATAAAGAATAAATAGAAAAAAATAAATATATCAGAAAATCTAAAGAAATAAAAAAGTTTGAAAATGCAGAAGAAACAAAATAATAAGAAAGTGATTTAAAGTAAATAAAAGTGAAAGAAAAAATGAAATAAAAAACCAAAGATAGAGTAATTAAAGAAAATCAAAACAATCAATTAAAAGAAGAAGATTAAGTAAAAAAATGTATAATAAATAAAATGAGTAAAAGAGTGAAAAAGAAAAGAGGTCCAAAAAATCAATCAATAAATAAATAAAAAGAGAAGAAATATAAAAAAATCAAAGGAAGAAATAATTAGAATTATTTGATTTGAATTGATTTATTAATTTAGTGAGCTCAAGTATGAGTTATTTTTATTGAGTTATCTTTTTTGAATTTTTATTTTCATAATCATTATCATCATTGTTATGATAGACCTTCATCATGATTATTCTACTTGAAGATTTGATATTAACTCAATTTAATTAAAAAATTATATAAAATATACAATAATAAAAGAAATATAACTATCTGATTTACTACTTAAATAAATCCCAAAAATAATTTCTTTATTTTAATTGAGGAGTGTCAGATCTACCAAATAATAAATTGAAAAATGGTGGACTTGACAGCCAAATTTACCACTGAAAAATTAATGAGATATGATAATAAATCATGTATTTCAAATTTGGTACTATGCTAATTTACCAAAAAGAACTTTTGTGAGTTTTTTAATTTAATGTACTCAAAAACTTTAGCCTGAACCAAACTAAGGAAATCATTTGGCCACCATCCCTGCCAGAATTTCAGCTGTAAAACTCACCTCTTCTCAGTAAATATCTATTGAGCAAAAGCTATTAAGGGCTTCATCAATCTTCTATACAATTTATTCCCCCTTGCCTGCAGAATGTCTTACTCAAAGATACAGTTTCAAATGGCCTTCCACAATGAAGCAAAATAAGTCCAGTTTTAAAGGGTCCTCAGGTGCTTCTAATCCATTAGACCAGTTAAAATTTCCTGAATATTCATATTCTATAAAATGTCTGAAAAATGAAGAAGAACTTGATGCATGTGTTGGAACTAGGGGATTCAAATATTTTGTAATTCAACAATCAAGTAGAAGAATGGATTTTGCTTCATGAATATTCATTTCGATTAAAAATCTTAGTATTGTTTAAATCTCAGTGAATCTAATATTTGAGGAAATGGTGTACATATGAAAGAAAGAAACAACAGCCAATAAATTTAAAAGCCTAACTGGATACGTCATAATTGGAGAGGATTACAAGAAAGGGGTAAATAATATGGATAAAAATTTAGGAAGCCTTTTTACATGCTTTTCTGAAACAGATGCATTATTTTGTCACAAAGAAAATGTAACTCCACTAGAAATAAATTATTTACAAGAGGTTTTAAAGCTTAAATCTCATGTGAGTGATGCAAAAGTTTTATGTCATCAATTAAGCTCTCCTAAAGTGACAAAATGAGCTTTTATGAAATGGTTTCATGATGTGACTCCAGGATGCAAAAATTAGGAGATAAGAAAGCATAACCTTGTAATGTAAAATGGCTTGTCAGCCTGTGACTCCAAATAGAGCACCAGCCTAAAATTCACATACCAAAAACAATGGTATATCAATTACTGGAAAAATAAATCCAATACAGGATAAGTTATAGAGAGGGGAAGTTTTCTGAAAAAGATTATTCCACTCTTATCCAAATTAAACAAGAAGTAATAAAGCTAAAGCCACATGAAGATAAGATACAAATAAGAAAAAGAATTATTTTTCTCTCTCATCATAATTATGGATTTTGAATGCACTGAACAACAAGATGGTATTTTTTCTAAGAGATCTTGATAGGAGCTATATAATGGCATAATTCATTATACATTAGCACTCCTACTTTAGAAAATACCTCAATAACCCCTTAAATTATGAGAGGGCTTGTACAGAGCTGTACAAAAGTATGAGAAAATCAACAATATGAATGGGAGATTAAAATGTAGATAATTTCGACACTTGTATATCCAAAATTGGCTAAGAAAAATTGGCTCAAGGGTTTATTATACGAAATATTGGATTTCTGAAAATAGAAATATAAAGATACCCATGTATATTCTCCATATATTGATACAGAAGTAATATAAAGTCTAGAAAATTTAACAGATTATCAAGCTCTCAAATTATGTATAACTGTAGTTCTGATACCCTTTAAGCTGACAGAGACATCTGGCTTGCAACCTTTTGAAGCCACATACTGATGTGCACAAATGCATCAAAAAACTTAAGACCATTATAGCATTTGCTAGTTTTGAGAAGGGTAAGAATTAAGAATAAGAAATTAAATAACTAAAGAGCTCATTAATACCTTCAATTCTGTTCTTTTGGTGTCTTTATATCTCAAATATTGACAGAGATATCTGGTTTAGAGGATTTTTGAGCAATACTGTTGTGTACCAGACCTTTACCAACCAGTATTGGTTTTATACCTAGAATAATGGTGTTTAAAGCTTTTGACTTCCCAGAATGACTAATATCAGTCATACAAGCACACTTGTTTTGTCATAGAAATTATGAAATGGACTGTGAAGTATTCTTTTATCCTGTATTGATCTAGAATGAGTATTTTTGGTCCCAAAACCACAATTATAACCATCCTGCTGTCAGAGCTGATTGTACAGAACCACATCCTAGCCTCCAGAGTGAGACAGATAGCTCTTCAGATGTGCAAAAAGCTTAAACTCCCTGTAGAATCACCCAAAGGGGTAGGTGCAGGCCTTTCCTCACTGAAAAAGGAACTCATCAACCTATTCTTAGTATTCCTATGTGGTAAAACTGTCATCTCACAGTAGTCAGCTTAGAATAAAGTGAATATAATTAGTAATATTAATTAATTTATAGGGTATTAAATTTAATTGATAATCAATTTCTTTAAACAGGGTTCTAAACAGATTCATAAACACTATTCTATAATAGTAGAACACTTTATTATTAATTCCTAATAGGTTTTACCATGTCACAGTCACAGTACTAGCTTGTAAATACTATATTTAAGCTTCTACATAGCCTCACCCTGACATTACTGTTAATGAGTTTATCTATTTAATAATAATGTGTTACGCATAAATATTAAATTTCACTTGTAGCTACAGTATGGTACTCCATACCTTGTGTACCAAACTAAAGTTTACCAATTATATCTCAATATTGAAGAATTGAAATAATAATAAAACTAAAGAAATACACCATTGGGATTGAACATCAAATTTGTAGGACTGTGACATTAAAATTGAATTTTTGAGACTGTGGGAATCAAAATCAGACTTTGGGGACTGCATAATTAAAACTTGGTTTTCAGGACTAAATTGACAGACCTTTGGGATTAAATTCAATTTGTGGGACTGTAGGGATGAAGTTTTAATTCCCAGGATTAAAATTTTAAATTGAATATTGCACAAATTTTAGTTAGAAATAAGATCTGTGCTACTTAAGAACCAGCCAGTAAATTGTAGAAAGTAGAAAGAAATATCCAAATTTCTCAATTGATGAACAAAAAAATTGAATTCTGAAGGATGAAAATAACAAAAATACAAAAAAGAGAAACTTAGGGATTGTCGTAGAAAGGTAAAAGTAATAATTTTGGATATAATCCATAAAAATCCAGAATTTTCCCTACATTATGATCTTAGAAACCATATTATCATATAATAAAATTCAAGAAAAGAATTTATACAGAAGAATTTTAACCAAAACTGCAGAGGATCGCATGTCTCAGAGATGATAAGCACATGAGAACATTACAGTATAGTAAGGTTTATCCACCTTATTTCATCATGAATGGAAGTATTACACAATTTAGAGGAAATAAAAGAAATACAGTGTCACAGGGGCTCTTGGACAGAAATACAAGAGTGGCCTGGCACTCAGCAATCAGGGAGCTCACTTGGAAGACTCCTGAAGAATAAAGAAATGAAATAAAAGAATAAATTCCTCTAAGAAATATGCAGGTACAAAGATGAGATGCAATAAGAGGAAAGAGAAGCCAAATGGCCAAAGAGCCAACCAAGTAAGTCCTTAATCACTGTTTCAACCTGCCAAAATGAACAATGGAATTAGTAAGGATATGACCACCAAAAATCCATTGGCAGGCAAAGAAAGAAAAGAGGAAAGGTGCTAAATGACTGACTTGATAATATCAGTATTCACTTAACAAAAATGATAAGATAAATAAAGATAAAATAAAATAAAAGTATATTAATTAACTGGGGAAAAACCCCCCAGGGTGGAAAGGGTAGCCAGTATATGTGAAAAGTTGGGCACTTGAGTTCTTCAGGCTGAAAGCTGATCTGTATTGATCCTTGAGGCTGTATTGATTGTTTTGGGAATTGATACAGCTGGCTAATATTGAAATTGAATTGGGTTGAATGAATTTCCCATGCTTGAAAATGAAATACAGTTCTTGATGGATCCAGACTGTATTGAAATGAAGGTGGTTGCCAAGATGGATTGAGTGGAGCTTTGACACTTGACAATTGAATGAATGAATGAATGAACTGCCTCTTGAATCCCTTGAGAATGGTTGAACAGTATTGCCTTGGAGGAATACTGTGAATGAAATCACCCAATGACAACTTGATGGGGTGATTGGTCTTTTATGCTGAAACACTTGCCCTTGAGCCTTGATGAGTCCTCTGAATGATTGGGTGCCTTGATGAAGTGATGATATGTTGGAATATTGAGGTGACCATTTGATTTTGCCACAATTGAATTGCTGTTGAAAAATGATGCATAATGATATACAACAGCATTTATGTCATATTGGTTCATTGGAAAGAAGATTACATCCAAAGGTCTTGAGATGGAAAGGCAGAGGGGAAAAGTATGGATGTGATGGCTTCAGAGCTTGGAAAGGTATTTCTGGGTCCTTTGGGGTTTTTGGCCACTTTTGGGTTCTGAGCCAAAAACTGGCCCAAAGGGTGGGAAAGTGTCTTTTGAAAACTTTGCGGCAAAGTGCGCAAAAATGCGCATTATGAGCCCAAATGGCCAAAAACAGCCATTTGGGCCATTTCCCCTGGTTTTGAGGGAAATGAACAGAAATACCCAATTGGGCATAAATTGCCGCTATGGCTTCTGGATTGAGGTGAAGGGACATGAAGGCCCCAAAAGACAAATGGCCATAAATGGTCCATAAGATGATGACATGGCCATATTGACCACTGGTGATGTATATGGCCAATTGGCCATACAAGGACTGTGGCTTGATATGCCATATGGAGATCCAAGGAGGTGAATTTCCATGGTTGTGACAGTACCCCCACCTTGAAATGGTGAGCTCCTGAGCACAAATACAAGGTGAAGCCTCTTGAGGCTATTGGAAAGGATTGAAAGTGGGATAGAGGAAAGTTCTTTTAAGATGAAAGTAAAATAATAACTGATATTGAAAATTTGTCATATGACACAGGACTTGCTTGATCTTCTTTTGAGATTGGCTTCATGATTGATGATGTTGTAATGAATGAATATTCTTTGAGATGAATTTTTGATATGATAAATTGAAAATGAAAATAAAATTTAATATAAAGAATGAAAATGAAAATTAAAGAAAGAGAAAAGAGAAAAGAAAAATGAATTGAGTGTTGAGGAGGTTGCAATCTTCATCACGGAGGTTGATAACTGATTTTGAAATTGGCCAAGGACCTGGAAAGAGAAATTTGATTCCAGGTGCTCACAAAGTGGCCAAGGTGATGTTTTGACAAGATTGTAGGCCCCTCAGGGAAGTGCAAACCAGGAGAGGAGCTTACTTTTGGTAGTTACCACTCCCGCCAGTGCCATTAAAAAAACAAAAAATGTTGAAGGAATGAATTTCAATTTTGAAGTCTTGGGAATGAATTGAAAGGTGAATGGCCCATTTTCCCAAGTGAAAATGGCCATAAGATTGGAATTGAAGCTGAAAGCCATGCCAAAGATCTGTGTCCAAAATTGCAAAGTGCTCACAGAGTGGCCAAGGTGATGCTTACAACAGAAACAAGTAGAATACCCCTAGAGGTGCATACCAGGAGTGGGACTTACTTTTGGTAAATCTTCTCCCCACCAAGCACCATAATGAATCAAGCTTTTGAAGAATTGGGCCCAGGCTTTTCAGGATATAATGAATGAAAATATTTGACAAGTTTAGGACAATTCTTGAGGTGTTCAGTTGGTTCCCAAGTGGATCTTTCGGGGTCTTGACTGAAACCTTTCCATTCCACCAGATACCATAGTTTTCCTCTCTTGAGCTTTGAGTCCAGTATTTGAGATACTTCCCATTCCTCTTCTTCTTCAATGATGATTGGAGGAGGAGGCTCTTGATGCCTATTTGGGATTGTTGATGTCTTGACTGGTTTTAAGAGTGAAATATGAAAGACTGGGTGGATGGATTTACATTGAGATGGGAGCTTGAGGTGGTAGGCATGAGTGCTGACTTTCTTCAATATTGGAAAAGGACCCAACTATCTTTTAGACAGTTTTTTGGTGGGTCTAGTTGATTTTATGTTCTTGGAAGAAAGCCATACCATGTCACCAGGATTGAAAACAGGTGGACTTGCTCTACTTTTATCTGCATACCTCTTAAACCTGTTTATGGCAACTTCAAGTTCTCTCTTGACATCTTGCTGAACTTATTGGTGTTTTGTTGACAGCTTTCCAGCAGGAGTATCTTGAGTAATGTGAGCTGAGTCAAAATGTGGATCTCTTCCATAAACAGTGAAAAACAGTGATTGTTTTGTTGAAGAGTGGTCAGAGTCATTGTAGGCAAATTCAGCCAGAGGGAGCCAGGTGTTCCAATCATCTTGATGATAACTGAAATACGTCCAAAGGTACTGTTCTAGTATCTGATTCACCCTCTCTGTCTGTACATCAGTTTCTGGATGATAAGCAGTTGAAAGATCTCTTGAAATCTTGAGCTTCTGACAAAAATTGGTCCAAAAAGAAGAAACAAAAAGAGAACCTCTATCACTAACAATGCTTGAAGGAAGGCCATGTTTTGAGGAAATATTCTTGATGAATAAATGGGCCAAATCTAATGAAGTTATTGAAGACATTGTTGGAATAAAACCTGCCATTTTTGAGAATCTGTCTACTATGACAAGCATTGAGTCAAATGAATTGAACAGTGGCAACGGAGTGATGAAATCCATTGAAAGAAAAATCCAAGGACCACTTGGAATTGGGAGAGGTTTGAGGAGTCCAAACTTCTTATGATGGATATTCTTGTTTCTTGAAAGCTGCTGACAGGATGATACATAATCCTTGATAAATTGAGTCATGCCAGACCAGTGAAAATCCTGCTTGACAAGTTTAAGAGTCTTCTCTTGGCCAGGGTGTCCAGCTAGAGGAGAGTCATGCCTTTTTTGAAGTATGCTGAGTTGAATTGTGGGGTCATTTGGGACCACCACCCGATCTTTCAACAGAAGAAGTTGGGAGGAGGAATCAAGAGAATAATCTTGGACAGATTTACCTTTACCCAAATCTTGAAGGATACTTCTATATTGAGAATCTTTCCATAATGCCTTCTGAATTGATTCAATAGAATTTGAGCATGCTTCCACCTTGACTGCAAAGAATTTTGAGGCTTGAATTTCATCTTGCTTGATTATTTTTTGATAATTCATTGGATTCTTGCTGATGAAATCTTCCCCCCTCTCTGGGTAAATGTTGTCCCCACGTGATAAAGCATCTGGAAGGGTAGCGAAGCGGCCAGGGCGGTAGGTGATTGAAAAATGGAATTCAGAGAGAAATTCAGCCCAGCAAGTGAGAATCTTTGAAGACATAAAATATTTAAGTGATGAATGATTGGTGAGAACTTCAAAGGTGGAAGAAAGAGAAAGGAGAAAAGCTCTCCAGCGCTTGAGAACCCAGACTATGCCAAGGAGTTCCTTGTCATGAATATCATAATTGAGCTCAGCTGGGAGAAGCTTGCGGCTATCGAATGCAATGGGATGTTTTCCTGAGTCAGAAATCTGATTTAGTACAGCACCCAAGGCATAATCAGAAGCATCAGTCTCTACAATGGTGGGTAGAGAAGGATCAAAGTGAGAAAGGATTGGAGAAATGGTGAATGCCTCTTTGAGTTGATGAAACTTTCTAAGAGCTTCCTCATTGAGGAGAAAATGGGAATCTTTCTTGAGGAAGCTTGTGAGTGAACTAATCTTCTTTGAATAATTCTTGATGAAACGGCAGTAAGAATTGGCAAAGCCAAGGAATGATTGAAGAGCCTTGAGGTTTGTTGGAGGTGGCCAATTAAGAATTTGCTGGACTTTTGCTTGGTCTATCTTGAGGCCTTCAGAAGAAACAACATAACCCAAATACTCTACACTAGTAACATGAAACAGGCACTTGGAGGCCTTAGCAAAGAGGTTATTGGCTTTGAGTCTGGAAAGAACAGTGGAAACATGGGTGACATGTTCTTCTTCAGATTTGGAAAAGACCATAATGTCATCCAAATAAACAACAACATAGATATCAAGAAGATCATAAAAAATATCATTGACAAGGTTTTGAAAAGAGGCAGGAGCATTGGTGAGCCCAAATGGCATAACCAAATACTCATAGCTGCCATATTTAGTTCTAAAACATGTCAAGTGTTCATCACCTTCCTTGATTATGAGCAGGTTATATGCACCACGCAAATCAATCTTGGAGAAGATAGAAGAACCATTGAAAACAGTAAGAAGCTGACTCATAGGAGGAACAGGATACTTGTTCTTCCTAGTAACAGCATTGAGTTTGCGGTAATCAACACACAAACGGAGGCCACCATCTTTCTTTTTGACAAAGAGGACAGGTGCTCCTGTTGAAGAGGAGCTTGGCCAGATGAAACCTTTCTCTACATTCTCTGAAATTTAGGACCTGAGTGTATCTGACTCTTGGTTTGATAAAGAGTAGATCACCCCAACTGGAGGGAGAGACCCCTCCAGCTCGATATGATGATCACAGGTGCGGTGAGGAGGAAGCCCTCTGCTTTCACCTTGGAGAATACATGCAAGTACTGGTGATAGACAGGAGGAAAAACCTTCATCACAGTTTCTATTTCTTCTGGCTCTTACTCTTAATCCCACAGCTCATCCAGGGAGTCATGATAAGATGAATGAGGAAGGTCCATATTCCCAAAGAAGAGATGAAGTGAAGATACAAATTATCTTCTCCAACATCTTGAATCTCTTTGAAGACTTCATCTCTAGATGATAGTAATGACTGATGGGAATTAAGGGAAGGAATATCAACAGAAGATGGAAATGATGGTGTTCTAGAATCACCAACCAGAGCTGCACATGATTTGGCAGAAGAAAAGTCATTACTGAAAGATTTTGAAGGATCATAATAGCCCTTATGATAAGCCCTTTCCTCCAATCAATAGATGGATTAAAATGATTAAGAAAGTCAAAGCCCAATATGAGGTCTTCTCCCTTGGGAGTATCAATGACTAAAAAGTCCCATTAAAAGCTTGGGAAGGAAGGGAGCTCAACCATATATTTAGTATGGTGAGTCACAAATATGGAAGGGGACTCAGAGGAGTCCAAAATGATAAGAGGAATCTTCTCTGGAAGTTCTGAAGTAGTCAATGAGTACTTGTGAACAAACTGCTTTGCAATAAATGAGTGTGTAGCACCAGAATCAATGAGAATACTGTAAAAAACATCAGAAAAAGAAAAGACAAAAAATTTAAGAGAATTGTTGACACAAGTATTCAGAATGCACAATTGTGCTCTGGAAGGAAAACAGTGATGACAATTGAACACAACATGATCTTCACTCAGGCGTTTCCCTGGCTGGGAAATTTGCCTGACGGTTAGGTAAGCTTGTTTTGAGGCCTTTTGAAACAGGACTCAAGACTATGCTTCCCACCACAATAGGTACATAGACCCTCCTTGATTCTTCTTTCTTTTTCAGAATTCATCAACTTGAAATCTTTATTCAATAAAGAAGAATGGGGCTTGACCCTCTTCTGGAAATTCTTCTTCTTCTTTTGACTTGAGCTTGAAGAGCTTTGAGGATGAGAAGAACTTGGCTTTGAGGCTTCTGGCTTCTTCTCTTGATAATGACTTGTTTAATTTTGCCTCTCATGGTACCTGGTATCAAGCTCCAGGGTAATATCCATTAAGTCTTGAAGAGAGTCAATTCTTGAAGGATGGGAGGCCAATTGATCCAAAATCCTGGATGGCAATCCCTTCCTGAAATTAAGGATAAGAGCCCTTTCACCCCAATATCCAATTCTTGACACAAGACTTCTGAAATAAGCAATTTATAAAGATACATGCCCACCTTCATTCATTTTTAAAGCCTCCAATTCTGCTTCAGCTTTTCTGACTTCATTCGGGTCACCAAATAGAGTAAAGAGTTGAGATTCAAATAATTTCCATGAATTGAGAAGGTAATTTGGATCTTGATTGGTGAGATTGGAAAGATAAGGCTCAACCCATTTTGCAGCCCTGCCAATGAGAAATGAAGTGGCATAAAGGACCTTCTTTCTGTCTTGAGAGAGGTTTGCTGGATCATTATGAAAGATTAATTGGCATGACTGAAGGAAGCTTCTGACTTTGAAGGGCTGAGTCCCATCAAAGCATTCTGGTGCCTTCATAGATGGAGTCTTGAAGGCGGGTGGTCTTGATGAACCAGAAGAAGAAGTTGCTTGGAGATTGGCCATAATTTGAGTCATTTGCTGCATAATGGCCAATAAAGATGGTTCAGACTGATGAGAGACAGGCTGATTAGACTGGGCTAGAGTTGGCCCTCCAGTACCTTGGGATGCCTCCACAGGAGCAGGGACACCTTCAGTACCATCAGACTCTTCCTCTTCCACAGAATTCTCCTCCTCATCATCATCATCTTCACCTTGAACCTTGAGAATGGTCCTTGAAGTTCCTGGAAATCTGCCAACTACTCCTGAGAATGAGCTTGATCTTCTTGGCACTCTTCCTTCCTTCCTGGACGGTGCTTCTCCTTCCAAAATGGGTCCTCTGTCCAATTTGTCCCTCAGTTGAGAAATTGATGGGTGCCATCAAGAGGAGCCCTGGGAGTTGGAGTGAGAACAGCTTGAGTTCTGGCCTGAGATCCTGTCTGCCTTGTAGGAGGTGAGTGTTGGATGGGGATGATTTCAGGATAAAAATGAAATAAAATGAACAATAATCAAGATTTGAAGATGAAAACTTGAGGCAATTGAAATAATTCTTGAAGTCAAAAAATCAAATTCAATATCTTGAGGAAAATCAATAAAATTAATAAATCAAATGAAATCTTCAGGTATCAATCAATTAAATATCAAATGTCAAATCAATCAAAATCAAAATCTTGCAAAATCAATCAATCAATCAAATGAATTCTTGAGGCAAAATCAATTTATGTCAAAAATCTTGATGTGAAAAATCAGCAAAATCAATGAAATCTTCAGGTCAATCAATTTTCTTGAGGTCAATATCAATTTATGTCAAATCAATCAATCAAATCAAAATCAAGTGAGTTCTTCTTAAAAAATCAAAATTCTTGAAGAATGAATCAAATATGAATCTTGATGTGAAGGATGTGTCTGAATAACTTGATGAGAAATTTGAAAATCAAATGAAAATTAATATGACGCCTGAATTATGAATGAATTAAAAATGATTATTTGAGATAAGATTTAAAAAGGGAAACAAAAATAAAACTGGGTCAGCTTTCAATTTTCAGAATAAAGAATGGATGAGAGAAAATTGAGAGGTGACAATGAATTATAAGGTTCATAAGAATTAAAGAGTCATAATTTCAATGAAATGAGTGAATGAAATGATCAATAAAGAATGAACAGAATTAAATGAAATTATGAGTTAATTAATATAATGTCACAGGGGCTCTTGGACAGAAATACAAGAGTGGCCTAGAACTCAGCAATCAGGGAACTCACTTGGAAGACTCCTGAAGAATAAAGAAATAAAATAAAAGAATAAATTCCTCTAAGAAATATGCAGGTACAAAGATGAGATGCAATAAGAGGAAAGAGAAGCCAAGTGGCCAAAGAGCCAACCAAGTAAGTCCTCAATCACTGTTTCAACCTGCAAAAATGAATGATGGAATTAGTAAGGATGTGACCACCAATAATCCATTGACAGGCAAAGAAAGAAAGGAGGAGCTTGATAATATCAGTATTCACTTAACAAAAATGATAATATAAATAAAGATAAAATAAAATAAAAGTATATTAATTAACTGGGGAAAAACCCCCCAGGGTGGAAAGGGTAGCCGGTATATGTGAAAAGTTGGGAGCTTGAGTTCTTCAGGCTGAAAGCTGATCTGTATTGATTGTTTTGGGAATTGATACAGCTGGCTAATATTGAAATTGAATTTGGTTGAATGAATTTCCCATGCTTGAAAATGAAATACAGTTCTTGATGGATCCAGACTGTATTGAAATGAAGGTGGTTGCCAAGATGGATTGAGTGGAGCTTTAACACTTGACAATTGAATGAATGAATGAATGAACTGCCTCTTGAATACCTTGAGAATGGTTGAACAGTATTGCCTTGGAGGAATACTGTGAATGAAATTACCCAATGGCGTCTTGATGGCATGATTGGTCTTTTACGATGAAACACTTGCTCTTGAGCCTTGATGAGTCCTCTGAATGATTGGGTGCCTTGATGAAGTGATGATATGTTGGAATATTGAAACGACCATTTGATATTGCCACCATTGAATTTCTGTTGAAAAATGATGCATAATGATATATAACATCATTTATGGCATATTGGTTCATTGGAAAGAAGATTACGTCCAAAGGTCTTGAGATGGAAAGGCAGAGGGGAAAAAGATGGATGTGATGGCTTCAGAGCTTGGAAAGGTGTTTCTGGGTCCTTTGGGGTTTTTGGCCACTTTTGGGTTCTGAGCCAAAAACTGGCTCAAAGGGTGGGAAAGTGTCTTTTGGACACTTTGTGTCAAAGTGCGCAAAAATGCGCATTATGAGCCGAAATGGCCAAAAACAGCCATTTGGGCCATTTCCCCTGGTTTTGAGGGAAATGACCAGAAATACCCAATTGGGCATAAATTGCCGCTATGGCTTCTGGATTGAGGTGAGGGGCCATGAAGGCCCCAAAAGACAAATGGCCATAAATGGTCCATAAGATGATGACGTGGCCATATTGGCCACTGGTGATGGATATGCCTAATTGTCCATACAAGAACTGTGGCTTGATATGCCATATTGAGATCCAAGGAGGTGAATTGCCATGGTTGTGACATACAGCTTCAATCCTATTTAACACACAATAATTATTATGATTTTCCCAGCTTAATTCAATCAAACAAAGTCACTTCAGAAATAAAAAGGGATAACTCTTGATTTTCCAAAAAAAAGCTTGCTTAGTATTAAAAATTTTCAATATCAATCATTTTTAAGCAAAAATGGTACAATATCTGTATGAAATGACACGACTCCAATATCAAAACACCACTAAAATTCTCTCAGGACTGTATATCAGAACTAGAATTAGTAATAAAGAAGAAAAATTTGAACCAAAACTTGGCCAACTTTGTTCAAATAAAATGGCAGTTCACCCAAAAAAATTATCTTTTTTATCCCCTTTCTCTACTTCTAAAAACAGCACCACAAGCTATATTATTATAATAAAATCATATAAATGAAACTTATTTCACTCACCAGAAACTGTATTCTCTCCATTCTCTCCTGAAACAAATACATAACCAGAAAGAATTTCTGAACGAAATAATATGGTATTGTTAAGAAATCTAATGCTAACAAATTTATATAAAGAAGAATGTAATAAAGTCATTCCACTCCACCTTATTTATCAAAATTGGAATAATTGCAAGTGAAAAGCTAAAATTAGAATTGAATTAAATGGTTCAATCTGATAGATTAGAAACTGGGGAGGAATTTAAAATTTCTTCACCAAATATTGATAAGCACTTGAGAAAAATTTGAATCAGAAACATTTATAATGCCCTTGTTTTTGGAAAGCTTGATCTAGGCCTTGAGGGCATAAATAGATATACTATGTTTGCCTTTTTTTAACAAGCATAGAACAAGTTCCTAAATTCTAGGATCAAAACAATACCTGAGGTAGCAGGGTATCTAGTGGAATATTATCTTCTTAGGTCTGAAAATATAAGTAGCTTAGTATCATTAAAGAATAATAATACAGAAATGGCTTAAATCTCAGTAGTACTTATTAGCTTAGTGTTACTAAGAAATGGTAGAAGAATAATAGCTTAAAGCTTAATATTATTAACAACTAGAAGTAGAGTTTGAGCCTAAAGCTTAGCATCGTTAAGGAATATGAGTATAGCTGTAGCTCAAAGATTTGAGCTTTCACAGGGGCTCTTGGGAAAGAGAAGGGTTTCCTGGAACTCAGTGGATAAGATCTCAATTTGATTAAATCCAAGGAATTTAGAAAATGATAAAATAGAAGTATATATATTTAACAAAGATTCAGTAACAATATAGCAAGAATAGAGGAGAAGCCAACCACCAAATAGAAAACAAAGTAAATTCTCATTTCACTTTTAAAACCTGTTCATAAGCAATAAAAGAACTGGTACAGATAAGACCATTGATATCTAATGAACAGGAAAGAAAATAGTAAAAATGACTGACTTGAGATTATCAGTATTCACTGAAAGTGTATGAAACAAAATAAATAGTATACATAAATTCAATAGATTAATTGACTGGGGAAAGGTCCTCAGGGGTTGAAGGTGTGGCCAGTATATGTGATAATTTTAAAAAGTGATCCTTGAGGGCTGAAAACCCAATAGTATCATTGGCAAACAGATTTATTGGCTACATTGGGAAAATATACTTTGAAAAATTGTGAAATGAACTGGGTGTATTGAAGCTCCCACAGTATTGAGCTGAATTAAACAAGGGTAAATGCCATACAGGTTTCTATTTGTGAGCCTTGAGGTATATTTTACATAACCAAATAGGCCACAATTATCTTTAAAAAATACTTTTTGAACTATGCATAACCCAAAAGTCATGAATGTACTCAAAATTCATAATTTTTGATTTCAGAAAAAATGAATAAATTTTCATTGAGTAAGTAAATACATGTATTGAAGGCCAGATTTGGATTCTACACAAAATTTAACCTAGGGTAGCTCCATAGACTGAATAAGCTCAAAGTAACTCTATGAGGTGGTAATATGGAAAATACTTCAATACCACATTATTAAATTATATCATTATTACCAACAATTGAGTATTAGTGTAAGATGTTTCTATGAAACTGATGATTATATTACTATTAATCAACAGTACTATGACTGTTCTTATGAAATATAATAACAAAGTGTTATTATAACCACAATTAAATAATTAAAGAATTATTTCTTTCACGTGTTAAACACTACTAGTTATTTTAACAGTGAGCAAGTAATTGTCTACAAGAATCAATTACAAGAAGATTTTAATAATAAAACTTTTTTTATTAAAATAATAAAATTATTTTAATATATAGTTATCTTTTGCAAGAATAATTACAATGGTAATTCTTGAAGAAAACTGATTTTAGAGAAAAACTTCAAGAATTAAAGATAAATCACTCACTAATATTCCAAAGAACTTATTGAAAGATAAGATAGAGAGATTTGACATAGAACTGTGGATTTAAAGGATCAAAATAAATTTATAAGAATATTACAACAATTTATAGTTGGATTCTATGATTTCACGTATTTCTGATTGATTCTGAAATAATTAAAACACTTAAGAATAGCTTTTAACTAATACTTACTTGTTGGTAACAATGTTATAAATGATAATAAGATGATGATGATGTGGAAAAAACAGCAAGAGGAGGCCTCTTTTAAGTCAACAACAGCTCACAAAGGCGTGGCATAGAGCAAACTAAAAAACCAGTGAGTGAGAAAACAATAAATGCTTTTGGATTATTGATTGCATCATCTTTTGTCATGTAAGATTATCATAATTACTTGATTGATGCTTTTACATGACTACCAACCCCAATATGGTTAAGGATAAAAGGAGTAACATCTGTAAATTTTAATTTATTCCAAAATAATCATTGATTTATCAAAGTTATCAATGTTATTGGCATTTTCATCACAGGTTGTAATAACTGTGAATTTTGAAGATTCAATGTTTCACGTAGAATAGTCAAAAATGGACTGTAAGTAAAACTTTTGATTTTAATAGTAAAGCTGGAATTCTTTCTGGTTGTACTATAGATACTACAGGTCTCCATTTTTCCTGAAAGTTTCAGAAATATTCATTAAGAATTGTATTTTTAATGAATTCTTGAAGTTTTTACCTCATTTCTACATAGAATTGCAAATATCAGTGTTTAACTGGTTGCTATGAGGTAATTCAATGGATACAAGTCCAAAAATGGTTTTAATTACTCTTTTGGGGTTTATCCATGGAAAATCATTAAGAATTGACATGGTTACAGGAGTCTAAGTAGCTTTTTACCTCCTTGGCACGTCAAAATAGCAGGTTATTTGCTATTTTCTTAAGATTTACTGTAGTTGTAACATGGTAACCAAGTTCCCAAAAGGTTTTAGTTTACCAATTAGGCCAAGATCAGCCATGGATCCAAGCTTTGGAGCTTTCCATGCCTCTGAGGCCTCAGAAGCTGGGTACCCTGGCTCTCTTTGATGTCTTTTGTCCCCCTTGCTTATTTTTCGCGTCAAAATAGAAAATTGAGCTTAAAGTGAGATATCCACTATGGGTGTACCAAAATTACATGTAAGAATACCATGATATTAAGTGCTCAAAACATGCATAACACTATTATTAGTGTATTCATAACATGGGATTTCACACATTCCCATTATTTTGGCGTGGAATTAAGAAAAACAAAAATTTTCATGGATCTTTTATGTAGTATTGATGATGTGGTATTGAAGTATTTTCCATATTGCCACCTCAAAGAGTTAGTGTGAGCTTATTCACTCTATGGAGCTACCCTAGGTGAATTTTTGTGTAGAATCCAAATCTGGCCCTAAATCCATGGATTTACTTACTCAATGAAATTTTCTTCATCTTTTCTGAAATCAAAAATGATGAATTTTGGATATATGTATGACTTATGAGTTATGCATAATTCAAAATTTATTTTTAAGATGATTGTGCCCTATTTGGGTATGTAAAATATACCTCATGGCTCACAATTAGTTAATCTTTTATTAAGTATTCTATTCTTTCAGAATCAATCAAGAAAGACGTGAAATGATAGAAATAAAATATATATTGCTGTAATACTGTTATAAATCCATTTTGATGCCATAAATCCACAGTTTATCTACCAAATATCTCTACCATATTCTTTCCAAGTGTAAGGTGTGGATATGAAACTTTGATTAAAAATCAAGTACTTTTCCTGTCCTCAAAATTTGTACAAGGTAAGAAATGATTAAAAATAGTATGAACTAGTATTTTTAAGAGAAAACACACCAATTTTATTGCTTTTAGCTTTTTAAGTATAAAACAATAATATTACAAAGATTCATTGTTTTACCAACGATAAAAATTTATCCAAAAGTACTCTACAAGAGATATTTAATGCTACAAAAGAAATTTATTCAAGAGCAATTTTAAATGGAATTAATTGAGCAAAGAACTGAAAGCAATTAATTGAAGAAAAAAATCTTTAAAAATATATTTCAAGAGAAAACACGCTCAAAAGTGACCAGAGTGAATTTGGAAACAAAGTGACAAAGTTAACAGTGATGAAAGATGCTTTAATTCACTTGTGGGGTGGTTCAAGGGGTAAAAATGATTATAAGAGTTACAAACCACAATTATAATGATTTTTTTGCATTATTAAAATGTTCAAAATGATTTAAAAAGGGTGTTTGGAATCTTTTCTTGATTGGTTTAACAGTGTTTAAAGTAAACATAAAAAGAACAGCTTCTAACATGAAGAGAAAAGTGAGGCAAAGAAGACATTCTTTTATAGCCATCAATTTTCTTACTCCAAAAGTGAAATTTACTCTTGTCAGTTGTGGAAAAAACTCTGACAACAGAAAAGCCAATTATGGAATCATTGAACCCTGGTTTAGACAAAAAAAGGGCTGGTTTTAGCCATTTTTTGCTATTTTTAGCAATGCTGTGACTCAATTCCAGGCCAAAAGTGATTAATGTTTGAGTTGACTTTGACATCCCATGCCTGTAAGCAAGGGTTTTGGGGGTCTGGATCCCCCTTGGAGCTAGAGTACCTTTTCCCCCCGGAATTATTCTTTCCAAATTTTTTTCTTTAATTCCTCATCATGTAATACACTTGTAATTTACACATACAATTCAATTAAGTTTTACAGTACACAACTGTAATAATTGATACCTCATATGTAAATTACAGTTCAATTATGTAATACACACGCACATTTTGACATTTAAATTGAAAATACTTCAATTCCGCATAACTTCTAAACTACACACAACACCTCAATGTTAACACAAAAATTGATGGTTAACACCATATGTGGTGTGAATTAAATTAATTTTTTAAGGATTTTCAACTTTTGTACAGAAAATACTAAAAACTTAATTTAAGCTTATTTAAAGTTGAGTAACAGAAATTCTACCCAGAGGTGACCCCACCTTATTTTTTATGAGGAATCCAATGTTGAAATAATTTTCTTAGGTTTATTTATTGGATTAAAAGTTATAATATATTTTATGTAGCTTTTTGCCAAAAGTATTTTAATTCCATTAATTTTATCAAAAATTCATTTTTACTTAATTTTTTCAAGTAAAAATGCAATTTCACAATTTTTAAAATTTAATGTAATTTTTATTTTAAATTATAATTAAATTTTCTTTTTGTATATAACTTTGTATTTATACTTTTAATGTTTATTTTGATAATGTAAATAAATTTATTTCATTTATATTTATATCTTATTTTGTTATTTGTGGCCTTTTGGGTATATGAAAATGCCTCTCAGGCTCACATTCCCTCCCCCTAAAAAAAGAATATTAACTTGTAATGATGTTATTTCTAGTGTCTCTGAATGTTCTGAGAAGTTTAGTAGCTTTAGGTATGTCTTTTTCTGCTAACCATTCATCTTCACAAGCTGGGTCACTGTACCTAACAAGGTATTCCCTGACTTGATTGGTTCTTAACTTTCTTTCTTTGATAACTTTGGTAATCTTTTTAATACCAGATGATTCAATAGGAGGTATAACCTGGGGAACTTCATTCCTCAAGGGAAATCTTTCAGCATTACTGGATTTATATGGCTTTATCAAGCTCACTGGAAATGTAGGGTGCTCATCGCTGAGTTTTTCAGATAATTCTACTTCAACATCATTTTCTCTATTGAGGGCCTTAATGACAAAAGGTCCTGCAAAGGAGTCTTTGAGCTTTTTACATCCTTTGATTTTATTGAAGTTAGTGGTGGATACAAGTACTGAATCTCCCACTTTGAAATCTGGAGTGGCATGTGACTTTTCCCATTTGTCCTTAGCATATGCAAAAGAGTCTTCCATGAACCTCACTGCATGCTTTCTAGCTTTGTCTAGCATTCCTTTGAAGCTAAAAGCTTTAGGATGTATTTCAACCAATTCTTTCCTCAAGGAATCTTGAGGTAATTTGGGATTCCATCCTTTTTATAGAATAGCAGGAGTTTGATTGGTACTGGAATGAATGGATGTCTTATATGCCAATTCTAGTGCTGGTAAAAGAGTACACCAATAATGGGTAAATCCATCACAATCTTTGAATTCAAGGCCATATGCACAAAATCTTCTTATCATATCCTCAAAGGTTTGGATCATCCTTTCAGCCAGACCATCAGTTTGTGGGTGGTAGGCTGTAGAGAAGGATAATTTTGTCCCGAATGGTTGGTGAATATTTGTCCATAATTCTGAGGTGAATTTAGGATCTCTGTCATTAATTATGTTTGTGAATATGTCAGTGCATGATATTACTCTATTCCATATCAGAAGAGCTGTATCCATGACTGTATCATCCTTGTGACATGGTAGAAATATTGGAGTCTTACTAAATCTGTCAACAATAACTAGGAAAGAATTATAACCTCTGTCACCCCCTGGTGGCAGGCCAGTTACCCAATCCATATGGACAGTTTCCCAAGGTCTGCTGGGTTCTTGGATCTTGATCATATTTTCAAGTATTTTTCCAGTGGATTCATTTGCTTTTTGACATCTGTCACAGGTTTTGCAATGCTCTGAAACATCCCTCTGCCACATTGGCCACCATATTCAGGTTTTTATTTTTTCTCTTTTTCTACCCTCAGACAGACGTCCTGAGAAAGGGCTGTCATGGAATTCTTTAAGTACAAGATTGATTAAGGATGATGTCATTTTTATTACCAATAATTTCCCCCAAAGGTTTTTTAACTGATGAAAATGCCTCTCTGTGGTCACATAAAAGGGCAGAAAGTTCATTTTCCTGATTATCAGTCAGATGAAGGCTTATTTCAGCTTCATTTAACTGTTCAGATTTGAATCTTTCCAGCTCTAAGTTGACTGGTGCTACTTTACTTACTGTAATTTGGCTTTTAAATGGTAAAAAGGAAAATTCTTGACACTTATTGTCTCCAATAGTAAATCTGTCTTTGTTGTTATATTAGTCTATTACATACATGATAAAATAGTCATTTCCTAATCAAAAATTATTACTAGAGCAATTTTCCATAACAACAAATTCAACAGTGATTCTTAAATTTCCATTAATATGTGGAAATATGACATTGGTCTCAAAGATACCCAAATTCTTTCATTGGATTACTTGAACTATTAAATTTTATTCCATCAATTGGTAACAATTGATTTGCAAAATTTTGTACACAAGTCTTAAGAAAAGATTTTCCAACACAAGAGCAGAAGGCTCCTGGGTCAAGTAAATGTTTAGTGGGTTTGTTGTCAATTACCACTTCTGTTATACAGGAGTTACCAGCTGTATAACCTTTCCCCCTGTTTGGTTTTGTTTTCATAAGTTGTGCATCTTGAACTTTTGATAAAACAAGTTGACTATTTCTCAATTGTGGCAAGTGGGAATAAGATTCCATGATGTCAAAAGTGGCATTGATATTTTCTATATCTTTTGAGGATTCATAAAATATTGATGACTTATGATTTGAATTTTCTTCAATTATATTATCCTCTTTTTCAGCATCAGGTTCTTTTTCAATGTCAATTTCATTTATTTCCCCCCCTCTTTGGACATTTATTGGCTAAGTGGGTGGTGCTTTGGAAAATATGGCACTTTCTGATTATATCTGCAGATTTTTACTTAACATTATTAGAATTTTCTTTGGAATTTTTGTCCACAGAATCTTTCCAAGGTGTATTAAACCTTGTTTTGAAATTCACCCTACTAGACACCAGGGCGAATCTCGCGTCAATCGTCGGCGATTGACTTCACGTCGCACCGCGGTCAGTATAAAATCTTGCTTCAGTCGCGTTAGTGTCACTTTATAGTCACTGGATTTAGTGGGTCACGTCACGTCAGCGTCAAGACAACGTCAATCGTCTCACATGTGTCACATGAGAATGTCACTCAAAGCCCAAACCCATTTCAACACTATGCGCAACGTTCGTGTAATTTCACCTCATTGGCTTCCGCCTCCCCGACGCTTAGCATGCTTACGCACCCGCACCGCCCTCCATCCGGATGAGACTCCGACACTGCCCGCCCCTCTCCGTCCTCACCACTCCTTACGCTTTCACACCCCCGCCCCTACCATCCTCACACTTGTGTAATACCCTCCCGACATGCCTCCGACACCACTGATGACCCTTACGCTTGTGTAGTGCCCTCCCGACATGCCTCCGACACAGCTTACCATCCTTACGCTCATGTAGTGCCCTCCCGACATGCCTCCGACAACAGTTACCCTCCCTCCCGACATTCTCCCGACACTGCTTACCATCCTTACGCTCATGTAGTGCCCTCCCGACATGCCTCCGACAACAGTTACCCTCCCTCCCGACACTGCTTACCATCCTTACGCTCATGTAGTGCCCTCCCGACATGCCTCCGACAACAGTTACCCTCCCTCCCGACATTCTCCCGACACTGCTTACCATCCTTACGCTCATGTAGTGCCCTCCCGACATGCCTCCGACAACAGTTACCCTCCCTCCCGACATTCTCCCGACACTGCTTACCATCCTTACGCTCATGTAGTGCCCTCCCGACATGCCTCCGACAACAGTTACCCTCCCTCCCGACATTCTCCCGACACTGCTTACCATCCTTACGCTCATGTAGTGCCCTCCCGACATGCCTCCGACAACGCTTACCATCCTTAAGCTTCCGTACTACATCCATAGTGTGTACGGTGGCTTGTTGGCGTACACAATGGACGCCATCGCCGAAATATGCTGAGTGGCCTTCTCTGCCAACAGGACCTCAGGGGAAATTGGTCAGTATATTCACAATGTTGTGGCTAGGGTTTAAATCATGAGACTCACAAATTAAAACCTAATAAGTGGACTATTTAAGACAAGAATTGTGTCTCCTGTTTCGCCGACAAAACCATTTTATTTCATATCAATCAAATGAACACTTTGCTTAGTCCTTACCTCATGAGCATTGAATAGTTCAAAAGTTGACTTTAGTAGGTTTCTCACTAGTCAACTTTATTCAATGTCTCACAGGGAAGTGATTTCATTTGCATGATATGAAATAATTTGCAAAACATCGCCTCCTTCAATTTCCCGACAAATCGCATTTGCACCTTTTTTCTTGAATTTGGATCTTTTATCAAAAAATTTTCAAACAAGTTAGCAATCAACTCGTCACCATCTATTTGCTTAATAAACTACCTCCGCTATGGCCCGAACCCCGGGAAATTCAACAGAATTCAATGAACGACCAACTTCAGCCCCAGAGAGTGGAAGTGAAATCTCTGATATCGCCAGTAGTCGTGAATTAGGCATTGAAGTAGAGAGCCAGTCACATGAAGATAATCAAGATCCACCAGTTCTTCCGGAATGTGAGTATGCATCCATCTTTAATATTTCAAATCTCTCAAAACCTGATATTGTGTCATAGCCTTTATTTCAGGGCAGCCTCCAAGCTCTCAGAAACCGAATTTTAAAAGTTATGAGAAGGAAAAGACTGTTGAACCTTGTGCACCGACAGAAGATGATGGGCAAAATGATGTAATTTTCAGTGGGGAGGTGGAAATTATATCCAAGGAACAATTTGTCTCCAACATTGCTCAAACAATCCCAAGGCTCGAAAAAATCCAAAATGATAGTAAAATTCCTGATTATGTGCGTCAAAAGATTGCTGAAGCCATGAGCCTGCTCAAAATGGATTTGAACCGTAAGTCCATTACTAATTCAAAACAAAATTGATAAAAATAGCTGCTTACAATATATGGGCAGGTGTGGAGGTGGGAGAATCTCTACCTGAAGGATCTCGAGTCGTAATTGGATTTCCAGGCAAAGGATTAGGAAAAAGACCAAATATACATGCGACCAAAAAAACAAACAAAAAACGCCGTACCTTTGAAGCCGCAAACGATTCTCGCGATCAAGGTGATGAAATTATCAATGTTGAAGGGGACCATATTGATAATGAACCTCCGCATACTGAACCCCCCCCAATACTCAATGAAACAATCCATGATGAAGCTCCACATACTGAAAGTCCCCCGATACCCAATGAAACAATGCATGATGCAACCCCTCCCGCCTCTCCTCGGAATATTCAAGCCTTTCAAGAAAGGGAAACAATTAAACATGATACAATGGGACGAGATATGACTGATATAATTCCCGACGCTGAGCCCGAAGTGTCATCCGCTGCGAATTTTCAAGGAATATTTTTATCCCGCATGGAAGAGTTTGCAGGCGTTTTGAATTATCATTCCAATATTACTCAACAATCATGGAAAAGGGGGCTTGATAATATCAATAGGATTTACAAAAATAGATGGGACAATTTACCAACAAAGGATGCTCATACATTCCTGCCCGTTGGTATTAAGGTGATCAGTAACCGAGATCTTAAAATGTCGGCTTGGCTGCAGGACCTTGAGATGGCAGGTGAGTTTTTTTTTATCTTTGTGCATGATACTTGATTATTGGCTGTTGACTGGTGATATAAATTGCAATATACAGGGTTAGATTTTTTTAAGCCAACCGAAACAGAAGCGTTTTTTGATCACAACATTTGGAATCTCAAATTGATGAAGGAATCAGCTAAACCTCCAGATAATCTCGCAAAATCTGAACACTCCTTCTTCAAAATGGTTCAGAGCCTTCTTTACCCCGCCAATCCAGTTAAACATTTTTGGGCAAATGTTATGTTTGAATCCATTAGTTTAGTCTCATACGATGTGATTGCACCCAAACCATATGTTGCACCAACATCAAATTCAACCGATCCTCTTGGACTCGAACGGGGAGCAGTTGAATACCTTGCCTCCTGCTTGAGTAAATCGAAGCAACGTGCAACCCAACTCAGCATTGAAGGTGGCGGGGCTGACAATGAGATATCCACAAAGCCGCACAAGAACCTGGAGGATCTAATGGATACAGTTATCCATTTGATGATTGCATACAACATGGTACGTGCACATACAAAGGTCGAAGTTAATGGCATCAAAGGCAAACTCACAAACTCAAAAAAAAATGAGGCCATCAAAGATCTTTTGGCGTGTCACAAGAATCTTGGAATCAATCGAATTTGCTATGGTATATTAGCGGCATTCTGTGCGGCGGGGGTTCGTGGTTTGATGGTATGCTCAGATGACTGGAGAACAAGCTCAGTTAAAGGGGCTTTAGCACTAATTGACATTTCCGCAAAACTTTCAGAGGGTAAAAATATAGTGGAGCCAGTGTGGCTACGTACTAATAAGTATATATGTAATTTACTGAATAAAAGTTTCTTCTCATCAGAGTCTTTTAACCCCACTGTACCTCTTAGATTTGATTTTGCACGATGCTTAGTATTAGACTTTGGTGATGCCTGGGTGGCGAATCGCGGGCTTGGTTCAAGTGATGAGGTCACCTTGACGGTACCCAGGTCAGCTAAACTCACAACCAGGATTGACCCGTTTTAGATTAGCTTTGTACTAGATAGATTGTAATTTAATTTTGCAAAGTGATTTATGAATTTAATAATCATGACTTCCTATCCTACTACTGCCCGGATGCCACAGTCTGAGTACCAATAGTAATTGTACGGCGGCATGCCTCCGTACATCATTGCAAAGACTCCGACAAGACGCAAGCTGAGTCAGGCATTTTGCCCGCGAGTAGCACATGCGGGGGCATTGCGGGAAGTCGCGTTTATCACTTCCCTCCAGCCCATAATAGGCAAAAGGTTCCTGTGTCTTTCAAGAGGAGTGGGATAACTAGGGATCCGCAGCAGGATGCATATTGCATTTGCGTGTGCTTGCAATATTCCAAATTGCTGGATTGGAAAGTGATTGCATGGGAACATCAATGTGTAAAATTGAATAATGCACTATCCACTGCAATTTTCAGGTTCAGGTATTTGAGATCGTGAATTTGCCAAGGTCAGGCGTGAGCTTTCTTTTTAGCCGCAATTAAAAAAGATTCATCCATCGCAATCCAATTTAGGTGATATTAAGAAATCAGTAATCATTCGGTTTCATTTCATTTTCTGCTGAAAGCATGCCATTCACGAAAAAAGGAAAAGAGCGTAAAAGGGAACTCGCGAGAAAGCGTCGGGCTGAGGAAGGAAAGTGTGAGTTACTCGCTTAATCTCAGTGTATATATATAGATATATATATATGCTTCCACATTTATGTGGCACCCTCATTGGGCCCCACTGAAGAACATGGGCTTTAGTCGGTTCAGATTGTGCCAATGTCATGTGGGCTCCAACAGGGAAGTCAAAGGATGTGTGCCGAAGAAAGCTCCTTGGCAGTATCTGATATCTTGTGTGCTTCAACACATAGTGATCCCGCAACCACTCGGGAATAGTAGCAGATCCCAAAAGACAAATGAGCGCAAAACGACCCGAATGAATAGGTTTTTTTCCTCCTCTCGCCCAACAGCACAAATATCAATGCCAGTATCAGCAAATATCACCCCAAGTGAAATTCGGAGGGTTGTGGATGTCAATCAGATCAAACGCATTCACTTTGGCCGTGTGGCAATTTTCTCTTCAACCGGATTACTCATTGCCCTTGTTGAATTCCGACCATTCACAACAATGAGTGAAGTCGAGGTCAATCAATGGGATGAATTATCACAATTCTTATTTCGCGAAAAGAGGTTCACTGACCCTATTGCAACAAATGGAGCATTACTGGAGGGATTTATGTTCGCGATTGGGTGGCGCAAATGCACCACGAAGAATGAACAATTTGGTCTGTATGGTAGTGCTGGCAAAATTGAAAATGCAAAAGATGAATGGCGGGACCGAGGTGCCAATCTTAGCTCGGTGGGTCGCATTCTAGGTCAATCCTTACGATATGTTGGGGATAATTTATTTCAGAAGATTCAAAATTGCTACAACTCATTGGGGGTTCCGTCTTTTGATCAAGTCAACTATGAAGGCGATATTCCGGCAAATCAGGGTGCATTCGAGTTCGCTTCCGCACTCACTTTCACCATGAATGGATTCAAAAACGCACCTCATGTTGATAAGGATGCATCGCTGTATGCTTCGGGATGGTGGTTTCAAGCTGATAAGCGGACCGGCCAAATTCAAAGAGATGCGTCAAAGCGGTGTACAGGGGGAAAATTGATTTTCCCAAATGAGCATTTTTGGATTGATCTATCCACATGTCATGGGCTCATTCAGGTAGTGTGGGCCAGTAGTACATTTGTTCATTATACTGATCCAGCACAGGACAACGAAAGCACGACACTAGTGGGTATGTCCGCACAATGCTCAAGCAGGTTAGCAAAAACAATGCGGCAAAAAAGCAATGGCTATTATGAGATTGGCGAGAGAGCGGGCTATCAAATCAGGGATGGTAATACAATCTCATGCCGATTCAAAGAATGAGGAGATTTGCAAGTGGGTTGGGTAAGTAATGGTGAGGTAAGGCAGAGGACAATATACACCAGGATTGGATGGATTGGAGTGCGGGAGATGGGGTGTCTCACATGAAAAAGGGGTGAAGTGGATTGTGTACGGTGGCATGCCATCGTACATCGGTCCTGGTTTGTTGCTATTGTCCAGGATGCCAATGCTTCACACGCGAATCCTCATGCTTGTGCAGGTTCTGACAATGCTAAAAGTTCCTTACGCCTATGCGGGGGGCCATCGCTACACACGCCAATCCTTATGCCTGTGCAGGCTCCCGAAAGTTTACACGCCAATCCTTACGCCTTTACAGGCTTTCGACGATTCACACGCCAATTCTTACGCTTGTGAAGCTTCCCCACAATGCTGAAATTTTCTTTAGCCTGTGCAGGATCCCAAGAATTCACACGCCAATTCTTACGCCTGTGCAGGCTCCCAACAATTCACACGCTAATCCTTATGCTTGGGGAGGGTCCCAAAAGTGCTAAAATTCCTTACGCCTGTACAGGCTTCCGACGATTCACACTCCAATCCTTACGCATGGGAGGGTTGCCAGCAATGCTGACAAATTCTTACGCCTGTGCAGGCTCCCAACAATTCACACGCCAATCCTTATGCCTGTGCAGGCTCCCAACAATTCACACGCCAATCCTTATGCCTGTGCAGGCTCCCAACAATTCACACGCCAATCCTTACGCCTGTGCAGCCTCCCGACAAGTCACACGCCAATCCTTACGCTTGTGAAGGTTCTAGCCAATTTAAACAATTCAATACATGAGTAAGACTAATAGCGTGTGACCATAGGAAAGGCCATGTTTCACGAATCTGGACTCGATTGCTCACATACGGGAACCTCCCGCTTTTTTACAGTTAAGAATGGGTATGGCTCTAAACCATGGGAGAAGAAAATATAGGAGAGGATAACGGCAACTATTGGGGCATTTTGAGAAAAAGAGGGTCACACAAACAAATACTCACTCAAACCTTTGGTAGGGCACTTATAAAACGTTTTCTCATGCAATAGGATATTTGAACCATTGAACAAAATATAACTTAACGTGAGCAAAGAATGTAATAGAAATGGAAAATAACAATCATTCAATACAAAAAATTTATATGAAAGAAAGTATTACAAATAATAAATAGAGGAAATAATGATTTTTTTTTTAAATTTTTTTATTTTTCTAAGTATTTCGAGACTATCCCGGTGATGTCCTCCTTTGGATAAGCCTCCATTGCCTTGCCAAGGAGGGAGTTTAGTTCCTCCCGGAATTCCCGGTGCATCTCATTTCGATGAGTTGCATCCACGAAAGGAATCATGTGGAGCAAGCGACGATGCTCCAACAAGATTCGGTTGATCGAATCGTGGACGATGGCTCGAGGAATCATTAGGGTCGGTCGCAGGTCGGTGAATTCCTGGCGAGCGTCATCGTGAGAATGAGACGAGCTTGGCACCGGGGGGGAGGAGGCGTTGGGGTTCTCGGGGGCACTGGAAGGGATCTCTGGGGAGGGAACCGGGGTTGGAGTGGAAGGGGAAGATGGTGGAGTCGGTGAAGAAGAAGGGGGAGGGGGATGGGGTGATCCCACGGGCGTATCGTCGATGATGATGATCGAGCGAGGAGTGGCGGGACGATCTGGAGACGGTCGAAGAAAAAATGAGGAAAGGTGAATATGGATCGAAGAGAAAGAAGGGGTGACTTACCATAAGGTTCCTCCGTGGATTGCGTAGGAGCCACCTCAGGTTCTGGCTCACGAGTCGTATCGTCCTCAGGTGGTTGGGACAATGGACTCGGGCCAGGAATAGGTGGCTCTTCGGTTCGGGAGGGCTCTAAAAAAGGAGTAAGAGTCAGTTCACTCGACTCGAAAGTGAAAGTGAAAATGAAATGAAACTTTGGCTGCTTACCACGGAATAATTCCTCAGACCATCGGGTGCCACTCGGGCCTGGAGTGGGTTGCCGGGGGGTTTGCTCGCGAGGCAAACTGGGAACGGGAGAGTCGTGTCGGGGGGGATTCGGGGGGTTTGGTTCTATGAGTAATGGAAAAAAGTCAGTATTATTGCGTGAAGATAAATGAGATAAGGAGGAGAAAGAAAACTTACTTTGGCGTTTGAATCCCATCGGTGACAAGACATGGTGACGATCAGCCCAAGCTCGAATGTCCTCTCGCCATCGCCATCCTTCATCGGCCGGATAATCACTTCGCTCCGGTCGAGGAGTGAAGTGACCATCGGATGGTGGCCTAGGAGGGGGAGTGGACAGGGCTAATCGTCCGGAATCGTTCCCGTTGGCCTGTTTGGGGGCCCGGCGTCCATTCACGCTCGGAAATGGTTTCATCATCGTCGACCACAAAGGAGTCCTCGCAAGGGCGTCTTGGGCGAGAACTCGTCTGGCCTCGTGGGCGGAAGGGGCGGACAACAAACGAACATTTCTTGTGTGCTTGTCGGCAAGCATCACAAGCGTCGTTCGTCGTCGAGGAGCGAATGCAGGGGATACCCCGCTTGGTGCATAACGTGCACGACATCTAAAAACAAAACAAAACAGGTTAGTAACTGAATAGAAAGTAAGCAATCAAGAAAGAAAAGGAAGACATACGATGATTTATATAAATTTAAAACGGAATCAATATAAAAACGCTCTAGTCGGAAGTTTTTAAAAGTCTGGAAGGAAGTCGTGAAGAAAGAAAAATATTAATATCGGTACATAATGTTGACTAAAGTTTAATTGGAGAAAACGTACAAAGTAGATAGAAGTGGGGTTCTGAAAGTATTAGCAGGAAAAACAAAAAGCGAGCAGGAAGGGGAGTGGGGTTAGTCGAGTGCGAAAGAAAAGACTGGAAAGGCAGGAAGACGAGGGGGAATACGCACAAGAAGGACAAACGCGGGTGAGGTTGAGCGAAGTGGAGCGGGTGAGAAAGAAAGTGAAGTGCGTGTCGTGTGAAGATGGTCTTTTATACCAAGGGGAAGCTGAGACGATCTCAGCAGTTGCAGCACCCGCAAAAGTCTCAGCTTCAAGGCGTGTGGGCAAAATTGAAGCTGAGTCTCAGCGAATGCTGCAACTGAGAAGTGAAATGCTCGCGTGAGGCAGAAGAACAATGGGGGTCTGGCTGAGTATTTCAATTTATTGAATTGTCAAGCTGAGTATTGCAATTTATTGAATTGTCATGCTGAGTCAAATCCCCTTTGTTTCCTTAAATTGCCACCCGATCACCCAGGAGGGTGGTCGTGAGGCCCTTATTGATTGTGCATTGTGGGTGCAATGCACAAGTGACCGCGGCAAGATCACCGGCCTTATGGCCTGGTGATAGTCTTTGAACAAAGGGGGGGGCTGTAAGACAAGTGAATACAGCGTGAGCTTGCCTCGACCCATTGCTCAGGTTTGCTTTCGGGTCATAATTGAAATGCTCAGTGGCTGAACATTTTAATTGCACAGTAATTGAACAATTGATATAACAATATCAAATGCACCGCTGAGTATTGCAATTTATTGAATTGTCAAGCTCAGTCACATCCCCTTTGTTTCCTTAAATAGTCACCCGATCACCCAGGAGGGTGGTCGTGAGGCCCATGTTGAATGTGCATTGGGGGTGCAATGCACAAGTGACCCATGCAGAAAAGCACCCGGTGCATTTGGTCACAAGTGACCGCGGCGAGATTACCGGCCATATGGCCTGGTAATAGTATGTGAACAAAGGGGGGGGCTGTAAGACAAGTGAATACAGCGTGAGCTTGCCTCGACCCATTGCTCAGGTTTGCTTTCGGGTCATAATTGAAATGCTCAGTGGCTGAACATTGGAATTGCACAGTGATTGAACTATAGATATAACAATATCAAATGCACCATGCTGAGCCATTGCTCAGTCGTTTTTGTATGCGCGCACTCTGAGCATTTGGCACAGCATCGGATGACATTTCAGCCAGGTGCAGCATTTCACACGCTTTGGTGAAGTGCTCCAAACTGAGCCTTCCAATGAACTATTGCAAAAGAGTTCATTCCATGGCTTTACTGAGCACTTTCTCACGGTGCGTTTGACCATGACATGCTCAGCTTGCGTGTGCAAATCGGGTGAAACGCAATGCTGAGCATGTGGCACATGAGCTACGTAAATGCAAACGATCGGAAGGTGCATGCACATTTGCTAGATGGATGCAGGCTCAAGTAGTATTACACCTTCCTGATCTGTACAGTACAGTCGACACTGTAGTACGCAGTACACCTTTGTAAATGTACTGCGGGGCAGAGCAAAAAGCTGTTCAACAATGTAACATGCAATAACGTCAAGCCATCGAGTCATATCTCTCACCTGCATCCCTTTGATGCACCTTGTTGGACAGCTCTGCCTAACTACGGCACAGATGCGCATGTAATCCAAATTAATGTAAGTGGGTCTTAATGGGATGACTTAATATTTGGGTCTAACACAAAGAGTTGATTCACTCCGGTGCCATTGTTGGGGCAAACAATGACTGGCCCGCTTGTTCATTGTCGGGCAGCCACACGCTTTCATACGCACCCCCGATGGGTCATACACAGGCAACTTTCACACGCCTGGAAGACATTTTACTGCCAGTCTTCCAGCTGCCTATTTTCTTGGTCGGGTTGTCAGCTTGACTGCAGACGCTCACCCGCTTGCGCGTGGAAACCTGAGGCCAATCAGTGTGGATTCGCTTCAGCCTCATCCACATTAGAATAACAATCCCAGCCTATGATTGCTGAGGCTGGTCATGTTCGCGTGGGTATCTCCCACCGCGGGTCATTTTCTTCACGTTCTCACACGCCCCGCGCAAGTTGTGGCACCTGGCTTGCAGCCAAAAAATTCCTCGGGCGTGTGGCCTCTTTCTCCGGAGTTCTGTACGCGCGTGAGGCAAAGAGGCCAATGCCAATCTCGGTGGATTAGTACTCGCCTCAAACGCCATAGGGGTGAATGTATATGTGGATCACGGCTCACGGCTGGCGCCCCCTTTGATCATCCCAGTCATTCCCCCCTGAACGCCCAGTATGCATCAGTCAGCAAAAAACTTCAGGCCAAACCAAAGTCATGTTCGGTGGCATGCCACCGAACATATCTCACCCGCCCACACACAAACATCCCCACAGTGAGATTGCCCTTTGAAACTGCCAACATTGCCCAGTAGGTCCCTGTGAATAATTAACCTGGGGAGGATACGCTCATTGTTCGCTGTCACACCAGCGAACATGACTGCATGCCTCTAATATGCCCTCCACAATAAGCTGCTACAACCCACCCAATTTCGGATGTGCTAATGTCAGCCTTGTTCCACCAAAGGTTTCGTAACTCGCTGCAGATCCAGCAGTCAAATGGTGCACCCACATTTTGGCCACCTTGCCTTGATATATGCCCCAAACCGGATATGAAAATTATGAGCCCAAGAGGCCCACCTCCATCAAGACCATGCACGTAACCACAGGCCATCCCCCTTTTGGCCTGTTGCTGCCACTCATATAAGTTCCCCACCTGCGCTTATTCCTCTTCATTCCCTTTAGCTAACCCTTCCCGATCATATAATTCCCAACTGTCCCCAAATAATTCAAAATAGCCATCATGTCAACCCCTTCACAACCACTTTGCATTGGGATGATTAATATTCGTATTCAAATAAATAGTGATATAACCTTAAAGCCTGAGAATTCCCACTTAGGTTCTTGGATTATCCTATGGCACAATCAACACAACATATTCGTATATCTCCCCAATCACCAGCATGCTATTGGCTCTCTCCCGGGAACCCTTTCCCAAACGTTGATACCATTCCTTGGGGCACCCAAAACGTTCATGCACTGTGGTCCTGGTGGGGCATGGATTGAAAATTGCCAATCCAATCCTACTCAAATATTATTCGTTGAGGGAGTATTTATGACTGATGCCAATGATCCCTCCTCATCTCAGAAACCCAATCTAGCATTGATGTTCTTCACATGGTATCCAAACGTTCTATTCATAATGGAAAGCTTTCGAACACAAGATTTCAAGCTTAAAATGCCCAAAGAATATGACTGTACTACTCATTGTCAATGTCAACTCTTTACTCCGACATTTCCCGCTTCAAACTCGACGCCTGCTTCATATCCTGCTGTTTCATCATTGATTTCCAAGCAAAAACTGATACAATTACCCAGTGGATCAGACCTCCCCATGATGACCCCGCCCCATGCCATTATTCAAACCCCCCTCCTCCCTCATCGAAAGACCGGACTAGCTTTTCTCTGGGATCGAGAAATCCCCAATGGCCAATCAGCCCGTAACCTTTGGGCAACCTCACCCCCAGGATCCACTTTTAATGCCAGGCACATCATTACAAACAAGGTCGTTAGCTCATTTGAATCCCTTTCGACCAATACCCCTCTTGGAGGACTGCTTGCGGATGATATGGGATTAGGTAAAACCATTCAGGCCATTGCTCTAATTGGTACCTCCAAGGAGCGGATGATTGCAAACCCCCATCGCTCCACGCCCACCATGATCATCTGCCCCCCTCGCTTAATTACCAACTGGCAATCAGAAATATCCAAGCATGCTCAGGCTGGAGCACTGCATGCCAAAATCTACCATGGTCCCACTCGTCACTCATTATCCCAAGCCGACATCTTAAAATATGATATCATCATCACTTCTTACAATACTATCACCCAAGAATTTAAGCAAACCAATCCCTCTACATCATTCATTTTTCAAATCAATTGGCATCATATAATCTTGGATGAAGCACAGTGAGTGGCTGAGCTTAAATGATTCAAATTACCTTTTATATCCAATAACCCTTGCCCCCTCTTATAGCTATATTCGCTCTCAATACACTGCCACTCACCGTGCCATTAATAGCCTCCTTTCATCCCGTCGAATATGTTTAACGGGCACACCTATTCACAACACCATTTATGACCTTTTGGGCATAATATCCTTCATCACTCAACCCCAGAGCGCCGATCAAGATAACTGGTCACCATTCATCCTGAGTAGTCTTTCAAAAGGTTGCAATGATATTTTGCATTTGGCATTGCGGCATTTAAGTTTGCGCCGCACCAAAACCACACATCTCGAATCTCTCCCCACTATTAGCCATCATTATGAGCTGCTCCCACTCAACCCGACCATGCAGCAAGAATATTCCACATTATATGAAGAATTCCTATCATCCAAAAGCAAAGGACCAGGAGAGTTTTTCAGAAATATTAATAAGCTGCGAATATGTTGTAACCATCACATCATGCTTAACACAATTGCGGAGGCGGAGCTGGAAGACCCCGAGGGCAGGAGCACTCAGGATAACTCCCCAAGAATCACACGAACTATTGTGGATGTGGAAACATGCATGATGAGTAGTAAAATTGCACACCTCCTACAAAGCTTAATGAAGAACAAACAAACAAGGTGTGGTCCAACGAAATCGGTGGTTTATACCCAATGGACCCAATTTCTAGATTTGTGCGTTAATTCTAATATGCATCCATTACCAATTGACTCCATCTGACTTTTTTATATTGTAGAATTGGTATTGCTCTTGCCCATCACTCTATCCTTTCAGCACGAATTGATGGAACAATTACACCACGAGCGCAGGACAAGGCGCTTGAGAATTTCTTCAATAATCCTGAATGTGAAGTACTCATTGCATCCATTGCCGCGGCTGGAACTGGCCTCAATATAACTTGTGCTAATGTAGTCTATTTAATGGTGAGGGGCCCCCCAAAATTCTCCCCTGATTTTCGGACCCTGACATCCACATTTCCAGGAGCCCAATTGGAACCCAGCCATTGAGGCTCAGGCTGTTGATCGTCTACATCGTATTGGCCAACAACGACCTGTACAGGTCATCCACTATATCACTCCTCATTCAGTTGAGGTCAACATGCGGAAGGTACCTTTCAAGCTCATCTTTCACTTGATTGTATTACTATTCTGAAATCATTCCTTATGGGAATGCCATATTCCAATTACCAATAGGTCCAAGAAAAGAAAAAATCATTAACTGCGTGAGCCTTACTGATATTATATAATTTGTGATTGACAAAGTTGATAACTCCTGTTGACTCTGGCACAGGTCCACAATTATGAACACCATGAGCTGGATCGAACTTCTTCAATATTTCCTCAATGAAAATGAGCAATAGAGTATTATTGCAAGGGAGACGGTGATACATTTCAATTCATATTGTCTATATTCTAACATATTTAGCAAGTTGTTGCATCCTTAAGAGATAATAATCAGATTTTATTACACCTGCACAAATAATTCACAAAATTTTAATTTGTCACAGTGCTATACCGTGACCAATTACTAAGTTATTGCAGAGCATCACCATTAGGCCTAATAACTGGCATGTCAAGTATCTTGAGGGCGCTAGTCTGCATCTTACTACAGCCTTTGAGCCAATCTTGATCAAATACCTGAAATGATAGGCCTTCCGGAATATCACCATCATCTGTCGATTGTAATTCTGGCAATCTATCAATAGTTTTTTTACCCTTTTTTTTAATCCGATTACAAAACTCTATGTCTCTATCCATTTTCAATACCAAATCATTAAATAACTGGGAGCGCCAGCGTAATCCCACTTTGCGGTAAACTTGACGGCCATTTTCCAGTACCTCCTCAGTATCTGAGCATACTCGAGGGTCATTGAATTGTGATGCTAGGATGGGAAATTTAGCCGTATCACACCATTCACGACGGCGCTCACAGGTCTGCACATAATCAAGTAGATCATCATCAGACTTGGTCCACAATGAACAAGAGATACAGTAACTAACTCTTTGACGAATCTTTGCGAGCTTTTGATTCTCTTTCTTTTTTACCAAATACTCGGCATCCTTTTGAATAGACTTCCATTCTCTTTTCAAATAAGTGAAATATCGCTCCATTAAAGCCGCCACGACCCCATACTTGTTATGATCCTTGTTCCAACAGTAGTGATGATACTCAGTGCTGACAAGTGCGAGACGGAATGTACGGTAAAACACCATAGACATCAGCTCGTTGAACGGATGTTGCCATGAGCTCTCCCAGTCCCAAGTGAATCGCTTTAGTCCTAGCTTGTGGAGCTCATTTTCGCAGTAGCTTTGGAAACCCTGAGACTGAACCTGTGTTGATGGCTCATTGAACACATCCTCGGGGACATAACCGAGATGACCAGCCACTTGAATTGCAATTTCACGCTCTTCTGTGCTGGGTGGTGTTGGTAGTGAGGAAAAATCCTTATCCCTAACTTTGAGTAGGAACAGGCAATGTGCGTGTACTGCTGATCTCATTCCATGGACATTCTCTGGAAGTTCTGCCTTCAGCCATTTTTGTTGCTCCTTCTGGCTTGCACGTTTCGCCACATTGTGAGCTTTGCGGGCCTGGTTCCTTTGCTGTCTGACCTCGGATTGTTCAAGCATACTCTGGGCGAGGCCCAGCTGAGGATGGGTGAACTCACTATTTGATTGAGTGCCTTGCTCATGCGCTGTGAAATTGTCCCTCCTTGGTTCATCATTTCTTTCACTTTGAGTCGGAGACATGTTCTCATCCTCATCATCCACCATTGTTTCTCTTGATGTACTGGCATGACCCGTTCTTGGTTTGGAGGCATATGGATGATGACGTCCACTGACTTTCTCTTTATGGACCAGAGGTGAAGACGCATAAAGTTCATCCCCTGCTATGCAAATCATCAGTTAACACATTAAAACATTAATGAAGACTGGTCATCCTCACGATCTTCAATTGGCTCCTGAGATCGGACTGACTTGCCTTTAGGTGCCATATCTAACCCATGAAACAAACATATCAAATCATGAATAAGTTTCTACTCCAAAATTCAAATGACTTACTTTGATGAAGCGTCAATACTGGATTTCCCTCCGACAGACCGCTCCAAGTTACATTTTCCAAAGGTCTTTTTCGTCGCCCCCCATCCACGCGCCTTTCATCACCCACATGAACCTGCGATCCTGATGGAATATTGAGGGTTGGCTGTTTACTTTGGCCAAAGGGATCCTGGGATGCGACTGGACTCCGACCGGGATTAAGGAGGAACTCACGTGGAAATTTTGATTGGGGATTAGCGTGTGAGGAGATTTGAGGTGTGCCTTCTGGCCCCTGAGACACATGAATTTGTGTATTAGTGGGATTCAGGGGAATTGGAGTGACGGAAATATTTGGGATCGACCAAGTGCTTGAAGTTGGAGCCTTTGGATTGCCCACATCAATGTTAAGACCTGATACATTCATTGAGGATGCAATAGGGGTTGTGAGAGGAATGTTGGGGCTCAATGGTGACTGTGTTTGAACATATTCTATGCTAGATTCACTATTTGAGTCATGAACAGAACCTGAACGGGATTTATGTGACTTGAAAGATGACATAAGGGCCGAAAAAGTACAGTAATATTTTTAACTAGATAAAACACCTCAGTATTATGATAAAATAGAGTGATATGAGATGAAATCTTTTCAAATTTAGAATAGAGAAATTCTATGAATAGTTGGAACTAAGTGTTGTGTGGAAGTCGGATAAGACTCTTTTGAGGAGAATCCTCCCTGCCTCCTCTTGAGCTCCTCCGCTTTTGTCGGAAACCACCCTGCACGGCCTACCAGCATATAATGTGATATTTCCTTGATCTGAAAGGGGACCCATCATCCATAGGTAATCATATTTGGTAACATTTCCGCCTCCCCATTGTCACATTTTGTGAATTATCCAAACTGCCAATATATGCATTGAAATTCCCCAACATTGTACATCTGTAAAGGGGTATATTCATGAAGGATTTACCCACAAAAGAGACATCACCTTTTCACGAAAGGCAAGACAATCCAAATCACATTCCAACTGATTCAAAGCCCGCCGTACTCAAACCAAATACCAAGACTTTAGCTGCACTCCAACCCCTTATGTAATAGAGTTATATAGTTATGTCTGTAATAAGGTTTAAACCATGTACGATGGCGTGCCAGCGTACATGGATTAAATGTTAATCCCCTCAATTCAATGGTAACACTTCACTAATGGAACCCCCTCAATGGTCAAACCCGCACTATCACAATGTGTAAATAAACTAGAATATGTATGAGCATTGAGCAGCATGGCATTTTACCCAATTAAACGCCTAACCAATTCCGCCATCCAGATGAGACATGTTAAACTTTATCCACTGCAGCTCATGCTCCATTACAAATGGGATAAAATCCTCAGCTGGCTCAAATCATCTCCCGCTTCATAAATAATCACTGAATTTTATTTCCAATTAATAACACTCCTAAACACTTTCACATCAACCATAGATATTTATACACAAACCAACCGTACTCCCAATTCCTGCAACAATGACAACCCGGCCATATTCCTCAATGCGTATATGCATGTGTCAACACTGCTCAACTCAAACACATTCTTCCCCTGAGGGTGATAGGCAAGGAGTTGCCTTCACACCTTTCCAATATAAACAGCACATTAAAAAGCTCAAATCAACCATTGCACCCAAATCCCTTCCAAACATCCCTACTTCTGCATCAGGATCTGGGTGCCCACAAATTCTATTGGATCAAATCTTCCCAGCTGATTATTCACGTTTGACCCAAAGCACTTTCTCAACTCCTGCGGGTCTCAATTCAACTGCACAGAAACCATATAGTGGCAGTCAAACCCTTCCCCCACAAGACCTAGGAATGATAATATCTGCCATTCTATCATTAAGGTATAATTTACCCCGCAGGGCTTCACGCATACTCAACCCCGCCCTGAACCTGCTGATCAAGTCCAGTATCTCAAGCTCAGCTGGTCCCCCCGCTCCTGCATTCCATATACCTCAAGATCTGAGTACCATATTTGAACATCTCCAATTGGAGCCAGTGATTCAAAACTATATATGTTGTCCTCAATGTTTCTCTCTTAATGGCCTTACTGAATCAGTCACAACTGACCAACCCCACTGTCAACGCCATAATGACCCAAATGATCATGATCCCCCTTGCACACAATCATTAGGCAAATTCATCTATTCATCTGAACCCCAAACCCAAAACACAACCAACATGAAGCAAAAATTTATACCAACAAAACATTTCATTTATCAACCATTCAAAAATTGGCTTGCCAGATTCCTCCAGCGGGCTGGAATTATGGACATTCTGCATCAACATCAACAATCCCAAACTCCCGAAGATTCCCCAAAACGTGACGTCTGGGATGGATTGGTCTGGAGACGCTTCACTGGCACTAGAAATATCCATGACCCCCCATTCATGTCCATTCCTGGTGCATTGGCCTTCTCCATATATGTGGACTGGTTTAATGCACATGGAAAGTCAACCCGGTTGGCTAGCATTGGACCTATCATGCTTATTTGTCTTAATCTCCCCCCAAGTGAAAGATTGAAGCCCGAGAATGTCTATGTTGCAGGAATCATCCCTGGTCCGAAGGAGCCAACTGCGCTTCAATTGAATTATCTATTAATGCCACTCATCAACGAGCTCAAAGAGCTATGGCAAGGTTACCATTTTGCACCCACCTCAACAGGTCCATCAGGATCCTTTATCCGTGTTGCCATCCTCACAGCCATTGCGGATGTGGTTGCCATGCGCAAGCTTACTGGATTTATTTCCCATTCAGGAAACCACTTTTGTAATTTTTGCACCATTCACAAAGCTCAAATTGAAGAAATTGGTCCTCAATTTCACTACACGCGCTCATACCAAAGTCATAAATCAACCATTGCCAAATGGCTTCGGGCAACCCCACAACAAAGACAAGCAATTTTCTCTGAGTATGGAGTGCGATATTCAATTTTGGAAGACCTTCCGTATTGGGATGCAACCAGAATGGTTAATCTTGACATAATGCATAATTTAATACTTGGAATTTTGAAGGATCATGCAACTTTCAAATTGTGCATTCCAGAGGCGAAATCAAAAATTTACTTCAGGTCCCGCAGGAAATCCAATGACACCAACAGTTCAGACTCAGATTCCATGACCTCCAACAGCTCTCTTGATAAAATCACATTGAGAGAGGCCCGCTCCCTGAGAAGAGACGCAGCAAAAATAATAAATGAGCCACTCCCCACTACTTCCACCCGAAAAAACTACTTCCCAATGCCCACCCCTAACACAGAACATCCATCTAGTGGTTCTGCGGAGATTCCTTCATTTGATGCCGATTACATCCCCACTTCTGAAATACCCTCTGAATTGGATATCACTGCACTGAGTGATCACCAGATCAAGGGTGAGGCTCTTGAGCATCTCCGACAAATCATATCTGAGACCATAATTCCCTCATCATGGACAAGAGTTCCCCGCAAAATGGGTTCCCCCTCTCATGGTAGCTTAAAAGCCGCTGAATGGGCTCTCTTATATAAGGTCTATATTCCATTTCTAATGCTCAGTCAACAGATGTCATTAGATGCACACCAATCTGCCAACACTCAAAGAAAAATGGGTCAGTCAGAAGAACTTGCAAATGAACTAGCCAAGAATACATTCCATTTGATTAGTGCTATCAACATTGCCACAAGCTGGACTGTTTCAATAGATGATGCGACTGCATTTGCTGAACATTGGAAAAAATTCCGCCTTTCCAATCAACACCTGTTCCCAAAACAGAAAAGTAAACCAAATCATCATTTTGCTGATCATATTCCCGAACTCTTCCAACGTTGGGGCCCAGCACAAGCCTCAGCCACATGGGGTTATGAGCGCTTGATTGGAGTATTTGCAAAGATGCCAACAAATAACAAGATATGTAAGTCAATTAATAAGATCAATATATTCACATTGATTAAACACCTGAACTGAATAAGACTAACTTTTTGCAACTCTGAATAGATGATATAGATAAAACCTTACTTCAACATATCTGTCGATGTTCCAACCTTTCCGTTCTCCTGAAATCCCCATCTGTGCCATGTGAAATAAAACAGCTTTTCGAATCACAGCCACCTGCCGTGTTCAATCACCATAAATATAACAAGCCATCCCGCCATGACCAACAAAATTATGATTGCCTGGTTGAGTACTTACAGACTTTTCATGCAACAAGGGAAATAGTTGATTGGATCAGCTTAGACACTACCGTGCAATCCACAAGTCCTCCCACTTCAAGGATTGTCTCACCTTGGTATTTTCCAGTTTCAAACATTAATATTGGGAACAATATATTTTCAACTGAATCCAAAAATATCAGCAACAGTGTGATATGTTTTCTGAGGGGCAACTCACGACAATTTGGTATTATTGATAGCATTTTCAAAGTCTCTGAGCCATCTAGCATACTGAACAATAACTTTCTGATTTTAAAACCTTTGAAGATTGATGTGAATTTCCTACCAGATTGGCCGCATCTGAATATTTATAAAGCTGTTGGTTTTGATGATGGACACTTGATTATATCTGAAGAAGAAATAGAAGGTAACTGTGGATTGTATGATAACAAAGCTCTGTCATGTGGACTGCTTGTAATGATAAAGCCGTTATTTCATGATATTTAGTCTACTAAAATGCAAATCTCTCAGATTCATTAGCAATTTTGCTAGTGAAATAATTGCCTCAAAATTTAGTGACAGAGACATGCCATTGTGACAAGCAAAGCCCATTATTTCACATTGCCACAAAGAACTTACTATTTTGACATTGGGTACAGTGTGAATAAGCCAAGTCCAATGATCAAATGACCCATACACTCACCTTTCACAGCATCCAAGATTTCTAACTGCGCCATCATCATGTTGGAAGCGGAATCGGCTTTTGCGTACCCACACCCGCATGTGCACCCGCACGCGCCAATGCACACGCACACGCACCCGCACACGCACACCCACCGGCACGCGCCAATGCACACGCACACGCACACCCACCCGCACACGCCAATGCACACGCAAACCCACCCGCACACGCCAATGCACACGCAAACGCACCCGCCCCCACGCATGCACACGCACACTTCATGGATGACCTGGTGAAGTCAAACCCCCCGCCTACATCAAGACTGGCTGAAGGACATCTTTGATGTGTGTGTGTGCAAACAGGCGGGTCTGGTGTAATTTTTACCAATCATCGGACGGTTGTGGGATGATCAGGCGGTGAGGAATCTGAGTTGAAGGCACAGGGGAACCAATATTATTGGATGTCACAGGATTTGGTGTAAGACCAGAGTGTGACGTGTGCTCGACGTTCGCTTGATTTTCGCTTGACGTGAGCTCGACTTTTATCCTGCTTGACGTTTGCTTGACGTGAAGTCAATCGCCGACGATTGACACGAGATTCGCCCCGGTGAGATACAACTCTGGCTCTGGTAGTTACTTCTTCTAATATATAAATAACATTTTCTGCTGAAGATTGTTAAGTAGTCCTGCTTTTGACAACATGCTCTAAGCCACCTCCACATTGTCTCAGAATCTCTCTGTGGCTCATAAATTCTGACATGTCAGGATACAATGCTGTTAATCTGTATTTATGTTGGCAAAACCATTGTAATGCTTTGTATTTACCCCATTAAATTTGGAAGATTCAAAGGCTCTTTCCACTTTGAGCCTCCAAGCATCATTGGCCCATTTGTTGATAATTTGGGTTTTCCACCAAGTCCAACTTTGGTGTCCATGTGCTTGTCTTGATTTGATATACCATCTGTGAGCTGATCTGGTAAACAAGGTTTTAAATATTGCTGTTACCAATCTGTCTGGTAATTCAAAATCTTCTTTAATCATGTCAATACCTCTGATGAATTCCATATGGTCATATTCTCCTTCACCACTGAAGTGGGGCCATTATTTAAGTTTTGGTACTTATTTGAGGAGCTCTTGGCCCATTGATGGTTCCAAGTTATGAAAAGAAGTGGAAAATCCATTTTTTAACTGTGTGTTCTCAACCTCCAATACTTGTGGAGTTGGAATTATTGTGCCCTAATTCTGATTCAAAGGTGTAGAAATTCTTGGTAAGGTGTGAAGTAATTGTTCAATATCATTCATTTTACTATTTTTACACCTTTGGGAATTTCTGAATTCATGTTGTAAAATTTGTATTTAATTTATTACATTATTTTTATCATTATCTTCTGTTTGTGTTAATTCTTTCCATAGTTCTGTTTGTCTAGTATTATCAGAGGTGATCTGATTCAACTTCATTGTTAATTTTGATATTTTCTCTTGTGAGTTGTCAAAAACATTTTTCAAGGAAATTGTATATGTCTTTACTTCAGGAAATGAGCTTCAAATATTCTCAAGAACACTTTTATTCTCCTCTTTGATAGTACTTATGCCTTGTTTTATTCTTGTTTCAATTATGTCATCAATATTGAATTTAGAACATTTGTCTGTTAATTATTTAATAATGGCAGATTGTTCATTTATCTTATTGCCAAAAGAATTTTCATTATTAAAAGTTTGAGTTGTTCTTAAAGCTTTCTCAAAACACATAAATGTTTCATTTATTTGGCTCAGACGTAAGCTGTTTGTTTTAAGATTGTTACAAATGGATGAATTCTTATCAGAAACATGAACTTTTACAGCATTTATAGCTTCATAAAACTCTGGGATAGAATCAAAGATATCAGAAATAATTTCTGATATTTTAATCTGGGTTCCTACTTTTTCTGTAATTCCATCATTGTTATGGCCAACTGAAATACATTTTCCAGGGCATCCTGCTGAATCTTTGGAATCCTGTAACCCTGGCTGTAAGGTTTTGTGGCTGGTGCCTCGCCTTTGCCCTTGTTTTGAGCTTGTGGCTGCTTGTTCATGTTGGAATTGCTGCTGATGGCTACTGGGGCTGTTTTTGGCACTTGCTTGGGTGGTGGAGGGTTTTTTCCTCCATTCTGTTGTTAAAAGCATCATGTTCTTCATTTCCATCAATGGATACCATCCATTGAGTAACTTTCAAGTATTGGGATGGCCCAGAAATTTTCTCACAGTCAGGTAAGAATTCATACAGTTTTGCCACATATCTGCAAGGATCTGGTACTCTTTGTGCTCCAATGCATTGTTGTAAGCCTTCTGTCTTGCTTTGTAAATGTCCACTGAGGCTTCTTGTGGCACTGTCAGCTCTTTTTGCAGGTAAAACAGTATTATCAGCTTCAGAATGACATAATTGATTAACTTGAAGGTCATCAACTGACCCTTGTCCTTCTGTAACTGATTGGCTTCTGCCGTAATCACATCTATGACCTTTTTGGCAGCTGCTTGAGGGGTTATAGCTGGCTCCTGATCTGTTTGAAGGCATATTTTATGATTAAAAGCTTAAAATAGTGATTTTACGTCAAAAAACTTACTATTTTGAAAATTATTAGCCTTCTGAAGGTTATTACTTATATCCAAGTTAATCTATTCAGAAGAAATTGGTTCTGGTTGTGTAAGGTGTGGATATGAAACTTTGATTAAAAATCAAGTACTTTTCCTGTCCTCAAAATTTTTATAAGGTAAAATTCAATTAAAAATGATATGAAATATTATTTTTAAGAGAAAACACGCCAAATTTATTGTTTATAACTTTATTAGTATAAAACAATAATATTATAAAAATTTATTGTTTTACCAACAATAAAAATTTATCCAAAAAATACTCTACAAGAGATATTTTAAGGCTACAAAAGAAATTTCTTCAAGAGCAATTTCAATTGGAATTAATTGAGCAAAGAACTGCAAGCAATTAATTAAAGAACAAAGTCTTTAAAAAGAATATTAAAGAGAAAACACGCCCAAAAGTGACCAGAGTGAATTTGGAAACAAAGTGACAAAGTTAACAGTGATGAAAGATGCTTTAATTCACTTTTGGGGTGGTTCAGGGGTAAAAATGATTATAAGAGTTACAAACAATGATTATAATGATTTTTTCACGTGGTTAAAAGGATTAAAATGATTTAAAAGTGGTGGTTGGAATCTTTGATTGATTGGTTTAACAGTTTTAAACTAATTAATAAAAGGAAAAGATTCTAACATGAAGAGAAAAGTGGGGCAAAGAAGACATTCTTTTATAACCATCAATTCTCTTACTCCAAAAGTAAAATTTACTCTTGTCAGTCGTGAAAAACAGTCTGACAACAGAAAAGCCAATTATGGCATCATTGAACCCTGGTTTAGACCAAAAAGGGCTGGTTTAAGCCATTTTTAGCCAATTTTAGCCATTTTAGACCCTTAAATCAGCCATTACTATAGCAATACCAGGCCTAGAGCCTTCAAAACACGTCAGAATGTGTGTCAGAGGCGTAGAAACCAGTTAAAACTGTTTTTATTATGATTGTTTTATCTTAAGGGTAGTTTTACCTTCTTGGCAACAGCTAAAACTACCCCAGTTGGTATCAAAACCTCATCATCAATTGAGTCCACAGACCCTGTAACTCAATTCCAGGCCAAAAGTGATGAACTTTTGCGTGAATTTTGACATCCCACGCCTGTCAGCAAGGATTTTGGGGGTCTAGCTCCCCCTTAGAGCTGGAGTTCCTTTTCCCCCCCAAATTTAATCTTTCCAATTTATTTTTTCCTTTAATTCCTCATCATGTATTATACTTATAATTTACACATGTAATTCAATTCAATTGTACAGTACAATACAGTAATAATTGACACCTCATATGTAAATCAAAGTTCACTTATGTAATACACGCGCACATTTTGACATTTCAATTGAATTCAATTGAAAATACTTTAATTCCTCATAACTTCTAAACTAAACACAACACCTCAATTTTAACACAAAAATTGATGGTTAACACCACATGTGGTGTGAATTAAATTAAGGTTTTGAGGATTTTCAACTTTTGTATTGAAAATACTAAAAACTTAATTTAAGCTTATTTAGAGTTGAGTTACAAAAATTTCACTCAGAGGTGACCCCACCTGATTTTTTATGAGGAATCCAATGGTGAAATAAAATTTATATGTTTATTTATTGGATAAAAAGTTATAATAAATTTTATTTAACTTTTTTCCAAATTTATTTATTTTTTCACAATTTTGTTAAAATTTCATTTTTACTTAAATTTTTCAAGTATAAATGTAATTTTATATTTACAAAATTTAAAGTAATTTTATTTTTAAATTATAATTAATTTTTTATTTTTAATATAATTTTATATTTATATTTTTTATTTTTATTTTAATAATATAAATAAATTTATTTTATTTATATTAATATGTTATTTTTTATATTTGTGGTCTTTTGGGTATATGAAATTACCTCTAAGGCTCACATTCCCTCCCCCTAAAAAAGAATATTACTTTGTAATATTGGTGTTTCTAGTGTGACTGAATCTCCTCAGGAGTTTGGTGGCTTCTGGTATATCTTTCTCTTCTAACCATTCATCTTCACAAGTTGGGTCACTGTACCTAACAAGGTATTCCCTTACTTTCTTGGTTCTTAATTTCCTTTCTTTAAGAACTTTGGTTATTTTCTTAGTACCAGATGTCTCAATAGGAGGTATAACTTGGGGAATCTTATTCCTCAAGGGAAATTTCTCAGCATCACTAGATTTGTATGGCTTTATCAAGCTTACTGGAAATGTAGGGTGCTTATTGCTAAGTTCTTCAGATAACTCTACTTCAACAGCATTTTCTCCATGGAGGGCCTTAATCACAAAAGGTCCTGCAAAGGAGTCTTTTAACTTTTTACATCCTTTGATGTTATTGAAGTTAGTGGTGGATACAAGAACTAGGTCCCCCACTTTGAAATCTGGAGTTGCATGAGATTTATCCCATTTGTCTTTAGCATATGCAAAAGAGTCCTCCATGCATCTCACTGCATGCTTTCTAGCTTTGTCTAGCATTCCTTTGAAGCTAGCAGCTGTGGGATGTATTTCAATTAAGTCTTTCCTCAAGGAATCTTGGGGTAACTTGGGGTTCCATCCTTTTTCTAGAATAGCAGGAGTCTGATTGGTACTGGAATGGATTGATGTTTTATATGCTAATTCCAGTGCTGGTAACAGAGTACACCAATCATGGGTAAATCCATCACAATCTTTGAATTCAAGGCCATATGCACAAAATCTTCTCACCATGTCCTCTAAGGTTTGGATCATTCTTTCAGCCAGACCATCAGTTTGTGGGTGGTAGGCTGTAGAGAAAGACAGTTTTGTGCCAAATAATTGGTGAAGATTTGTCCATAGAGCTGAAGTGAATTTGGGATCTCTATCACTGATGATATTTGTAAATATCCCAGTCCATGACACTACTCTATTCCATATCAGAAGAGCTGTATCCATGGCTGTATCATCTTTGTGACATGGTAAAAAGATTGGAGTTTTACTGAATCTGTCCACAATTACTAGGCAAGCATTATAGCTCCTGTCACCTCCTGGTGGTAGGCCAGTTACCCAATCCATATGGACAATTTCCCAAGGTCTGTTTGGTTCTTGGATTTTCATCATATTTCCAAGTCTTTTGCCAGTGGATTTATTTGCCTTTTGGCACCTGTCACAGGTTTTGCAATATTCTGCAACATCTTTTTGCCACATTGGCCACCATATGCAGGTCTTTACTTTCTCTCTTGTTCTGTCCTCAGAAAGATGTCCTGAAAAGGGACTATCATGGCATTCTTTCAGTACAAGATTGATTAATGACCTGTCTACAACTGTCATGACACATGTGTGCTTGGTTCTGTGGTAAATTATACCATCCAGTAGGTGAAATCTCCCTTCATTATAAGATTTTCTCCATACTTCATCCAAGGCATGTATTAGAGAGTTGTCTTTACAGTCTTTGTTAAGTAATTGGCATAAGATGCTACAATTCTTATCTTGAGTGTAACTATTTCTGACTTCTTCAAAGAAGGTGGTGTTCAAGTCTGTAACACTTATTCCTTCTATTGGAATTTGTGGTGAAGCTTCTTCTGGAACATAAGCAGGATTATCAATGTTATTTGGTAATGGCCATCTGCTTAGTCCATCTGCATTCTTATGAATATTCCCATCCTTATGAACAATAGTCATATTGCCTCTGTATTCTTGTATGGCTATTTGCCATCTGAGCATGTGTCTGTTAGGTGTTTTCATGTTCAAAAGTGATTTCACAGCTGTACAATCTGTTATTACTTCAAAAACACATCCCTCTAAGAAATAGTTCAATTTCTCTAAGGCCCAGACAAGGCATAGACATTCCATTTGACTTGCTCCATATCTGGCTTCAGTTGGTTTGATTTGCCTGGATATGAAACATATTGGTCCTTCTACAGGTTTGTCATTTATGATCTGAACTTGGTGAAGTGCAGCACCTAGTCCATCCCCTGATGCATCAATATACAGTTTGAAAGGCAATTTAAAGTCTGGCATTAGTAAGAGTGGAGCAGTGGTCAATGCTTCTCTTAGAGACTCAAAAGCTTTGACTCTGTCAACAGTCATCTCAAATACTGTGTCTATGTCACACAACTTATAAAGTGGTCTTGCTATGGATGCAAAGTCTTTAATGTGTTGCCTGTAATATCCTGCAAAACCTAAGAATGACTGAATTTCCTTCTTATTCTGAGGCATGGGTTTTAACAATACTGCTGCAACTTTGTTTTTATCAATTCCAAGGGACAAACCAGATACAACATGTCCTAGTGCCTTAAGTTCTTTAAATCCAAAATGACATTTCTTCAAGGAGATTTTCATGTTTACTGATTGGATTTTTGTCAAAACTCTTGATAATCTGTACATGTGCTCCTCCCAAGTCTTTGAACAGATAATAATGTCATCAATGTAAATGATTAACCATCCCTCTGAGAGTTCTTCAGGGAAGATTTCATTCATCATTCTTTGGAAGTGTGAAGGTGCATTTTTGATACCAAAGGGCATCCTTAAGTATTCATACACTCCACAATGAACAATAATTCTCAAGTATTTTCTTGCTCTTGGTGTTACTACATTTTGATGGAATCCTTTAAGGGCATCCATAGTGGTTATATACACTGCTTGAGATATTTGAGTCAGGGCAATTTGGATTTTCGGTATTGGGTATCTGTCTAGAACAGTGTAAGTGTTCAGAGCTCTAAAGTCCCCAACCATTCTGGATTTTCCATTATGCCACGCCACTATGACTGGTGTAGTTATTTCTAATTCCTCATTGTGGCCTACTTTTCTTATTACACCAAGGTCTAGAAGTTCTTTGATATGAATTTCTAGAGCTTCTCTTGATTTTGGACTTGCTGGATAAGCAGGTCTTCTTAAGAGTGGTGGATAAGGTCTCTCAATGTTAAGAATGATGTCAACTTCATGACCAATAATTGCTCCCAGGGGTTCTTTGTCTGTAGCAAATGCTCCTCTGTGGTCATACAAAAGGGAAGAAAGTTCATTTTCTTGCTTATCAGTCAGATGAAGGCTTATTTCAGCCTCATTTAACTGTTCAGACTTGAATTTCTCTAACTCTAAGTTGACTGGTGATACTTTGTTTAATGTAATTTGTCTTTTAAAGGGTAAAAAGGCAAATTTCTGGCGCTTATTGTCTCCAATTGTAAAGTATCTGTCTTTGTTATTATGTAAATCTATCCCATACATGATTAAATAGTCATTTCCCAATATAAAATGGGTACTAGAGCAATTTTCCATAACAACAAATTCAACTGTGATCCTTAAATTCCCATTTATGTGTGGGAATATGACATTGGTCTCAAAGATTCCTAATGCTTTCATTGGGTTACTTGCACTGTTGAATTTTATACCATCAATTGGTAACAATTGGTCTTCAAAATTTGGTACACAAGTCTTAAGAAAAGATTTTCCAACACAAGAGCAGAAGGCTCCTGGGTCAAGCAAAAGTTTGGTGGGTTTGTTGTCAATCACCACTTCTGTTATACAGGAGTTACCAGCTGTATAACCTTTTCCTCTGTTTGGTTTTGTCTTCATAAGTTGTGCATCTTGAACTTTTGATAAATCAACTTGACCATTGCTCAATTGTGGTAAGTGGGAATAAGATTCCATGATGTCAAAAGTGGCATTGATATTTTCTATATCTTTTGAAGATTCAGAGAATATGGATGACTTATCATCTGAATTGTCTTCAATTATGTCTTCTTTTTCAACATCTGGTTCTTTTTCAATGTCAATTTCATTGATTTTCCCTCTTTTTGGACATGTATTGGCTAAATGGGTGGTGCTTTGGCAAATATGGCATTTTCTGACTGTATCTGCAGATTTATATTTAATATTACTAGAATTTTCTTTGGGGTTTTTGTCCACAGAATCTTTCCAAGGCGTGTTAAACCTTGTTTTAAGATTCACCCTACTAGAACCAATTTTGGTTCTGGTGGTTACTTCTTCTAGTATATTGATAATATCCTCTGCTGAAGATTGTTCAGTAGTCCTGCTTTTGACAGCATGCTCTAAGTCACCTCCACATTGTCTCAGAATTTTTCTATGGATCATAAATTCTGACATGTCAGGATATAATGCTGTTAATCTGTCCTTTTGTTGGCAAAACCATGGTAAAGCTTTGTCTTTATCAGCATTAAATTTGGCAGATTCAAAGGCTGTTTCAACTTTAAACCTCCAAGCATCATTTGCCCATTTGTTGATGATTTGGGTTTTCCACCAAGTCCAACTCTGGTGTCCATGTGCTTGTCTTATTTTGATGTACCATCTGTGAGCTGATCTGGTAAACAAGGTGTTAAACCTGGCTGTTACCAATCTGTCTGGTAATTCAAAATCCTCTTTGATCATGTCAATACCTCTAATGAATTCCATATGGTCATACTCTCCTTCACCACTGAAGTGAGGCCATTCTTTAAGTTTTGGAACTTCTTTCAAGAGTGCTTGGCCCATTGATGGTTCCAAGTTATGAAAAGAAGTGGATAATTCATTTTTTAATTGTGAATTATCAGGATCCAATACTTGTGGATTTGAAATTCTTGTGCCCTCATTTTGATTTAGAGGTGTAGACATTCTTGGTAAGGTGTTCAGTAATTGTTCAATGTCATTCATTTTACTGTTGCTACACCTTTGGGAATTTCTGTATTCATATTGGAAGCTTTGTATTAAATTTATTACTTCAATTTTATACATGTCTTCTTTATGTGTAAGTTCTTGCCATAACTCTGTCTGTCTTGTATTATCAGCAGTGACTTGATTCAATTTCATTGATAATTTTGATACTTCTTCTTGTGAAGCATCAAAACACTTTTTCAAGGCAATGGTATATGTCTTTACTTCAGTAAATGAATTTGAAATGTCATCAAGGACTTTCTTGTTATCTGTCTTGATAATATTTATGGCTTGTTTAATTCTTGTTTCAATTATGTCATCAATATTGAATTTAGAATATTTATCTGTTAATTCTTTAATAATGGCAGATTGTTCATTTATTTTATTGTTAGAAGAATTATCATTATTGGAATTTTTAATTGTTCTCAAAACTTTTTCAAAACACATAAGTGTTTCATTAATTTGGCACAGACTCAGGTTGTTTGTTTTAATGTTGTTATAAATGGTGTCATTTTTATCAGAAAGATGTTTTTTCACGTCATTTATAGCATTATACAACTCTGGGATGGAATCAAATATGTCAGAAATCATTTCTGGAACCTTAACCTGGCTTCCTCCTTCTTCTGTAATTCCATCATGGTTCTGGCCATCTGAAATACATTTTCCATGGCATCCTGCTGAATCTTTGGGATTCTGTAGCCCTGGCTGTAAGGTTTTGGGGCTGGTGCCTTCCCTTTGCCCTTGTTTGGAGTTTGTGGCTGCTTTTTCACGTTGGAATTGCTGCTGCTGGCCACTGGGGCTGTTTTTGGCACTGGTTTGGCTGGTGGAGGGTTGTTTTTCCTCCATTCTAGTGTCAAAAGCATCATGTTTTTCTTCTCCATCAATGAATGCCATCCATTGGGCAATTTGCAAGTGTTGGGATGGCCCAAGAATTTTTTTACTGTCAGGTAAGAATTCATGCAATTCTTCCACAGGTCTACAAGGATCTGGTACTCCTTGAATTGGAGTGCATTGTTGTTTGCACTGTGGCTGGCTTTGTATATGTCCACAGAGGCTTGTTGTGGCGGTGTCAGCTCTTTTTGAAGGTAAAATGGTATTATCAGCTTCAGAATGACCCATTTTAGTTGTTTGGAAGTCATCAACTGACCCTTTTCCTTCTGTACCTGGTTGGCCTCTGCCATAATCACGTCTATTACCTTTTTGGGAGCTGCTTGAGGGGTTGTAGCTGGCTCCTGACCTGGTTGAAGGCATAATTATGGTTAAAAAAAAGGCTTAAAATAGTATTTTTACGTCAAAAACTTACTATTGGCCAAATTTTTGGCTTTCTGAAGTGTATTACTTATATCCAAGGTAATTAATTCAGAAGATATTGGTTCAGGTTGATTATTTTGAGTCACAATAACAGTGCTATTATGATCAGAATTAACAGTACTGGCAGGGATAATGCTGGTTACTGTTGAGGCTGTTTCAATGTTTTCTTGTCTTACCACGTTGTCAGACACTAAAATTAATGAAAAAGCCAATTAATTAAGTCAAAAAAGGTTATTTCAAAAAAGAAATAAAAATATAAGCCTCACTTATAATATGAAAAAAATTATTTTTTAAGGATTTTTTTTGGATTATAAGTATTTTTTATATGTTTTTAAATTTTTCAATATAAGAAAAAAGATTTAAAAAGAGTAAAAAAAATATGTCACAGGTAAAATATCACGGCTGGGCCCTCAAATGTAAGGTGTGGATATGAAACTTTGATTAAAAATCAAGTACTTTTCCTGTCCTCAAAATTTGTATAAGGTAAAATTCAATTAAAAATGATATGAAATATTATTTTTAAGAGAAAACACGCCAAATTTATTGTTTATAACTTTATTAGTATAAAACAATAATATTATAAAAATTTATTGTTTTACCAACAATAAAAATTTATCCAAAAAATACTCTACAAGAGATATTTTAAGGCTACAAAAGAAATTTCTTCAAGAGCAATTTCAATTGGAATTAATTGAGCAAAGAACTGCAAGCAATTAATTAAAGAACAAAGTCTTTAAAAAGAATATTAAAGAGAAAACACGCCCAAAAGTGACCAGAGTGAATTTGGAAACAAAGTGACAAAGTTAACAGTGATGAAAGATGCTTTAATTCACTTTTGGGGTGGTTCAGGGGTAAAAATGATTATAAGAGTTACAAACAATGATTATAATGATTTTTTCACGTGGTTAAAAGGATTAAAATGATTTAAAAGTGGTGGTTGGAATCTCTGATTGATTGGTTTAACAGTTTTAAACTAATTAATAAAAGGAAAAGATTCTAACATGAAGAGAAAAGTGGGGCAAAGAAGACATTCTTTTATAACCATCAATTCTCTTACTCCAAAAGTAAAATTTACTCTTGTCAGTCGTGAAAAACAGTCTGACAACAGAAAAGCCAATTATGGCATCATTGAACCCTGGTTTAGACCAAAAAGGGCTGGTTTAAGCCATTTTTAGCCAATTTTAGCCATTTTAGACCCTTAAATCAGCCATTACTATAGCAATACCAGGCCTAGAGCCTTCAAAACACGTCAGAATGTGTGTCAGAGGCGTAGAAACCAGTTAAAACTGTTTTTATTATGATTGTTTTATCTTAAGGGTAGTTTTACCTTCTTGGCAACAGCTAAAACTACCCCAGTTGGTATCAAAACCTCATCATCAATTGAGTCCACAGACCCTGTAACTCAATTCCAGGCCAAAAGTGATGAACTTTTGCGTGAATTTTGACATCCCACGCCTGTCAGCAAGGATTTTGGGGGTCTAGCTCCCCCTTGGAGCTGGAGTTCCTTTTCCCCCCCAAATTTAATCTTTCCAATTTATTTTTTCCTTTAATTCCTCATCATGTATTATACTTATAATTTACACATGTAATTCAATTCAATTGTACAGTACAATACAGTAATAATTGACACCTCATATGTAAATCAAAGTTCACTTATGTAATACACGCGCACATTTTGACATTTCAATTGAATTCAATTGAAAATACTTTAATTCCTCATAACTTCTAAACTAAACACAACACCTCAATTTTAACACAAAAATTGATGGTTAACACCACATGTGGTGTGAATTAAATTAAGGTTTTGAGGATTTTCAACTTTTGTATTGAAAATACTAAAAACTTAATTTAAGCTTATTTAGAGTTGAGTTACAAAAATTTCACTCAGAGGTGACCCCACCTGATTTTTTATGAGGAATCCAATGGTGAAATAAAATTTATATGTTTATTTATTGGATAAAAAGTTATAATAAATTTTATTTAACTTTTTTCCAAATTTATTTATTTTTTCACAATTTTGTTAAAATTTCATTTTTACTTAAATTTTTCAAGTATAAATGTAATTTTATATTTACAAAATTTAAAGTAATTTTATTTTTAAATTATAATTAATTTTTTATTTTTAATATAATTTTATATTTATATTTTTTATTTTTATTTTAATAATATAAATAAATTTATTTTATTTATATTAATATGTTATTTTTTATATTTGTGGTCTTTTGGGTATATGAAATTACCTCTAAGGCTCACAGGTTGATTATTCTGAGTTATAATAACTGTACTATTATGGTCAGAATTCACAGTACTTGCAGGAATAATTCTTGTTACTGTTGAGGCTGTTTCAATATTTTCATCTCTTACCACATTTTCAGACACTAAAATTAATGAAAAAGCCAATTGATTAAGTAAGAAATATTTTTCCAAGAGAGAAATGAAAAAATGAAGCCACACTTATAATATGAAAAACAGATTCATTTTTTATGGATTTTTTCTCAATTATAAGTATTTTTTATATGATTTTAAATTTTGCAATATAAGAAAAAAAGATTTGAAAAGAGTAAAGAATTATTTCACAGGTAAAATATCATGGCTGGGCCTCCAAAGGTAAGGTGTGGATATGAAACTTTGATCAAAAATCAAGTACTTTTCCTGTCCTCAAAATTTGTATAAGGTAAAATTATTTGAAAAAAAAGAAATAGTATTTTTAAGTGAAAACACACCGATTCTATTGTTCTTAACTTGATAAGTATAAAACAATAATACTATAAAGATCTATTGTTTTACCAACGATAAATATTTATCCAAAAATACTCTACAAGAAATATTTAAGGCTACAGAAGAAATTTATTCAAGAGCAATTTCAAATGGAATTAATTGAGAAAAGAAATGCAAGAAATTAATTAAAGAAAAAAGTATTTAAAAATATATTTAAAGAGAAAACACACCCAAAAGTGACCAGAGTGAATTTGGAAACAAAGTGACAAAGTTAACAGTGATGAAAGATGCTTTAATTCACTTATGGGGTGGTTCAAGGGGTAAAAATGATTATAATGTTTCATGTGGTTGAAAGGTTTAAAATGATTTAAAAAGGGTGGTTGGAATGTTTTATTTATAGGTTCAACAGTGTTTAAGCTAATTATAAAAGGAAAAGATTCTAACATGAAGAGAAAAGTGGGGCAAAGAAGATATTCTTTTATAGCCATCAATTTTCTTACTCCAAAATTAAAATTTACTTTTTTCAGTTGTGGAAAACACTCTGACAACAGAAAAGCCAATTATGGCATCATTGAACCCTGGTTTAGACCAAAAAGGGCTGGTTTTAGCCATTTTAGACCCTTGAATCAGCTATTACTATAGTAATACCTGGTATAGAGCCTTCAAAACACTTCAGAATGTGTGTAAGAGATGTAGAAATCAATTAAAACTGTTTTTGATAAGATATTTATAATTTTAGGGTAGTTTTACCCTCTTGGCAACAATTAAAACTGTCCTGGTTGGTATCAAAACCTCATCATCAATTGAGTCCCAGACCCTGTGACTCAATTCCAGGCCAAAAGTGATTAAATTTTGAGTGGACTTTGACATCCCATGCCTGTCAGAAAGGATTTTGGGGTCTGGCTCCCCCTTGGAGCTAGAGTACCTTTTCCCCCCCAGAATTAATTTTTCCAATTTATTTTTTCTTTAATTCCTCATCATGTAATATACTTGTAATTTACACATACAATTCAATTGAGTTTTACAGTACACAACTTTAATAATTGATACCTCATATGTAGATTACAGTTCACTTATTCAATACATGCGCACATTTTGACATTTCAATCAAGAATACTTCAATTCCTCATAGCTTCTAAACTACACAAAACAGCCCAATTTTAACAAAAAAATTTATTGTTAACACCCCATTTCATGTGAACTAAATTAAGATTTTGACGACTCTCAACCTCTGTACAGAAAATACTAAAAACTTAATTTAAGCTTATTTAAAATTGAGTTACAGAAATTTTACCAAGATGTGACCCTGCCTTATTTTTTATGAGGAGTGCAATGGTGAAATAATTCTCACATTTTAATTTATTGGATAAAAATTTATAATATATTTCATGTAATGTTTTACCAAAAATATTTTAATTTCATTAATCTTCTTAAAAATTGATTTTTACTTAATTTTTTCAAGTAAAAATGCAATTTCACAATTTTTGGAATTTCATGTAATTTTTATTTTGAATTATAATTAATTTTTTTTTTGTATATAAATTTGTATTTATATTTTAATTTTTATTTTGATAATGTAAATAAATTTATTTATATTTATATTTATATCTTATCTTGTTATTTGTGGTCTTTTGGGTATATGAAAATACCTCTAAGGCGCACACCCAGGTTCAATGAATATTAGTGAGTGATTTATTATCAATTCTTAAAGTGTTTCTCTAGTATTTTCTTTGCTCAAGAATTATAATTATAATTCTTCTTGTGAAAGATAATTATATACTAAAATCATTTTATTATTGTAATAAAGAAGTTTTTATCATCAAATTCTTCTTATAATTGATTCTTGTAGACAATTACTGCTTATTGTTATAATCACTAGTAGTGTATAACAAGTAAAATAAATAATTAAGTAATTAGTTCTTTAATGATGGCTATAATAAATCTTATTATTATATTTCATAAGAACAGTCAGATTACTGTTGATTAATAGTAATATTATCAACAGTTTAATAGACAAATCTTACATTTGGGGACCTGGCCATGTTTTTTGAGCCTTGTACCCTTAATTAATATATTCTTAAGCTCTAAAATATATTAATTTAATAATTTCTTTTCTTTCAATTTGAAGTTATAATTATTTTTATTTTTGAAATTTTCTTTAAAATATTTTTCATTGATGAATTTGGTTTAATTTTATATTGCTTTACACATGGCTTTTTCACACCCAAAAACTTATAAAATTATTCTTTGAGTTACTCTGAATTAATTTCAAATCACAAATCTTAAATTTTGATTTTTTTCTTCAAAAAGAATAATTTTTCAATATTAAAAAAAATAAAACTTATAAAAAAATCTTTCAAAATATTTTAAAACAGCATAAAAAATATTTTTTCTCTTTTTATTTTTTCTAGTGTCTTTAATCAGATACTTTGCAGCTGGTAAAAAACTCAGTGAGAGATATATTACTAGTCCAGAGTCTTCACAAGCACAATCTGAAGACAGTATTGAAGTGAAAATTTTTAAAAGAGGCCCTTTATTTCAATCTGAAAAAGCTACACAACCACCAAAAGGTGTATTTTTTTTCTTTAATTCTTATTTTTTCTATTAAAATTGAAGTAAAATGGTGCATAACAGAAAGGGAAGCAACATTTCAGTACAACCAGATGGATCTGGACAAGGAAGAGGCAAGACCAAATCCAGAAGCTGCAAGTATTCCTCAAGAAAGACACATCTGGAGGATGACATAATTGCCCCCCCATTCCCCAAGGTCTTCACCCACAAACTCTGATGTGAGCTCTGAGTCTGGACTAATGCATGATAATATTTCAAGGGCTGAACCATTTTTAAGTGGAAGAAATAAAAATTCATCAATGACAATACAAGAATTTGCACAGAGCAGCAAGAGGGGAGGAGTGGGAAATATGCCCAAGCCTTTGGCAGGGGGCCATGAACTCCTACTTACACATCATGAGATTTCTGGGTCAGGAGAAGACTATAGAACTCTTAGGATGTTGAAGCCCATTGTCTTGAAAAGACAAGGTCAAAAAGATAAAGGCCTGGTTGAAAAATCAAAGTCTTTTATCCATAGACCAGAAGAAGGAGTTGGAAATGACCCCAGCTTTGGAGAAAGAAGACCCAGTGGTGTCTACCAGCTCCAAAAAAGCTCCAGAAGTGTCCAAGGACAAGCCAAAAAGACATCAGAAGAAACAGAAAGGTCTCAAGAATCATCATGGAAAAGGCAAAGGCAAAACCGATTGGCACAGACCTTACCCACAAGGGTACAGGATGCCCAAATCGCAACCTTCAGCAGTGCATAGTGTCTTCGATATGGCCATAACTCTTATGGAATCTGCATCCAAGGAGCAGGAAAGGATGAACAGGACTTTTCTGTGCAAATAATACAAGAAATAAAATTTGTGAAAACTAGTATTAATGTAGAACTTGGTAAAATTGATGCAAAGTTAACTACAATAACATTGGGTATCAATGAATTGAAAAAGAATGACAGACATTAATCTGAATGGTATAAGTCTGAAATTGCCAAATTGGATTCAATTTCCAATACATGTGAAATAATTGAAAGTGAATGTCAAGTTCAAGATCATGAAATAGGAGATATTTCCATTTCACACATTAATGAACAACTTACAATTCTGAGACATCAAGTTTCAGAAAAAATTAATAATACCAATCAGTTTGCCACACATTTGGCAAAAAGTGACAGTGAAAGGCAGAAATTGAAAAATGAAATCATTGCAAATTTGGAGCAAATACATAAGAGTTATGAACCACATAGGCCAAGATATTCTTAACCTGTTACTGAAGAGAAACATTCTGTTAAAGGAAGTTTGACCCCTTTTCTAGGAGACAATTCTATCTCTGAAAGAAATATTCCCAAGCTGGAAGAATGGCCAAAATTCTCTGGTGAAGTTGAATACAATCATATTGAGCTCATTAGAGCAATTGATATTCTGAAAGAACATTTTCATATACCTGATGAAATTATAGTAGGAAAATTGCACTCTTTGTTTACCAGAACTGCAAAGGAATGGTATTACAAGATGAGACAAGATCATGGTAAACATGATTGGCCTTCGTGGAAATCTGAAATAATCACCAAATAGGCTAACAATTATTGAGGATTAAAAATGGAGAATGCTTTTAAAACTGAAATTTTTAACTCAGAAAAAGATAAACCACTTACTTGGTTCCTCAAACAGAAAGACAGATTATCTTCCTTACACCCAGATATGTCTTACTCTATAATTAATATGAAAATATAAAGAAAATGTGGAGGAGAACTAGAGCATTCTATCAAGTGCAGATGTGTAGAGCCGTGTTCAACAGAGGACTACATTAATGTCATGGAAGATATGATTACTAGGACAAGAATTGGTAAAACCTGGACTAAAAATCCTATGGAGTACAGAATGACCCAAAGGATCTCCAGAGAGGACAAGAAACCTGAAAGAACTGTCTTCAAGTTTCACAAATGTGGAAGTATATCACATTTAGCCAACACTTGTACAAAAAACATCAAAATAAAGGAAATGCAAGACATTGAAGAGGCTCAGCATACTGAAGAGAAAGAAGAATCTGACCATGATTCTGCAATCTCTGAAGATACACAAGTAGAGGATTTTCCCATTGAAAACATTACAGCTTTCTTTGATGTCACAGAAGTCCATACTCACTTGCCACAGTATAGTGAGGATTGCTACAACCTGATCAATATCCAAGATGCCAGAGTTTGTAGGACTAAACCTGCTAGAGGCAAAGGATACACTTCTGGAGCATCTTGTATTACATTGTCTTGATAAATGATGTTGAGGCTAAGGTCAATTTGGATACAGGAGCATTTTGCAATTGTATAGGCAAAAACTAACTTCAACTAATACTCCCTGAATGGAAAAACCATCTGTTACCTATAGAAGGTGTGCAGTTTAGTAGTGCCAGTAATAATATGTGCCCTTTGTGCATATTGGATACTAATATTGTATTTCCACACCCTGCAGGAAGTGTGAGAATGAAGACAGAGATAGTAGTAATAGATAATTGTAAATCTCAACATATCATTCTTAGAAATGATTAATTGAATATTTATGGTATTGACATCAATAACCACAAAGACACATATTTTATGATTGGAGAAACTAAAAGACAAAAATTTTCTTTTTACAATATGCCCAAACAAATATCATTACTATCTGTAAATTAAGATACTTATAGGGAAGAATTTGTGACTAATCAATTTGTTGAGGCACAAATTAATCCATCATTGTCACCCAGAATGAGGCAGAGCTTTTTAATGTGTTATACACATATAAGAATTAATTTGCTTCTAATAATGAACCATTAGGCGCTATTAAAGGGCGTGAAGTTGATATTACTCTTAATACTGATAGACCATACCCTCCAGTACTTATAATACCAGCTTATCCAGCCAGTCCCAGAGCTAGAGAAGCCTTCAAGAAACATATCAAAGAGTTGAGCCAACTAGGTGTACTGAGGAAAGTAGGCCATAATGAGGAAGTGTGTCAGGATGATACTATGATAAAGGTATAACTAGGCTAATTACAACTTTAACTGTGTATGTGACACGACAGAAAATGATTTAAAAAAGATTTATAAAGGTTTATAATAAGATAAAAGGGTTCTACTATTGAGAAATAGTGGTGGTGAGCGCTATTGAGAACCCTGGGTGCAGGCTTTATCTGTTGGATTACAATAATAAAGTCTACAATAATTATACCTGATTATTTAACCAAGAGTAAAACTGTTTTTGACAGTTTACTACGTAGGTTATTCAAGAGCAGGATGAGGAAAAGCTTTTGGCTGTGAAAAGCCCTCCTTTTATCCTGAAATTGAGGTGGAAAGGCTGCTAGACCTTTCCACGTAGAGGAAGTGAAGATTTTTCACTCTCCATGACAGGCTTGTGGTTTGCAAACAACCTGTATACCCTGTATTGGGCTCAGATGTGGTTTTGAAACCACATCTGGGCAGTTTTCACCAATACAGGGTGAAAAATTTCATCTGGGGACCTCACAGCCTGATTCTGACGTGTATGACGTGTAGAATGCTGTACAGAAACTGTATAGGACCCCAGTATTGACTGACATATGAGGTATTGAAGTAAAAACATGCTTCTTTGTCTATTTGACACCTCATATTCATCGTTATGGGATATTATCCCATGGTAAGGCTGTATCTGACAGCAGGTGGGATTTTGACCTTAAAATGGTCATAACTCTGTCAGTTTTTGAGATATCAAGCTCAAAGTTGGTTCATTGAAAAGCTCTGTATGGGCTCTACACAATGGTACCCAACTTGACATGGTTATCATTAAATATGACAAAGTTATCCCATGTACAAGTATTTTTGTACATTGGCGTGGTCTGGTCAAAAGCTGTATTAAGCTTGTTTGGCCAATAACTTCTGTTGTAGTTGAGTTATGAGGAAATGGATGGCACCATCAGATAGCCCTGATTGTGCTCTTTCCAAAAATACCCCACTTCAGGTATCTCACACTAAAACTGTAAAAGTTAGATGAGAGGTGAATGTTTTGTTCACCCTTATTTGGTCTGAATTTGACCATAACTCAAGTAATACTGGTGCTAGCTCAGTTTGGCTGGTACCATTGGATAGCCCTGGCTTAGAGCTTCATTTTGAGTACCCATTTGATGGGGTTAAGCCTCTCCTTCTAGATTTCAGATGAGAGGTGAAAATTAAGGTTTATGCTCAGCAATAACTTTGAGCAGGAATAACTTTGTTATTTCTTGTCCTATGGTGATGGGACTTATATTTTCAGGAAGAGGTGAGTTTCCTCTTTCTTTTGATACCTTTTGAGCTAATTTGGCTCAGCTCCATGTTTTGGTGGTATTTTGGCTATACCATTGGTTTATGGTATTTTGGCTGTCATGCTTGTGCTCTGGTTTTGAGTCACAGGCTGACATACCCTCCCTCTAAAAAAGGCTCATCATTGATGAGACTGTTCAGTCCTCCTAGAGGCTCTTAATCTCCTTAAATGGAGGTTCCCATCTGGTATAGAATCCTCTGCCAACCATTTGTCTTTGTCAGCTGTCTCGTTCTTGAATCTGACTAGATATTGTCTCTGATCCTTCCCATTAAGTCTGATTTTTCTGGCCCTGATGATTTTATTCACAGGTCCAGGAGAGTCCTCTAGTTCCACTATTTCTGGTGGAGTGGTGTTCTTCTTCCTGGAGGGGAATTTATCCTCCTCTGTTTGGAAGTATGGTTTGACCAGGCTTACTGGAAAGACTGGGTGTTTCCTAGAAAACTCCTCAGTGAGCTTGACCTCTGCTGCATTCTTCCCTATCAACTTAATGATAGTGAAGGGCCCTACAAATGAGTCTCTCATTTTCTTGGGTCCTTTGAGATTGTTGAAGTTCAGTGTAGACACTAACACCTGGTCCCCTTCCTTGAAGTCAGGTTCCATATGTGATTTGTCCCACCTTTGCTTATTATACTCTTTGGCCTCAGCTATGAATTTGGCAGCAGTATCACAGGCTTTCTTCCACATATCATGGAAGTCTTTGGCTGTGGGGTGGATGGTCAGAAGATTTTTCTTCAAGTGATCCACAGGTAACAGGGGATTCCACCCTTTCTCTACCAGTGCAGGTGTTTTTCCTGTGGTAGAGTGCTGGCTTGTATTATAAGCCAGTTGGACTGCTGGTAAGAGGGTGACCCAATCATGGGTATATCCCTCATGGTCCTTGTATTCCATGCCATAGGCACAGAACCTCCTGAGGATGTCCTCCATTGTTTGGATCATCCTCTCAGCTGGGCCATCTGTTTGTGGATGGTAAGCTGTGGAAAACGCAAGCTTGGTGCCTAGCATGTCATATAAATTGGTCCAAAATTCAGATGTGAATTTTGGGTCCCTGTCACTAATTATGATCTTAGGGACTCCACAGGTGGATATGATGTTATTCCAAAATAACAGAGCAGTGTCCATGGCTGTGTCCTCTTTATGGCATGGTAGACATCTCATGCTCTTGCTGAACCTATCAACTATGATTAGGCAGGCATTGTAGTTTTCTTTGCCTCCTGGGACAAGTCCTGTGACCCAGTCCATGTTGATGGTTTCCCATGGGTGTTTGGGTTCTTCTATGTGTTGAAGCAACCCATATTTTTTCCCATGTTTTCTATTTGCCTTTTGGCATCTTTCACAAGTGTTGATGTATTCACTCAACTCTTGCTCCCACATGGGCCACCAAGCTGTGCTTGCTACCCTCTCTTTAGTCCTGTCCTCACTCATGTGTCCCATGTAGGGACAGTCATGGCATTCCTGCAGGATTAAAGAGATGTGGTCTCTGTCTATCACTGTGAGTGCACTGGTGTGCTTTTCTCTGTGATAAATCAGGCCATCTATAAGGAAGAATTTATTGTCCTTATAGGCCCTCAACCAGGGTTCCTCCAGCTGGGTTTCCAGTTCTGGGCTCCTGTATTTTTGTTGAAGGAGTTGGAGTAGTATGCTACACTGTTTCTGTTTAGCATAAGATTTCAGTACTGCATTGAAAAATTCATTGTGCAATTCTGAGGAACTTATTCCCAGTATGGGGGTTTCTGTCCCTTCTGAATCAGTGTTTCCACTGTCAAGGGTACCACTCCCTGGTGCCCATTCAGAGAATATGAAGTTTTTCTTCCTATTTATTTCCATAAAATGGATAGGAATTTTTGCAGCAACTTCAGGGTCATAAGCTGGATTGCTTTTGAAATTGTCCAGTGGCCATCTGCTAAGGCCATCTGCATTGGTATGGCTTTTACCTTCCTTGTATATGATGTTCATGTTCCCTCTATACTCCTGGATGGCTATTTGCCATCTCAGCATGTGTCTATTAGTAGTCTTCATGTTTAGTAAAGACTTCAAGGCTGTGCAGTCTGTGTAGACTTCAAAGACTGCACCCTCCAAATAATAATGGAGTTTTTCTAGAGCCCAGACTAGACATAGACATTCTGTCTGGGTGGCCCCACACCTGGCTTCTGAATCTTTCAGCTGCCTGGAGATGTAACATATTACACCTTCTCTTGGTTTACCATCCACAATTTGTCTTTGGTGAAGGGCTGCTCCCAAGCCTTGGCTGCATGCTGCATCTATATATAATTTGAATGGTAGTTCAAAGTCAGGCAAGATGAGCACAGGTGCATTTGTGAGTTCATATTTGATCCTCTCATATGCATCCCTCCTTTCCTTGGTTATTTCAAAAACTACATCCTTTGAGCATAGCCTGTATAAACTACTAGTTATGTGGGCAAAGTTTTTGATGTGGTTTCTATAGTAGCTAGCAAATCCAAGGAAAGATTGCATCTCTTTGATGTTCTTTGGTACTGGCTTTTGCAGTACTGCTGCTACTTTGTTCTGGTCAATTGCCAGACTAAGGCCTGAGACTTTGTATCCTAGAGCTAGTAGCTCTTGTTGGCCAAAATTACACTTTTTAAGTGAAATTTTCAGATTGATGGGTGTACATTTACTTAGCACTCTGTCTATGTATTGTACATGGTCTTACCATGTCTCTGAGTATATAATGATATCATCAATATACACTACCATCCAGCCTTCCATTATTTCTTCTTGAAATATGGTGTCCATCATCCTTTGGAAATGTGCTGGTGTATTCTTGATGCCAAATGGCATCCTGGTGTACTCATATATGCCCATATGGCATATAATTCTGAGTAATTTCATGGAGTTTGGTTTAACTCCATTCTGGTGGAAGCCCTTCATACAATCCATCTTGGTTATGTATTTGGCTTTGGCCAATTTATCCAAGGCATGAGGTATCCTTGGTATAGGATACCTGTCTGCTTTTGTGTAGTTGTTCAGGGCTCTGAAGTCTCCACACAATCTAGACTTGCCATCATGCCAGGTGATTAGGACAGGAGTGGTGATTTCCACTATTTCATTATGTCCAATCTTCCTAATGACATCCATGTCCAGGAGTTCATTGATATGTTTCTCAATCTCTTTCCTGGTCTCCAGACTTGCTGGGTAAGGAGGTCTCCTTAACATGGGTGGATAAGGCCTTTCTACATCCAGATATAGTTCTATATCATGGCCTTTGATTTTGCCTAATGGTTCTTCACCAATGGCAAATGCTGGTCTATTCTTCCTCAGAATCTTCAGTAAACTTAGCTTTTGTTTACTGGTGAGGGTAGTGCTAAACTGTCCCTCTCTGAATTCTTTCAGAAGCTCTTCCAGTGGGTCCTGAGAAGATATCTGGTATATATCAAGAGAAAATTTCTTTTCCTTTTTAGTACCAATGGTAATATGCCTATTTTTACTATTGTAAATATCTATGCCATACATCCTCTGGTAATCTGTTCCCAGTAAAAACCCTTGGATGTGGGCATCTTCAAGCACTACAAACTCTGGGTTGAGTCTGATATTACCTTTTCTGTGGGGTATAATTATCTCTTTGATAATTGTCCCAATAGAGGTCATCTTTCCAGATGCACTCTTAAAGTTCTTTGCCCTGGTGGGCAAGAGTTCTTTTTCCCAGTTTGGGAAGTGGTTATCCAGATAATTTCTGGCCACTATGGAGCAGTGTGCTCCACTGTCAATGATCAGTGGGTGCTGAGAATTGTCAATACATACAGTCATTTTTGTGGCTGTTCCATGTATATATGCCATTCTTTTGGTTGGTGTAACCAGGAATGTTTGTGCGTCTTGTGTATGTTTACACAAGTTCTTGTTGGCAGTGTCTTGTGGCATGCCTGCTTCCAACTGTATATCCTGGATTTCTAGTGGGGTTTCCTCTTGGTATTCCACTAGAAATTCCTCTCTTGGGTCTTGATCCTCATCAGATGGTTCTCTAATGGCATCACCCATAGAGTCTGATTCAGAATCCTCTGTTGGAGGTTCTTCTTCAGGGACTTTTTCTATAGCATAGACTTTCTTCTTTGCTTTTGGACAGTTGTTGGCATAGTGGTCTGTTCAACCACAATTGTGACAAGAATTCTTCTTCTTTGCCCCTTCTGCCACTCTTTCTCTGGGTTTGTCTTTAAACTCTACCCTGAAAGGTTGTTTCTCTTTGAAACTATTGCTTCTATATGGGGTGAATCTCCCTATATTAGTCCTTTTCCTTATGTCTTGTAAGGTATTGGCTATATCATCTAGAGTGCAATTTTGGTTGCATCTGCACTTTACTGCATGCTCTAGTTCTCCTGGCAGTTGTGTCAGAAGTTTATGATTCCTCATTTGAATGTTCATTTGAGGATCAATGGCTTTAAGTCTTTTAGACTGTCTAAGACACCACTCATATGGATCTTTGTCCACAAAGTATTTGTCATTTTCAAATGACATGGTCTTTTGCCATATCCAAGTTCCATTACTGTACTTTTGGATTATTTGACTCTTCCACCATGGCCAATTTCTTCTGCCATGGATTTCTTTCATTTCAGTGTACCATATACTTGCATGACCTTTAAATGCAGTGTTCAGTCTAGCAGTAATCCAGTAATCTGGTATGCTTGGTACATCAATGAAGAGTCCATCAATATAATCTATGAGTTCCATATGATCATATTCCCCTGATCCAGAGAATTTGGGCCAGCTTGAGGCCTCAGGAAGCTGTTTCAAGGCTTCCTTCTCTGAATAAGACATTCCATCTCCATCCTGGTATTATGATGGAGATCTTGCCTTATTCAACAACATGGAATCTGGTTTGATGTCATCTGGTTGATATGGATTCTCCATAGCTTGGCCTTGTGGTTGGGGCTTTAAGCTATGGTAGGCATCAAACAATTTGTTGATGTCTTGGTTCAGACACTCCCTGTCCCTGCTGCTATGGTGTTGTTCTTCAGAGATTTGATTCAGTCTCTTGTTGGTTTCTCCAGAGGCTTTGCTCAGTTGAGCATATCCTTCCTGAAGGTTTTTAACTATCTGCTCCAATGAGGCTTGAGTTTTTCTCATCCTCTCTTGGGCAGCTGCAAATTCTGCAGCCTGCTTTGCAGATTGCTCAGCATATTGGGACATTTGTAACCACAGTGTGTCACTGTTGATGTTACTCTCAGATGTGATAATTTTATTTTCAGTCTGAGTGGGGGTAATGTTTGTATTACTAGGACTACTGATTCTAGAGTGGTTTACAACTACTTCTGGTTCTTGTGTACTTCTTTTACCAAATCTAACAGCTTCTGGATCATGGGGTCTGACTCTTTCCTCCTCTGGTTGAAGGAGGCTTTGTTCTTGCCCTTGTTGCCTTGTCTTCTCCTGGAAACTTCCTGGAATTGTGAAGAATGGTGACTCTTGGCCACTGATCTGCTGGTTTCTGAATGGTGTGAAGCCACTGGAGAACTTAATTGGCTTGCTCCTTGTGAACCTGAAGGAATCTGAGTAGGCCCTGTCTGGGTTAACTGTTCTTCTATAGCTTGGATAGTGGCTTGGTTCTCCCTTATCCTCTGTGCCCTTGCCTCCAGGAGTCTGTGCTGCCTGGTAGGGTTCCAAACCTTGGTGATTACCATAAGGTCCTTGAAGTCTATCTCTTTGAGACAGATCTTCTGGCAACTTGATCCCAGTTCTGCCCAGTGAGTTGCTAGGTTGAACCTCTTGTTGTCCATGCTCCATTGAAACAAATCTTTGAGGAGTTGGTGGATTTGAAGAACTTGATCCATATCCTTCCAGTCCTCTGGTTTGAGGTTTCTGTTGAATTGGAGTGTGAATGGCAAGGTTGATATTATCTCCCTCATTGTTTTGCCATCCACCACTGTGTCCAATGTGTCTTCTTTCAGGTCTTCTGGTTCTAGACATTCCTGCTCTATCCTCTGGCTGGTTCCTTTGGAAGCCAAGGTCTCTGAGGTATGCAGGGGACATATCAGGGTTTGCAAGCAGTCAAAAAGTTTATGTTCTTAGGGTATTTACCTTTGACTGTGCCTTGTACAAATTTGTTATCTGCTGATTTTGGCAGTTTGCCTTTGGAGGTTACAACTGGGTTAATAATTGTAATCTTCCCTGTACAAGTGGTTAAGGTTGGTTTACCTTGTATTGAAGCAGAGTTTCGTGGTTTTCTACTCCTCTGAGTGGCTATTGGTGTCCACTTCTTGGCTGTAATGAGGCCTTCACTAAGCCTTTTTCCTTTACCCTTGCTGCCCTCTGGTTCTGAGGGTGTCACTGGTGTGTTGGTCTGTGACTGGGTTTCAAGTGGGATGTAGTTTTCTTCCACTGAATCAAAACAGGAAAAAGAGGGCTTATGTCAGTTAAGACTTCTTAAAAGGCTGGTTTTGCACGTCTAAGAATGGCCTCTGGGCTTGTATATTATTACAGTATGCCCTTGTATAATGACAGTGTAATTGAATCAACAATTTCACGTCAAAAATACAGCTTATGGTGTCCTCTCACATTGTTTGTGTGTCAGTATCCCTCAGATACACTTGTGGTTTGCAAGTGTATTCTGTAAAAAGTGGTTTGTATACAAGTGTTATTGAATTAACAATACACTTGACCACGCCTCAACTGATGGTTTTTCAGTCAGAGGTGTCCTTATTCAGTCAAGAATACGGGACTTTATTAGTGGCTTATGTGTTTTTATATGCAAAACACGCCAAAAATAATAAATTACTGTGGGTGTTAACCACGTAAAAAAAATACTCTTATAATATGAGTATATAAAAAAAAGGTAAAAATATATAAAATATATATATTTAAATAGAAATTACGCCTAAAAAGGATAAAACAATGTGTTAATAAGTCATAAAAAAGAGAAAAGACTTACTTGTAAGGTCCAAAAAAAGTCAAAAACACGGCCAGGCCCCCAAAATGTCAGGATGATACTATGATAAAGGTATAACTAGGCTAATTACAACTTTAACTGTGTATGTGACACGACAGAAAATGATTTAAAAAAGATTTAAAAAGGTTTATAATAAGATAAAAAGGGTTCTACTATTGAGAAATAGTGGTGGTGAGCGCTATTGAGAACCCTGGGTGCAGGCTTTATCTGTTGGATTACAATAATAAAGTCTACAATAATTAAAGATTATAATTATATCTGATTATTTAACCAAGAGTAAAACTGTTTTTGACAGTTTACTACATAGGTTATGCAAGAGCAGGATGAGGAGAGGATTTTGGCTGTGAAAAGCCCTCCTTTTATCCTGAAATTGGGGTGGAAAGGCTGCTGGACCTTTCCACGTAGAGGAAGTGAAGATTTTTCACTCTCTATGACAGGATTGTGGTTTGCAAACAGCCTGTATACCCTGTATTGGGCTCAGATGTGGTTTTGAAACCACATCTGGGCAGTTTTCACCAATACAGGGTGAAAATTTTCATCTGGGGACCTCACAGCCTGATTCTGACGTGTATGACGCGTAGAATGCTGTACAGAAACTGTATGGGACCCCAGTATTGACTGACATATGAGGTATTGAAGTAAAAACATGCTTTTTTGTCTATTTGACACCTCATATTCATGGTTATGGGATATTATCCCATGGTAAGGCTGTATCTGACAGCAGCTGGGATTTTGACCTTAAAATGGACATAACTCTGTCAGTTTTTGAGATATCAAGCTCAGCGTTGGTTCATTGAATAGCTCTGTATGGGCTCTACACAATTGTACCCAACTTGACATGGTTATCATTAAATATGACAAAGTTATCCCATGTACAAGTATTTTTGTACATTGGCGTGGTCTGGTCAAAAGCTGTATTAAGCTTGTTTGGCCAATAACTTCTGTTGTAGTTGAGTTCTGAGGAAATGGATGGCACCATCAGATAGCCCTGATTGTTCTCTTTCCAAAAAGACCCCACTTCAGGTATCTCACACTAAAACTGTAAAAGTTAGATGAGAGGTGAATGTTTTGTTCACCCTTATTTGGTCTGAATTTGACCATAACTCAAGTAATACTGGTGCTAGCTCAGTTTGGCTGGTACCATTTGATAGCCCTGGCTTAGAGCTTCATTTTGAGTACCCATTTGATGGGGTTAGGCCTCTCCTTCTAGATTTTAGATGAGAGGTGAAAATTAAGGTTTATGCTCAGCAATGACTTTGAGCAGGAATAACTTTGTTATTTCTTGTCCTATGGTGATGGGACTTATATTTTCAGGAAGAGGTGAGTTTCCTCTTTCTCTTTGATACCTTTTGAGCTAATTTGGCTCAGACCCATGTTTTGGTGGTATTTTGGCTATACCATTGGTTTATGGTATTTTGGCTGTCATGCTTGTGCTCTGGTTTTGAGTCACAGGCTGACATACCCTCCCTCTAAAAAAGGCTCATCATTGATGAGACTGTTCAGTCCTCCTAGAGGCTCTGAATCTCCTTAAATGGAGGTTCCCATGTGGTATGGCATCCTCTGCCAACCATTTGTCTTTGTCAGCTGTCTGGTTCTTGAATCTGACTAGATATTGTCTCTGATCCTTCCCATTAAGTCTGATTTTTCTGGCCCTGATGATTTTACTCACAGGTCCAGGAGAGTCTTCTACTTCCACTATTTCTGGTGGAGTGGTGTTCTTCTTCCTGGAGGGGAATTTATCCTCCTCTGTTTGGAAGTATGGTTTGACCAGGCTTACTGGAAAGACTGGGTGTTTCCTAGAAAACTCCTCAGTGAGCTTGACCTCTACTGCATTCTTCTCTATCAACTTAATGATAGTGAAGGGCCCTACAAATGAGTCTCTCATTTTCTTGGGTCCTTTGAGATTGTTGAAGTTCAGTGTAGACACTAACACCTGGTCCCCTTCCTTGAAGTCAGGTTGCATATGTGATTTGTCCCACCTTTGCTTATTATACTCTTTGGCCTCAGCTATGCATTTGGCAGCAGTATCACAGGCTTTCTTCCACATATCATGGAAGTCTTTGGCTGTGGGGTGGATGGTCAGAAGATTTTTCTTCAAGTGATCCACAGGTAACAGGGGATTCCACCCTTTCTCTACCAGTGCAGGTGTTTTTCCTGTGGCAGAGTGCTGGCTTGTATTATAAGCCAGTTGGACTGCTGGTAAGAGGGTGACCCAATCATGGGTATATCCCTCATGGTCCTTGTATTCCATGCCATAGGCACAGAACCTCCTGAGGATGTCCTCCATTGTTTGGATCATCCTCTCAGCTAGGCCATCTGTTTGTGGATGGTAAGCTGTGGAAAAAGCAAGCTTGGTGCCTAGCATGTCATATAAATTGGTCCAAAATTCAGATGTGAATTTTGGGTCCCTGTCACTAATTATGATCTTAGGGACTCCACAGGTGGATATGATGTTATTCCAAAATAACAGAGCAGTGTCCATGGCTGTGTCCTCTTTATGGAATGGTAGACATCTCATGCTCTTGCTGAACCTATCAACTATGATTAGGCAGGCATTGTAGTTTTCTTTTCCTCCTGGGACAAGTCCTGTGACCCAGTCCATGTTGATGGTTTCCCATGGGTGTTTGGGTTCTTCTATGTGTTGAAGCAACCCATATTTTTTCCCATGTTTTCTATTTGCCTTTTGGCATCTTTCACAAGTGTTGATGTATTCACTCAACTCTTGCTCCCACTTGGGCCACCAAGCTGTGCTTGCTACCCTCTCTTTAGTCCTGTCCTCACTCATGTGTCCCATGTAGGGGCAGTCATGGCATTCCTGCAGGATTAAAGAGATGTGGTCTCTGTCTATCACTGTGAGTGCAGTGGTGTGCTTTTCTCTGTGATAAATCAGTCCATCTATAAGGAAGAATTTATTGTCCTTATAGGCCCTCAACCAGGGTTCCTCCAGCTGGGTTTCCAGTTCTGGGCTCCTGTATTTTTGTTGAAGGAGTTGGAGTAGTATGCTACACTGTTTGTGTTTAGCATAGCATTTCAGTACTGCATTGAAAAATTCATTGTGCAATTCTGAGGAACTTATTCCCAGTATGGGGGTTTCTGTCCCTTCTGAATCAGGGTTTCCACTGTCAAGGGTACCACTCCCTGGTGCCCATTCAGAGAATCTGAAGTTCTCTTTCCTATTTATCCATAAAATGGATAGGAATTTTTGCAGCAACTTCAGGGTCATAAGCTGGATTGCTTTTGACATTGTCCAGTGGCCATCTACTAAGGCCATCTGCATTGGTATGGCTTTTACCTTCCTTGTATATGATGGTCATGTTCCCTCTATACTCCTGGATGGCTATTTGCCATCTCAGCATGTGTCTATTAGTAGTCTTCATGTTTAGTAAAGACTTCAAGGCTGTGCAGTCTGCGTAGACTTCAAAGACTGCACCCTCCAAATAATAATGGAGTTTTTCTAGAGCCCAGACTAGACATAGACATTCTGTCTGGGTGGCCCCACACCTGGCTTCTGAATCTTTCAGCTGCCTGGAGATGTAACATATTACACCTTCTCTTGGTTTACCATCCACAATTTGTCTTTGGTGAAGGGCTGCTCCCAAGCCTTGGCTGCATGCTGCATCTATATATAATTTGAAGGGTAGTTCAAAGTCAGGCAAGATGAGCACAGGTGCATTTGTGAGTTCATATTTGATCCTCTCATATGCATCCCTCCTTTCCTTGGTTATTTCAAAAACTACATCCTTTGAGCATAACCTGTATAAACTACTAGTTATGTGGGCAAAGTTTTTGATGTGGTTTCTATAGTAGCTAGCAAATCCAAGGAAAGATTGCATCTCTTTGATGTTCTTTGGTACTGGCTTTTGCAGTACTGCTGCTACTTTGTTCTGGTCAATTGCCAGACTAAGGCCTGAGACTTTGTGTCCTAGAGCTAGTAGCTCTTGTTGGCCAAAATTACACTTTTGAAGTGAAATTTTCAGATTGATGGGTGTACATTTACTTAGCACTCTGTCTATGTGTTGTACATGGTCTTACCATGTCTCTGAGTATATAATGATATCATCAATATACACTACCATCCATCCTTCCATTATTTCTTCTTGAAATATGGTGTCCATCATCCTTTGGAAATGTGCTGGTGTATTCTTGATGCCAAATGGCATCCTGGTGTACTCATATATGCCCATATGGCATATAATTCTGAGTAATTTCATGGAGTTTGGTTTAACTCCATTCTGGTGGAAGCCCTTCATACAATCCATCTTGGTTATGTATTTGGCTTTGGCCAATTTATCCAAGGCATGAGGTATCCTTGGTATAGGATACCTGTCTGCTTTTGTGTAGTTGTTCAGGGCTCTGAAGTCTCCACAAAATCTAGACTTGCCATCATGCCAGGTGATTAGGACAGGAGTGGTGATTTCCACTATTTCATTATGTCCAATCTTCCTAATGACATCCATGTCCAGGAGTTCATTGATATGTTTCTCAATCTCTTTCCTGGTCTCCAGACCTGCTGGGTAAGGAGGTCTCCTTAACATGGGTGGATAAGGCCTTTCTACATCCAGATATAGTTCTATATCATGGCCTTTGATCTTGCCTAATGGTTCTTCACCAATGGCAAATGCTGGTCTATTCTTCCTCAGCATCTTCAGTAAACTTAGCTTTTGTTTACTGGTGAGGGTAGTGCTAAACTGTCCCTCTCTGAATTCTTTCAGAAGCTCTTCCAGTGGGTCCTGAGAAGATATCTGGTATATATCAAGAGAAAATTTCTTTTCCTTTTTAGTACCAATGGTAATATGCCTATTTTTACTATTGTAAATATCTATGCCATACATCCTCTGGTAAGCTGTTCCCAGTAAAAACCCTTGGATGTGGGCATCTTCAAGCACTACAAACTCTGGGTTGAGTCTGATATTACCTTTTCTGTGGGGTATAATTATCTCTTTGATAATTGTCCCAATAGAGGTCATCCTTCCAGATGCACTCTTAAAGTTCTTTGCCCTGGTGGGCAAGAGTTCTTTTTCCCAGTTTGGGAAGTGGTTATCCAGATAATTTCTGGCCACTATGGAGCAGTGTGCTCCACTGTCAATGATCAGTGGGTGCTGAGAATTGTCAATACATACAGTCATTTTTGTGGCTGTTCCATGTATATATGCCATTCTTTTGGTTGGTGTAACCAGGAATGTTTGTGCGTCTTGTGTATGTTTACACAAGTTCTTGTTGGCAGTGTCTTGTGGCATGCCTGCTTCCAACTGTATATCCTGGATTTCTAGTGGGGTTTCCTCTTGGTATTCCACTAGAAATTCCTCTCTTGGGTCTTGATCCTCATCAGATGGTTCTCTAATGGCATCACCCATAGAGTCTGATTCAGAATCCTCTGTTGGAGGTTCTTCTTCAGGGACGTTTTCTATAGCATAGACTTTCTTCTTTGCTTTTGGACAGTTGTTGGCATAGTGGTCTGTTGAACCACAATTGTGACAAGAATTCTTCTTCTTTGCCACTTCTGCCACTCTTTCTCTGGGTTTGTCTTTGAACTCTACCCTGAAAGGTTGTTTCTCTTTGAAACTATTGCTTCTATATGGGGTGAATTTCCCTATATTAGTCCTTTTCCTTATGTCTTGTAAGGTATTGGCTATATCATCTAGAGTGCAATTTTGGTTGCATCTGCACTTTACTGCATGCTCTAGTTCTCCTGGCAGTTGTGTCAGAAGTTTATGATTCCTCATTTGAATGTTCATTTGAGGATCAATGGCTTTAAGTCTTTTAGACTGTCTAAGACACCACTCATATGGATCTTTTTCCACAGAGTATTTGTCATTTTCAAATGACATGGTCTTTTGCCATATCCAAGTTCCATTACTGTACTTTTGGATTATTTGACTCGTCCACCATGGCCAATTTCTTCTGCCATGGATTTCTTTCATTTCAGTGTACCATATACTTGCATGACCTTTAAATGCAGTATTCAGTCTAGCAGTAATCCAGTAATCTGGTATGCTTGGTACATCAATGAAGAGTCCATCAATATAATCTATGAGTTCCATATGATCATATTCTCCTGATCCAGGGAATTTGGGCCAGTTTGAGGCCTCAGGAAGCTGTTTCAAGGCTTCCTTCTCTGAATAAGACATGCCATCTCCATCCTGGTATTTTGATGGAGATCTTGCCTTATTCAACAACATGGCATCTGGTTTGATGTCATCTGGTTGATATGGATTCTCCATAGCTTGGCCTTGTGGTTGGGGCTTTAAGCTATGGTAGGCATCAGGAAATTTGTTGATGTCTTGGTTCAGACACTCCCTGTCCCTGCTGCTATGGTGTTGTTCTTCAGAGACTTGATTCAGTCTCTTGTTGGTTTCTTCAGAGGCTTTGCTCAGTTGAGCATATCCTTCCTGAAGGTTTTTAACTATCTGCTCCAATGAGGCTTGAGTTTTTCTCATCCTCTCTTGGGCAGCTGCAAATTCTGAAGCCTGCTTTGCAGATTTCTCAGCATATTGGGACATTTGTAACCACAGTGTGTCACTGTTGATGTTACTCTCAGATGTGATAATGTTATTTTCAGTCTGAGTGGGGGTAATGTTTGTATTACTAGGACTACTGATTCTAGAGTGGTTTACAACTACTTCTGGTTCTTGTGTACTTCTTTTACCAAGTCTAACAGCTTCTGGATCATGGGGTCTGACTCTTTCCTCCTCTGGTTGAAGGAGGCTTTGTTGTTGCGCTTGTTGCCTTGTCTTCTCCTGGAAACTTCCTGGAATTGTGAAGAATGGTGACTCTTGGCCACTGATCTGCTGGTTTCTGAATGGTGTGAAGCCACTGGAGAGCTGATTTGGCTTGCTCCTTGTGAACCTGAAGGAATCTGAGTAGGCCCTGTCTGGGTTAACTGTTCTTCTATAGCTTGGATAGTGGCTTGGTTCTCCCTTATCCTCTGTGCCCTTGCCTCCAGGAGTCTGTGCTACCTGGTAGGGTTCCAGCCCTTGGTGATTACCATAAGGTCCTTGAAGTCTATCTCTTTGAGACAGATCTTCTGGCAACTTGATCCCAGTTCTGCCCAGTGAGTTGCTAGGTTGAACCTCTTGTTGTCCATGCTCCATTGAAACAAATCTTTGAGGAGTTGGTGGATTTGAAGAACTTGATCCATATCCTTCCAGTCCTCTGGTTTGAGGTTTCTGTTGAATTGGAGTGTGAATGGCAAGGTTGATATTATCTCCCTCATTGTTTTGCCATCCACCACTGTGTCCAATGTGTCTTCTTTCAGGTCTTCTGGTTCTAGACATTCCTGCTCTATCCTCTGGCTGGTTCCTTTGGAAGACAAGGTCTCTGAGGTATGCAGGGGACATATCAGTGTTTGCAAGCAGTCAAAAAGTTTATGTTCTTAGGGTATTTACCTTTGACTGTGCCTTGTACAAATTTGTTATCTGCTGATTTGGGCAGTTTGCCTTTGGAGGTTACAACTGGGTTAATAATTGTAATCTTCCCTGTACAAGTGGTTAAGGTTGGTTTACCTTGTATTGAAGCAGAGTTTCGTGGTTTTCTACTCCTCTGAGTGGCTATTGGTGTCCACTTCTTGGCTGTAATGAGGCCTTCACTAAGCCTTTTTCCTTTACCCTTGCTGCCCTCTGGTTCTGAGGGTGTCACTGGTGTGTTGGCCTGTGACTGGGTTTCAAGTGGGATGTAGTTTTCTTCCACTGAATCAAAACAGGAAAAAGAGGGCTTATGTCAGTTAAGACTTCTTAAAAGGCTGGTTTTGCACATCTAAGAATGGCCTCTGGGCTTGTATATTATTACAGTATGCCCTTGTATAATGACAGTGTAATTGAATCAACAATTTCACGTCAAAAATACAGCTTATGGTGTCCTGTCACACTGTTTGTGTGTCAGTATCCCTCAGATACACTTGTGGTTTGCAAGTGTATTCTGTAAAAAGTGGTTTGTATACAAGTGTTATTGAATTAACAATACACTTGACCATGCCTCAACTGATGGTTTTTCAGTCAGAGGTGTCCTTATTCAGTCAAGAATACAGGACTTTATTAGTGGCTTATGTGTTTTTATATGCAAAACACGCCAAAAACAATAAATTACTGTGGGTGTTAACCACGTAAAAAAAATACTCTTATAATATGAGTATATAAAAAAAAGGTAAAAATATATAAAATATATATATTTAAATAGAAATTACGCCTAAAAAGGATAAAACAATCTGTTAATAAGTCATAAAAAAGAGAAAAGACTTACTTGTAAGGTCCAAAAAAAGTCAAAAACACGGCCAGGCCCCCAAAATGTCAGGATGATACTATGATAAAGGTATAACTAGGCTAATTACAACTTTAACTGTGTATGTGACACGACAGAAAATGATTTAAAAAAGATTTATAAAGGTTTATAATAAGATAAAAAGGGTTCTACTATTGAGAAATAGTGGTGGTGAGCGCTATTGAGAACCCTGGGTGCAGGCTTTATCTGTTGGATTACAATAATAAAGTCTACAATAATTAAAGATTATAATTATACCTGATTATTTAACCAAGAGTAAAGCTGTCTTTGACAGTTTACTATGTAGGTTATTCAAGAGCAGGATGAGGAGAGGGTTTTGGCTGTGAAAAGCCCTCCTTTTATCCTGAAATTGGGGTGGAAAGGCTGCTAGACCTTTCCACGTAGAGGAAGTGAAGATTTTTCACTCTCTATGACAGGCTTGTGGTTTGCAAACAGCCTGTATACCCTGTATTGGGCTCAGATGTGGTTTTGAAACCACATCTGGGCAGTTTTCACCAATACAGGGTGAAAATTTTCATCTGGGGACCTCACAGCCTGATTCTGACGTGTATGACGCGTAGAATGCTGTACAGAAACTGTATGGGACCCCAGTATTGACTGACATATGAGGTATTGAATTAAAAAAATGCTTCTTAGTCTATTTGACACCTCATATTCATGGTTATGGCATATTATCCCATGGTAAGGCTGTATCTGACAGCAGGTGGGATTTTGACCTTAAAATGGTCATAACTCTGTAGGTTTTTGAGATATCAAGCTCAAAGTTGGTTCATTGAATAGCTCTGTATGAGCTCTACACAATGGTTCCCAACTTGACATGGCTATCATTAAATATGACAAAGTTATCCCATGTACAAGTATTTTTGTACATTGGCGTGGTCTGGTCAAAAGCTGTATTAAGCTTGTTTGGCCAATAACTTCTGTTGTAGTTGAGTTCTGAGGAAATGGATGGCACCATCAGATAGCCCTGATTGTTCTCTTTCCAAAAAGACCCCACTTCAGGTATCTCACACTAAAACTGTAAAAGTTAGATGAGAGGTGAATGTTTTGTTCACCCTTATTTGGTCTGAATTTGACCATAACTCAAGTAATACCGGTGCTAGCTCAGTTTGGCTGGTACCATTGGATAGCCCTGGCTTAGAGCTTCATTTTGAGTACCCATTTGATGGGGTTAGGCCTCTCCTTCTAGATTTTAGATGAGAGGTGAAAATTAAGGTTTATGCTCAGCAATGACTTTGAGCAGGAATAACTTTGTTATTTCTTGTCCTATGGTGATGGGACTTATATTTTCAGAAAGAGGTGAGTTTCCTCTTTCTTTTGATACCTTTTGAGCTAATTTGGCTCAGACCCATGTTTTGGTGGTATTTTGGCTATACCATTGGTTTATGGTATTTTGGCTGTCATGCTTGTGCTCTGGTTTTGAGTCACAGGCTGACAGTAGCTTCATAGAGTGAATAAGCTCAAAGTAATTCCATGAGGTGGTAATATGGAAAATACTTCAATACCACATCATCAATATTATATTATTCAATTATACCATTATTACCAACAGGTAAGTATTAGTTAATCTTTTCTTAAGTGTTTTATTCTTTCAGAATCAATCAGAAAGACGTGAAATCATAGAAATCAACTATACATTTCCGTAATCTTGTTATAAATCAATATTGATCCTTTTGAATCCCCAATTACTCATCAAATTCCCCTACTATTATCTTTCAATCAGCTCTTTGGAGTATTACTGAGTTATTTATCTTAATTATTAAAGTTTTTCTCTAGTAATAGTTTTCTTCAAGAGCTATCTTTATAATTATTCTTGTAAAAGATAGTTATACATTAATAAATTTTGTTATTTTAATAAAGAAGATTTTATTATTAAATTCTTCTTGCAATTGATTCTTATAGACACTTACTGTTTACTGTAATAATCACTAGTAGTGTATAACAAGTAAAAGAAATAATTAAGTAGTCAAATATTTAATTGTGGTTATAATAATTTTTATTATTACATTTCATAAGAACAGTCATAGTAATGTTGATTAATAGTAATATTATCAACAGTTTCATAAAAAAATCTTACACTATTAGTTCAGCCTGTATGTGTTGAGTTCAATTTTCCATGGTGTGTTGAGCTTTGACACCATAAAAACTGGTTTTGAATAATCCTTGGCCTGATTCCTTGAAGATAAATGAACGGCCTTCTTGAAATCTTACAGCTTTGGACACTGACCCCTGTCCTCTTGAAATAGCTTTCCCTGGAGAATTGATACTTGAAGGACACTGAAACAATTAGAATTGGGTGAAAACAGGTGAAAGGGAGGCAATCACCATTAAGGATTATGCTCATGTTGGTGGAATATGGTGGCCAGAAATGAGACCATGGGAGAAAATGCTCAATTTTTTTGAATTGAGTCACCAGAGAGCATTGATGAAGATCCATGGCCTGGAGAGGTCTAGGAGGTTTGATTGGATGGCATGGGTCCCATAGGCCATGTGAATTTTTTAGGGTCCATCAGGGTCCAATTTGTGTTTAAGCCCCCTATGACTGTAGGAAGAAGGCTGTAGAGGCCATATGATCCCCACAGAGGGGTTGGGAAAGAGATTTGACCAAAAAGAAAGCAGGTCCCCAAGTTGCCGAATAGAGGCTGTTCCAGGAATTTCCATAAAATAAGATAGCTTGAATTCTTATGTAAATGATAAAAAAGGCTTTATGTAAGAGTTGAGCCAACCAATGAAGCATTATTTTACAGTCTTTGTGACAATTTCCTTGCTAAGGATATTAGTATTATCATGATCAAGGTAGTAGTGATATTTAAGTAGTATTAAAAAGCCAGTTAAACAATTATTATTATCATTTAATACATTTGTTTTATCCTTAGTAATTTCATTGAAAGAATTTTTATGCCAAGAATATGTATAAAGAAATCAGCAAAAAATAAGTATTGATTGGCCATATTGAATTTTTGTCCCCCTTCTCTGAATTTTCCATTAATCTTAGTCAGATTATATTTTTAAAATATCAAGATTCACTATATTTCAAAAGGATATATCTTACAGCACAAAAAGTATCAGTCTTCATTCTATTCAAAGATATAGTGTTGCATCAAATCTGTGACTATAGTGTTATCGATGGGTATTACTTAGAGACTACTGAGAATTATTCTCTTTTTTTAAAAGCCACAGATTTTATTTTGGCTTTTAATTCTCTATAGGATGAATATAAAGTATTATTCAAAGGGTAATACCAGGTTTATAGGGGCAATTTTTATTGGATAATTCTGAGATTGAAGACAGAATTAAAAATAACTTCCACCTCGAGTTACTTCTCTTTTATCTCAAGCAAAAAGGATTTACCACATTAGGAATGAGAAACAAGGTAATCCCAAAAGATACAGCTGGGTCCAAGATTCAGTATGCATGAGGAAGGTGGGTCATGTAAAAAGGCCTATGGCATTTTTAACCCAAAATTTGAGGAACTAGTGAAAACATTTCAAAAAAGTGATTATATGGTATTTATTATAATATTTATGAAAAAAGCTAAAATTAATTGGTTTAGGACATGAAAATCATGAAAATGCATTCCAAGGGTCAGATACACAGAAGCTTAATAAAGAGAAGAATAAAAAATAGATGCAAATGAAAAAGTAAGGAATTTACAGGAGATTTAAATATCACTTTGTGGGAAGAAAAATGGGAAATACAGATATTTCAAAGAGTGAATATTACAATTGCAGCACTAATTTGAAAATAGAACACAGGAAAAACAGAATTATTTGAAAACTAAAATATTAGAGTTAGACATGGAGATGAATTGTGGGATGAATGAGGCAGTACCTGTAATTAAAAATTAAAATAAAAAGTTTTGAATTTCTTCTAAGAGGTGTAACCCTTGATCTCCTTGTGGTCCAGGGGAATCTGAAATTCTCTTCCTGTAATTCTTAATCATATTCATGTGAGTTCAACAGTAAAATTAATCACCTGTTATGGTGGATGGATCAGAAAAGTCCATTCAAAAAAACTATGGTCAGAATTTTATTAATTTCTTTAACAATAATTTTTTACAACCCCAACCCAACTTAATAATAATAAAACATCCAGTGAGCGGCTTCAATTTGGAACCACTAATAATTTGATAATATTGATGATGTATGTTGTTGATGAATATAATATTGATATTAACTGTCATTTATAATTTTTATTTGTAATAATACTTTTGTTTATTTTTGTGCTAATATTATGATAATCTCTGCTAACACTGTTAGTTGGGGATGACACAAATATTGATAATAAGCTGATTTTAGGATGATAGTAGCTGTGGATATTAAATAAAATAAAATTATATGATAATTAAGACCAACTGTTAAATTCTTTGATAAATGAATTCACTTCAGGCAGTGCTACTAAGAAGCCATAGGAATGATACAGATGCGGGATAGTCAATGAAAATAGTTAATAAAAAATGTGGACAAATTCTAAAAACTTTTATATACATAAATGAGTCCAGAAAATACTACTGAGCAATTAGAAATGGGAGATAGTCAATAATATGAAGTGTATAACATAATACAAAATGAACTGTAACTTCTTTTATATATAAAACATTCAGGCTTTGATATTAAAAAAATGATAAGGAAGGTACTGATATTGAATGGGGGATAATAAAAGCTGTTATGTGGTAATAAGCCTCTGTCTAGGTATGAGGAATAATATGGATTGGGGAAAAAAGAGTGCTGTTCAGGATTATTTGAATTTGTGCTTTGATTTTCATTCTTGCATTTTATTTTATCCTTGAACACCTTTTTCTTGGAACTGCCTTCTAATTGATTTTTATTTTTAGGATTTGACATATCAGCTTGTTTGCTTTTGTCAAAAATTAGCGCATGATTGTAGGATGATTGTCAACGAGAGTGCTCTATAGCTACTCTATCTGTTATGGTATTCAGGTCGAAAGGTTTGATATCATACAGGGTCTGACACAGAATAATCAGTCCTTTATTGTTATCCAGGCTTTGAAGGAAGAAATCTGCTGCCATACTTGATGACAAATTCATACTGATGGTTGAATCTACTGATATCGATAAGTAACTAGCATGAACTTGATGAAACCCATCAACATGCTTTTTGAGCGATGAGCCACGTTCAAGTTTTAGATTGAAAAGTTTTTGTAGTGTTCTGCAACTAACAACTATTGAGTTCTTGCCACAACAAATTCTCAGAATCATCCAACAGTCATAAAAGGAAGATTTGTTGTTCAATAATACACCCTCAAATTCAGTACTGACACTAGAACATAGGAGTGTGAGAGCTCCGCTATTCTTCTTTTTGAATTTAGTGGTCTTTTTAGTATCTTCAGATGGACAATCTAAGATATCATCTATTCCTTTACTGATCAGGATGTTTTTGAATTGGCAGCTCCACTGCACTCAGTTGGTACGCGTGAGCTTGGACATCTTTGCTTTGATTACTTCCTCCTCCGAAGAGGAATCTTTGATATTTATGGGAGCATCGGGCATTTTCCTAAAGCAAATATATTTTAACTCTGGTTTAATATTATCTTAGACAATTAACAACTAAGTCTCGCTACCATGCAAGGAGAATTTATTAATGAAGCTCTAATTGCTATAATAATAACTAAACCAGTAGTTAGTAATACTGATAAATTTAAAGGTAAGTATACATCGAATAAAGTGTAGCTTAGCATGTAGCAATTACCTGATAAGCCTCTATGAATATAACGTGTGATAAAAACCATACAACCAGCAGTAGCAGTCTCACTTAGTACTCTGTTTGTAGAATAGTATCAATGGTCAGTTATGTAATATTTGTGTAGAGAAGAGTGATGACCGAATACCTATACTCCTCCACAACAACGCGTACGAGTACCAAGTTAAATAGTATAGTAATAAGTGAAAGTTAATAATCTAATTAAGAAAGGATGAATGGAATGTTCTCCTAACTTTGTCTAACTAGGCTGAAGGCCTCTATTTATCTCGTTGACAAACCCAACGAGTAGTTATTATACTTCGCCCCATTGGCTTTTTATAGTGAGCTCAAATGGTTTTGGTTCCAAAAACCATTCTAAGATGATATACTTAATGACAGAAGAGAAAGCAGGGATTAATTGCCGAGATTATTTTCTCAAATCATGACACTTTGTGCCACAAAAGTACACTGTATAGGCACACTTAATTCAAAATATCTTCCCTAGGATTGTTTTCGCTTTCATTTGCAATTCATTCAAAAAAAAAATTCTTAACCCAAAGGGTGAGAAAAAGCATATTTCTTCTACTTGTTCCAGCCAGTTCCAAAACTGGAAATCAGATATCAAATCAGTCTTCAATTTTCATGACTGATTTCTAAAATCAGATCAACTGATTTCGAACAAAAAAAAGCAAAATTAGTAAAGGAATGAAGCTCCTTATTATATCGAGAATCATAGCAGATTCTGAGAAACTGCCAAAAATTACAGCGCAGTATCTTTTATTCCCTTTCGGCGTTTAAGTTGCAGTGACCGCAGTCATTGTTTGTCAGACGGCAGATACAATACAAGACCTTATTACGCTCTTACACAAGTTTGGCGTGCTTTGCATGAATTTTATAAAAATATTACAATGGCAGTTCAATATGTTAACATTGTGGCGGAAAAAACATGGACTGAGTACAAATAAGTTTCTTAAGAACAGTTATATGCTGTGCTGTAGCAATGGCCCTAAGCAAGTCATCCCAATTTGTTGATTTGGTTAAATTGTTTCTCAAAAAAATTTAGAAAGATTAAGCTATTCCGCCGTATTGATTCATCAAATTAATTACCAATAAATTATTGCGACTGAACGTAAGTTTCCATTCACCATTCCAAGCTCCAACCCTCGCCATTGTGCGCATATACTGTACTGTAAATTCAATTCTACTGATAGCTTCTAATTATGCTGTACAATCACAAACTGAAACTTGGAGGTTTTTGGAAATCCGTAGAATTTTCACTTGATAACCTTTCAACATCATCAAATGTTGAATCATGCCACTTGTTTTGCCTTCGTGACTTGTCACAAATTGGCTGATGATCTTCCTCGTTCACCAGCCAAAAGCGCCTAGCTAGCTATCATAGGAATCATATCATCTACTTGGTGTGGAGTCTGGACCATGTAGTGGCACAAAGTCAGTCATTGGCGTGCCAATCTAAAAATTCAAGGTAACTCTTACGTACTCTAAAACTAGATTGATAACGTAGTATAGAGCTCTCAAATCAAGATAAGCAACGCATGATGGCAAAGTATTCTTGTATGCATCGATTTCGTACTCAATTAGATTCAATTGTTTACATTTGCCTCTTAATCTACCGCTCATGGCTGAGGTATGCGTATTCCAACGCCACAGATTTGGTCATTTAACTTTAGCCTTCCTTACAATCCACCACGAAAATATTGGTGGTCCAACATCTACTCACGACAAAAGGAAAGTAAGCAGCTTGCAACAGTCCCTCTCTGTTTAGTTCTACAAATGCCATGTTGCGACATAAATTCTTTTTTTTTTAAAGGATTCCTCCGTTTTGATTCCAGATAAAATTTCTTTCCACTCTTTTGTTTCCAAATACAGTAAATGTCCAAGAAAATATCATGTTGGGAAAATTAGCCTTCCGAATTTCCGTGCTTCTCTTGGCATTCCACTTTCTTTCTACGTCAGCGAAGAACCGATTGTGGAAGGTAGGTCCTCTCAAGTGCGGTGACGCCTACGGAACTTATACTTATCAATATGAACCAACCTGGCACTGTTAGCTTCTGTTATTTTAACTTCCTGGCTTTCCACAAACGAGGGATAATGTACTTCTTTAACCTCCCCTCATAAAATCTGTTGCTGATAGTTTTATGTAGCTTGTACCGATTATACAGGTTACGTGAATTTCTGTCACGAGCGAAGTTGCAGCGCACCGGCATTCCCCCAAAGCGTTTATCGTAAGCCTCAGTTTATCTTCAACATGTGGTTTTCTCCACACAATTTTTCAAACTGTTTTCGTTTTGCGCCTGTTTCAGCTTCCAATCCTAGAAAAAGGTTTGCCTTATATGAGTGTAGAGAGTTATTTGTGAAAAACAACATTATAAGGGAAGGACCTGCGGTAGATGTGCTTTATCCTACCAAATTCCAGGCGTTTAACTTGGTGGGCCAAGTCGGTGAGCCTATATTTTCTAACACGAGGAGCTCATATATTAAATAAAAACCTCCTTTCTAGTGGTAATGGCCGGAACTTACAGTACAGGAGAGGCTTTCTACAATAAAAAGTTTACTTGTTATTATGACAAGCCAGACCATGTAAATAATGCACGACCTGGTAAGAAACTTTCCCAAGCTTCAGTACTAACTCCTTTGTTGACATCTGGAAAACTTCAATTAGTTTGTTCGCTATGCTTCAGCTTTTTCTGACCGCTTTACCTAAAAAATTAACCCCTCTTCGGGGGAACACGTTGTATTATCAAGGAGGGTTTCTAGCGCAAAGTGTATCAGCTTATAAAGTGACTGTATTAAGACAGGTTAATTACATACTGTAATATCTGTTGCTATTTCTACAAACATAAATTGAAAAATGTTGAAGTAGCGAGAAAGAGATAAGATGAAATTATTATTATTATTATTATTCTTTCAAAGAGTTCTTTGTTTCCGGCAAGGAAACTAGTGCGGATGCGCTTCAGACTCGAAAGTGCAAGTAGACAAACACCGAGGCTTTTTGTTAACTCCCGTGAAAGGTAAGAGTGAGAAGATAAAAATAGTGAAGGATTATTAATGATTGAGGTAAAGACAAGAATTTATTTTGAATCTAAATAATTCCGATAAAGGGAAGGACTTTCTGGCAGGTTTTATGAATTCATACATACCACTTTTTGTAAAATTAGCCGAGAGTTAGTTATGAGCCAACAATCTCTGCTAGCACTTTTTTGTTGTATAATGTTGATTATCTTGCACACAGTAGTGGTAAATCTACATGATACAAAGCTAAATAGAACATCTTAGAATTCTTTATCTTAGAATACTACTTATAGAACGCACTCATTACTTATTAGAAAATCCTCTTAGAAGAGGTGCCCCAATTACCCCAATCAACATCATGTTGGGCATAGTAATTGGGACAGTTGTCAATATAAAAAGAGTCGATGGGTTGTCCCTTGCTCACCCATCGACTCACATTCTTTCACTCATATCACACCAACAGGTGTGCTATTAACTTGTCGCTGTCTCTCCAATAATATCATAAGGTATTAATACCTTATTAAACAGGTTAGTTAGATGTACTAATCACAATGCAATAACATATCGACTCACATTCTTTCACTCATATCACACCAACAGGTGTGCTATTAACTTGTCGCTGTCTCTCCAATAATATCATAAGGTATTAATACCTTATTAAACAGGTGTGCTATTAACTTGTCGCTGTCTCTCCAATAATATCATAAGGTATTAATACCTTATTGAACAGTTAACTTTATAGGTTATGGGCCCAGACGCAATCGCTGGATCTGCTGCACAAAAGAATGGTATTCCCATTCTTTGCGAAAACAACTATTCAGAATGGGATGCGGCAATAAGGGCATTTTTCTTATACATCGGATTCTTGGATTACGTTGATGGTGACATTAATCCCCCATCTGAATCAAACTTGGATTTTTTTTCCAAGTATAAAGAAATGAAACAAAAAGCTGCGGGTGTCATATGTCAGTCACTTAACACCAACAATCGGGCAAAGTTCCTCACCAGAGATAATGAGAAAAACCCCTTAGAACTATATGATGCGATCTCTTCATACTACCAATCTAGTCAAAGTAAAAATCAGGCTAGAATCTTTTGTGCCTTGTTATCAGTCAAATGCAAAAACAAGGAGCTGGAAAAATTCATCAGCGACATCAGAATACAGCTCATGAATCTAAACTCAGTTGGGATTCGTGTGGGTAAACCTCCAAACACAATTGATATATCTGATGAACTATTGGCCGAAATAATCATCAGTAAGCTATCTGATGGTTATGACAATTTGAAAAGAATGATATATGAAACACGACCCCTGGAAACAGCCAAAGTAGTTTCAAAAATTGACGATTACATTAGAGACAGCTATTCGAACACCAAAGAATCTGATGAAGGACAACATGTTAAGTCGGAATCAGCATTTAAGTTACGGAATTATCCATACTGCAGCAATGGAGTACACAACCCTTAAACAAAGCATTTGGTTGAAGATTGTAGACAGCTAAAAAGAAACAACAACCAAAAGGCAAAGAACAACAAAAACAACAAAAAGAGAGCCAACTCAGCAAATACTAATCAAGAATCAACGTTTGAAGAAGGTTACTCTTCTTCAGAAGAAATTCCTATTGTTAAGTATTCTAAAGCTTTTGTAACTAAATGCAATTCTCAGAATTTAAACCCATACCTTGACACTGCTGCCTCAAGCCACATGGTGGGCGATAGAAGAGCATTCATGACATACACCAAAAAGGAGATGTCTGTTGAAACAGCAAATGGTTCTCAGACACCTGTGCTAGGGCATGGCAAAGTCCAATTTCTGTCAAATCACAAGTTTATAACTTTACATTGCCTACATGTGCCGGACCTGGCCGAGACCCTAGTTAGCATGGGAAAACTCTGGAAAGCGGGATTCACAATCCTCAAAACAAATCAATCATTGTTTTCAATTAAGAAGCACAACTCTATATTGATGAATGGGAAGGTCAGCAACAATCTTTTTGTCCTTGACATGAAGATATGTTTACCAAAGTCAAAAGCTGCATCAATGATTAAAACTACTGATCTGCTACACAAAAGGACTGGACATCCGGGAAATGAAATCTTAAAAAGGATGTATCCCGGTGTAAAAATTCCAGAATTCTGTGAAGCTTGTGCCCTGAGCAAGTCAAAACAACTACCTTACAAAGGTACATTACGTCGAGCAATTACTCCTGGACATACTGTGCACTCCGACCTTTCCGGAAAAATCTCTCCACCAAGCATTGGTGGAGGCAATTACTATCTGAAATTAACAGACGACTTCAGTCGTTTCAAATCAATTTACATCTTAAAAAGAAAGTCGGATACTGTCACAGCAATCAAAGATTATGTTCATGAAGTCAAAAGGAAGCATGGCAACTGTGTCAAAGTATTGGTCAATGACAATGGTGGTGAATACCTCGACTCTGAACTGCAAAGGTTTCTCAATAAAAAGGGAATAAAAATGCAACTCACAGCACCTTATTCTCCTAAACAAAACCCCATATCAGAGAGAGGTAACAGATCGACGAGTGAAAAAGCCAGAACACTTCTCTTTACCTCAAGTCTTCCCACCAACTTCTGGGGTGAAGCAGTCGTAACCGGCACTTTTCTGGAAAATATCACACCTTGCAGTTCAATCGACAACAAGACACCATTTGAGCTATGGAACAAATCCAAGTTTGATCTTTCTCGCCTCAGAACGTTTGGTTGTCGCTGTTATGTAAACATACCCAAAGCCCTTCGAAAGGGGAAATTTGAACCTACGTCAAAAAAGGGAATATTTCTTGGATATGATTCTGATAAGCACAACTGGCGAATCATGCTTGAGAATGGGAAAATAATCAGAAGTCATGATGTCGTATTCAATGAACACCTTTTTCCCGGAAATCCAATAAAAGAAGATGAACATCAAGATTTAATTCAATACAGTGACAACTACAGTGTCGCTGAAATCGTTGATCATGAGCACATCGGCCAGATAGAATCACCGCACAACAACAATGATTCTAACTCAACAAATGATTCTCCCCGCATCATTCCGACATCTAAACCTGGATGGGAATACAAGCTTACGTCAAACCAAGCTCCTAAACACGTATCTGCTGATATCGATGAATCCAACATTCTTTCATCAAAAAGACGAGCACACACAGCAGTACATTCTATCAACTCAAATTCCAAAAACCCAACCTCGTGGAAAGAAGCAATGTCACAGCCTGACAAATCACTTTGGGTTGAGGCATTAGAAAACGAACTGAACAATCTGACTTCAAGAGGTGTCTTCATTGAAACAACTCTCCCAAAGGGCAGCAAACCGGTTGGACACTCTGTTCAATTCAAGAGAAAATTTGACAGCGATGGAAAACTCATCAAGAATAAAGTACGAATTTGTGCGCAAGGTTTCTCTCAAAAACATGGTGTGGATTACAACGATACCTTCTCTCCAACAGGTAAATTTAGTTCGCTACGATGTCTACTCACTGTTGCTGCACACAAAGGTCTGGAGATACACCACATGGATGTGGTAGCAGCATTTCTCAATCCAACTTTGAAAGAAGAAATCTATATGACGATCCCTAACTTTATATCTGCGCACTCCTCTGGCAAGGTATGGCAACTAATGAAGCCCTTATATGGTCTGAAACAATCATCACGATACTGGTATCTAGAACTCACCGAATTCTTCAAATCAATCAACATGTTTCCAAGCAAAGCTGATCCATGCTTGTTCATTTCTAATGATAATGGATGGGAATGCTTTGTGCACATTCATGTAGATGACATGACTGTGGCGTCCAACAAAATTGAAAAATTTAAATCGCTTATCATGGGAAGGTTTGAGATGGAAGACCTTGGTCCTGCAAATTTTGTGCTAGGTATTAAACTAACACGAAATAGAGCAACAAAGGAAATCTTTCTTTCGCAAGCCTCATACGTCAAGGAACTACTTCATGAATATGACATGTCGGAGTGCAAACCAGTGGCGACACCAATGGTGGCAAATTCAAAAATTTCGGCGGCCAGTGATGATGACCATCAACAATTTCTGTCACTCAACAAGAATTACCGCAAAGCTATTGGAAAAATAAGCTATCTTCAAGTTGCCACAAGACCTGATCTAGCATTCATCACATCTCAGCTATCACAATTCTTAGAAAAGCCAGGACACTCTCATTGGATTGCGTTCAAACACTTACTGCGATACCTAGCTGGCACTAAAGACTTGGCACTCTGTCTGGGTGGCAACAATCTTTCTCTCTGCAGCTACAGTGATGCAGATTATGCTAACTGCATCGACACTCGACGATCTGTCAGCGGTTATCTTACAATGGTGGGTAAGAGTTGTATTAACTGGAAAAGTAGAAAACAAAACACTGTCTCAACATCTTCCTGTGAAGCCGAGTACAAAGCGCAATACAAAGGGGGCAAAGACCTACTGTGGTCTAGGCGGCTACTGGAAGATTTAAAAATTTTGGTACCAAAACCTTTGCAACTCTTTGGAGACAATCAAGGGGCAATCTCCTTGGCTAAAAATCCTCAGGCTAACGAAAGATCGAAACACTTTGACGTCATTTTTCATTGGATACAAGAAAAGACAGAAGACAATACACTGGAAGTGAATTATGTTGCAACTCAAAAAATGCTTGCTGATGGCCTGACTAAGGCTCTGGCTCGTATATCGCATACCTATTTTCTAAAGAATATAGGTTTAATCAACGTAATAAGTGAGGGGGGGTCTTAGAATTCTTTATCTTAGAATACTACTTATAGAACGCACTCATTACTTATTAGAAAATCCTCTTAGAAGAGGTGCCCCAATTACCCCAATCAACATCATGTTGGGCATAGTAATTGGGACAGTTGTCAATATAAAAAGAGTCAATGGGTTGTCCCTTGCTCACCCATCGACTCACATTCTTTCACTCATATCACACCAACAGGTGTGCTATTAACTTGTCGCTGTCTCTCCAATAATATCATAAGGTATTAATACCTTATTAAACAGGTTAGTTAGATGTACTAATCACAATGCAATAACATATCGACTCACATTCTTTCACTCATATCACACCAACAGGTGTGCTATTAACTTGTCGCTGTCTCTCCAATAATATCATAAGGTATTAATACCTTATTAAACAGGTGTGCTATTAACTTGTCGCTGTCTCTCCAATAATATCATAAGGTATTAATACCTTATTAAACAGTTAACTTTATAGAACATAAGGTGGTTAAAGATAAGAATAATTAATGCTTTACTATACTGATTAGGTGTTAGACATAGTAAAAGGGGTAATTACCTTTAGTGACTATGACACTGATGATAAGGATATATATTTATATTTAAGCTTATTATTCCACTACAAGAGTACAGCCTGTGTACAAAAAGGTTGGTTAATAGCGTAGTTACAACTATTGATTTAAGATAAGGAGTAGAAGCAATTCATGATTGTTTACCTCCACTTTTCCCTTGTATCACCCATAGTTAGTAGACAATGGTGGATCCTGGTTCTGAGGTCGTGTCAGTCTGGTTTTATAGAATCAGTAAGGTAGTGCAAGAGAAAGAATAAAATAAGACAGATGAACAGAAAAGGGTTGTATTTATAAAGATAGCTGTTGACAAATCCACAGAATTATCATCTGCCAATCATTATGTCATCAATGACAATCACTTGTAAGGTCATTCACTATGTCACCCTTCAATGATACTACCAGGGTAGAGTGGTTTCAAAATCATAATAGCACAAATATGTCTTACCATTCCCAAATCTTTTGTCAAAACTTCAGAAGCCATATTGTTTTCTGATAAGTGTTGTATCACTAGTAAGGTCTGATTGACTAGTTCCCATAGATACTGATACCAAAATTCAATATACTTTGAGTTTAGGTTGATCTGTGCCTCCTTAATTATGGTTATTGCACCAGTTTTTTCATTCCTGAGTAGTGGAACTTTCAGCTTGATGTTTAAGGTTGTGAATAGGTTGGAGAGCCATTGAATTTATTTTGAACATTTATTCATGGAAATAAACTCAACTTCAGTCGTTGACTGAGCGATAATTGACTGTTTCTTTGTAGTCCATTAAATTGAATTACCCAGGAACATGATCAAATACCTTGAATGTGATATCTTGGTGATCAAGGATGTTTCATAGTCTTCATCTTCCCAGCCTATACACTTGGCTTCTTGACCCTCATATTGTGTGAAATGTAACCCAAGTCCTCTTTTACAATTTGGATATCTAAGGAGATGTTTCACTAGTTTCCAATGAGCTACAGTGTGTTAATTGGTCAATTTAGAGAGTAGGTTAGTGGTAAGAATGCACCAGGGCAATTTTTATGTTACTAGTTAGCCAGTCATTTGATTTTTCTTTTCTATGACTTGAAAATAGCTATTAAGATTGAATGAATATGAACAAGATATAATTATAAGATGACCTATGAAATGCCCAAATATTACCTGCATGAACTTCAGTATTAAATTTCTCTTTCATAACTGGCATAGCTCAATATATTATTAAAAGAAACTTTCATCATTTAAAAATCATATTTTCAAAGAAAATTACATGCAGAAGAAGTGGTTTATCTCAGTATTTTGAGCACCATCTTCGTCTTATCAAGCACCTATTGTTCAGAATTTCCCATCCTTGAAATTTTATGAGAGATCAATAAAAATTGTATAGTTTGTGTTTACAAAGTCACAAAGAAAGAAAGTGTGAATTACCCTTTGAATGTGAATATCAATTTTAATGAGCTATTTTATTACTTGATTGTCTTTGAAATTAGGCTATCAATTTCTCAGTAGTTCTCTAAGAATTATGTGATATGGGAAGAATATCTCTCAATTAAGAAACAAAAAAATGGGAATTTGATTAATTAAACATGAATATATATTGTTTAAGAGAACAATTTATTTCAGAAAAAAGGTCATCATGTCTCAATATGATCCCTAAGCTTTTCATTGGGATCACAGAATAAAAATTGGTCAATATCCAAATATCAGAAATTATGAAATATTTTTGGGAACTAATATAAAGAAGGAGCTGCCATAACCTTAAATTTCAAATTCAAACATTTTTATCATTTTAACTTGTTATACACTTCCCTTTAAATTTAAACACACCACCAACACTTTTTGAAAGAAGCTCTGTGGAAAAGAATTAATAGTTTTCTGACAGATAAGCAATGAAAATCCTTGGAGGTTTTAAAGAAGATCTGATAGGATAAACCTTTCACATGCACATAATTTCAGAATTAAAAGAGATATCCTTCAATTTCATCTTTCAGGTAAAGAGAAACTTCTTCATTGTATTGAAATTTCAAAAAATTCAGAAAATTTGTTTGGTAAAAACATTTTTTCTACATTATTATTTTCAATATACAAACATTTATGTCAATGGTAATATGTTTTGGTGGCTTTTGTTGTTATAAATGGTATTTTTTGGTCTTTGGTTTGAATTTTACATTATCTACCTCAAAATTAAAATATGTTCAAATAATATCAGAAAATTAGTAGTAATCCAAAGATTTTCAACCAAAAAATGGAAATTTAAGCTCAAAGATGGGAAATTTGGGCATCATTTCTTATTATAAATCTATCTTCAAAAGTATTTTGGGTACTGGAAGCTATCAAGAGAATTCAATCCATCATTATAACATTGTTTTCATCTTTTGTCAAATTTTAGATTATATATGAAGTATACCACTAGAAATTAAAGATTTGCATTCTAATTACTGGGAAAAAATGAAATCATGAGGTTTATTCCCTCCTGTAAGGTTTATATTGAAACCCAATTTTTTCAAAAGGAATATGTGAACTATGAGTTGTCTTTAGGAAGGAAAAAGTAACAAGTTACTCAGATTCTATAGAGTGGTGTGCACATGAATTATAGTATCTGTTTTGAATTAAATATCTCATTATAATTTATGTTGCACCACTCACTAAATACTACTACTAATGATAAATTTCAATCCATTAACCAATACAAAATTGTAAAATGTGAGTTTTTTTGAATAGTTAATATTCCAAAAAATATCAAATGACAGCTGAGGTTCTCCATCAATTTCTTTCATTTCCTCTTATGATTAACCTGCCTCCAAAGATGATTAAAATAGTTTCACAATTATGCTCAAAGAAATGGAATCATTCAGCCTATGCCCATTTGTTTGCAGTGAATAGATACTCAAAATAATATCTTCCTATGCTAAAATGGTTGGGGGTTGGTGTCAGACTGAGTCTATGATGAAGGTATAATAAGGCTATTTACAACTTTAAATATTACTGTGACACAGTAAAGTTAATTAGAGAATGGTTGGACTATAGATAATAAAGGTTTAAAATAAAATGGTAAGGGACTTACTACTATTAAATGGTGGTGGTGAGTGCTTTTGAAAGCCCTGGGTGCAGTCTGACCAGTTGGGTTACTATAGTAAGGGCTACAATACTAAAGTTTAAAGTATAAGTTGATTATTTTCCAAGAGTATAACTGTTTTTGACAGTTTTAATATGTAGGAATTCAAGAGCAGGATGAGGAAACCTTTTCTGGTGGAAAAAAGGCCTCCTTTTATCCTAAAATGGGGTGGAATGGCCCTCTAGACCATCCACATGGAGGAAGTGGAGAGTTTTTCACTTCATAATACTGGCTTGTGGTTCCCAAAAAGCCTGTATACACCTGATTAGGCTCAGATGTGGCTTTAAAACCACATCTGGGCAGTTTTCACCAATACAGGGTGAAAACTTTCATCTGGGGACCACACAGCCCTCTTCTGATGTGTATGACATGTAGAATGCTGTACAGAAACTGTATGAGACACCAGTAATGAATGAACTATGCGGTATTGAAGTATAAAAATTCTTATTTGTCTGTTTGACACCTCATAATTATGGTTGTGGGATATTATTCCACAGTAAAGGTGTATTGGCCCAATTGTTGGATTTTAACCTTCAAACTGCTATAGATTTGTCAGTTTTTGAGATATTGAGCTCAACCCTGGTTCATTGTGTAGCCCTGGATGTGATATACACAATGGTACCTCATTAGGTAAGGGTAACACTAAATATGGAAACCTCATGCCATGTACAAGTTTTGTTATCCATACAAATGATTTTCTCAATATCTGTATGGAGCTTATTTGCTCCATAACTTTTGTTCTGGTTGAGATATTGAGAAATTAAAAGCACAATTGGATAGCCTTGATTGTTCACTTTCCAAAAAGACCCCACTTTAGGTATCTCACACTAAAACTGTCCAAGTCAGATGAGAGGTGAGTATTTTGTTCACCCTGATTTGACCCTATTTTGGCAATAACTCCTGTAATTTTGATGCTAGCTCAGTTTGGCTAGTAACATTGGATAGCCCTGACCTATAGATTCAATTTGAATACCCATTTGATGGGGTTAAGTCTCTTCCTCTGGATTTCAGATGAGAGGTGAAAAAGAAGGTTTATGCTCAGCAACAACTTTGAGCAGGAATAACTTTGTTATTCCTTTTCCTATGATGGTGGGAACTGTGTATTTGAGAAGTGGTGCCTTTCCTCTTTCTTTTGATACTTTTTGAGATGATTTGGCTCAGCTCCATGTTTTGATGGTATCTTGGCTTTACCATTGGTTTATGGTGTTTGGCTGTCATGCTTGTGCTCTGGTTTTGAGTCACAGGCTGACATACCCCCCCGTCCAAAAAAAAACTCATCATTGATGAGACTTTTCAGTCTCCTAGAGGCTCTGAATCTCCTTCCATGAAGGTTCCCATCTGGTATGGCCTCTTCTGCCAACCATTTGTCTTTATCAGCTGTCTGGTTTTTAAATTTGACCAAGTATTGTCTCTGGTCTTTACCATTCAGTCTAATCTTCCTGGCCTTGATGGTTTTCTTCATAGGGCCAGGGGAGTCTTCCACTTCAACTATTTCTGGTGGAGTGGGATATTTCTTCCTGGAGGGGAACTTGTCCCCCTCTGTTTGGAAGTATGGCTTAACCAAACTCACTGGGAATACTGGGTGTTTCCTAAAAAATTCCTCTGCGAGTTTGACCTCCACTGCATTTTTCCCTATCAGTTTAATGATAGTTAAGGGACCTACAAATGAGTCTCTCATCTTTTTAGGTCCCTTAAGATTGTTGAAGTTGAGTGTGGACACTAGCACTTGGTCCCCTTCTTTAAAGTCAGGTTCCATATGGGACTTTTCCCACCTCTGTTCATTGTATTCCTTTGCCTCAGCTATGCATTTAGAAGATGTATCAAAAGCCCTCTACCACATATCATGGAAGTCTTTGGTTGTTGGGTGGATAGTCAGAAGATTCTTCTTCAGGTGATCCACAGGCAATAAGGGGTTCCACCCTTTTTCTACCAGTGAGGGTGATTTCCCTGTGGTAGAGTGCTGACTTGTTTTGTAAGCCAGTGGGACTGCTGGTGGTAGGGTAACCCAGTCATGGGTATATCCTTCATGGTCCTTGTATTCCATGCCATATGCACAGAATCTCCTGATGATATTTTCAATATTATGGATCATCCTTTCAGCTAAACCATCTGTCTGTGGGTGGTAAGCTGTGGAGAATGAGAGTTTTTTACTGTCAGCCTGTGACTCAAAACCAGAGCACAAGCATGACAGCCAAAATACCATAAACCAATGGTATAGCCAAGGTACCACCAAAACATGTATCTGAGACAAATTAGCTCAAAAGGTATCAAAAGAAAGAGGAAACTCACCCCTTTCCAAATATACAAGTCCCATCATCATAGGTCAAAGAAGAACAAAGTTATTCCTGCTCAAAGTTATTGCTGAGCATATACCTTAATTTTCACCTCTCATCTGAAATACAGAGTAAGAGGCTTAACACCATCAAATGGGTATTCAGAATGAATCTCTAAGTCAGGGCTATGCAATGGTACCATCCAAACTGAGCTGTCACCAGTATTACTTAAGTTATGATCAAATTCAGGCCAAATAAGGGTGAACAAAACATTCACCTCTCATCTAACTTCTACAGTTTTAGTGTGAGATACCCCAAATGGGGTCTTTTTGGAAAGAGCACAATCAGTGCTATCTGATGGTGGAATTTATTTCCTCATATCTCAACTAGAACAAAAATTATGGGGCAAACAAGCCCAATACAGCTTTTGCCTAAAACATGCATATGTACAAAATATCTTCTACATGGGATACCTTTGCCATATTTAATTATAACCATATCAAATAAGGTGCCATTGTGTAGAACACATACAGGGCTACACACCGAACCAATTTTGAGGCTGATATCTCAAGAACTGACAAAGGTATGGCTGTTTTAAGGTCAAAATCCCACATTTTGGCCAATACAGCGTTATCATAGGATAATATCCGATAACAATGATTATGAGGTGTCAAACAGACAAAGAAGAATTTTTATACTTCAATATCTCATAATTCAGTCAATACTGGGGTCCCATACAGTTTCTGTACAGCATTCTACGTGTCATACATGTCCGAAGAAGGCTATGTGGTCCCCAAAGGAAATTTTTCACCCTGTATTGGTGAAAACTGCCCAGATGTGGTTTCAAAACCACATCTAAGCCCAATACAGGCTATACAGGTCTTTTGAAAACCACAAGCCTGTCTCAGAGAGTGAAAAATCTTCACTTCCTCTACGTGGAAAGGTCTAGTAGCCTTTCCACCCCATTTCAGGATAAAAGGAGGGCTTTTCACAGCCAGAAGAGCTTTCCACAACCTTCTCTCAAATTCCTACTTAGTAAAACTGTCAAAAACAGTAATATTCTTGGAAAATAACCAGGTATAATTATCATCTTAATTATTGTAGTCTTTATTATTATCATCCCACACGTAAAGCTGCACCCAGGGCTTTTGACAACGCTCACCACCACTATTTTATAATAGTAAAGCCCTTTAATTTTTATTATAAAATCCTTATTCTCTATCAATAACTTTATTTTAAATCTTTTATCACATGTCACAGTCACAGTTAAAGCTGTAAATAGCCTAATTACTACTTCTACATAGACTCAACCTGACATGTACCTAGCATGTCATAGAGTTTGTGTAAGGTGTGGATATGAAACTTTGATTAAAAATCAAGTACTTTTCCTGTCCTCAAAATTTGTATAAGGTAAAAATCAATTAAAAATAGAAAGAAATATTATTCTTAAGAGAAAACAAACCAATTTTATTGTTTATAACTTTATTAGTATAAAACAATAATATTAGAAAGATTTATTGTTTTACCAAAAATAAAAATTTATCCAAAAATACTTTACAAGAGATATTTAAGGCTACAAAAGAAATTTCTTCAAGAGAAATTCAAATTGGAACTAATTGAGCAAGGAACTGCAAGCAATTAATTAAAGAACAGAGTCTTTAAAAATAATATTAAAGAGAAAACATTCCCAAAAGTGACCAGAGTGAATTTGGAAACAAAGTGACAAAGTTTACAGTGATGAAAGATGCTTTAATTCAGTTTTGGGGTGGTTCAGGGGTAAAAATGATTATAAGAGTTACAAACAATGATTATAATTATTTTTTCACGTCGTTACAAGGCTTAAAATGATTTAAGAAAGGTGGTTGGAATCTTCTATTGATTGTTTTAACAGTGTTCAAACTAATTACAAAAAGGAAAAGATTCTAACATGAAGAGAAAAGTGGGGCAAAGAAGACATTCTTTTATAACCATCAATTTTCTTACTAAAAAAGTCAATTTTACTCTTTTCAATCGTGAAAAACAATCTGGCAACAGAAAAGCCAATTATGGCATCATTGAACCCTGGTTTAGACCAAAAAAGGGCTGGTTTAAGCCATTTTAAGCCATTTTTAGCCATTTTAGACCCTTAAATCAGCCATTACTATAGCAATACCTCATCTAGAGCCTTCAAAACACGTCAGAATGTGTGTAAGAGGCGTAGAAACCAGTTAAAACTGTTTTCAATAACATTGTTTTGTCTTAAGGGTAGTTTTACCCTCTTGGTAACAGTTAAAACTGCCCTGGTTGGTATCAAAACCTCATCATCAATTGAGTCACAGACCCTGTGACTCAATTCCACACCAAAAGTGATGAAATTTTGCGTGAATTTTGACATCTCACGCCTGTCAGAAAGGACTTTGGGAGTCTGGCTCCCCCTTAGAGCTAGAGTTCCTTTTCCCCCCCAATTTTAATCTTTCCAATTTATTTTTTCCTTTAATTCCTCATCATGTATTATACTTGTAATCTACATATGTAATTAATTTGAATTGTACAGTACAATACAGTAATAATTGGTACCTCATATGTAAATCAAAGTTCACTTATGTAATACACACACACATTTTGACATTTCAATTGAATTCAATTGAAAATACTTCAATTCCTCATAACTTCTAAGCTAAACACAACACCTCAATTTTCACTCAAAAATTGATGGTTAACGCCACATGTGGTGTGAATTAAATTAAAGTTTTGAGGATTTTCAATTTTTGTATTGAACATACTGAAAACTTAATTTAAGCTTATTTAGAGTTGAGTTACAAAAATTTCACTCAGAGGTGACCCCACCTGATTTTTTATGAGGAATCCAATGGTGAAATAAAATTTATATGTTTATTTATTGGATAAAAAGTTATAATAAATTTTATTTAACTTTTTTCCAAATTTATTTATTTTTTCACAATTTTGTTAAAATTTCATTTTTACTTAATTTTTACAAGTAAAAATGAATTTTCATAATTTTAAATTTTATTGAAATTTTATTTGTAAATTAGAATTAAATTTTGATTTTTCAATATAAATTTGTATTTATGTTTTCATTTTTATAATATAAATAAATTTCTTTTATTTATATTTGTATTTTAATTTATCTTTTGTGGTCTTTTGGGTATATAAAAATACCTCTAATGCTCACAGTTTAGCCCAAAAGTCTGATTTAAATTTTTGGGTCCCTGTCACCAATAATGGTTTTTGGACTCCACATGTGGATCTGATGTTATTCCAAAATAACAAGGCTGTGTCAATTTCTGTGTCCTCCTTGCAACATTATAGGCACCTCAACCTTTTACTGAACCTGTCAACTATGATCAGGAAAGCATTGAGGTTTTTTCTGCCTCCTGGGACAGGTCCTGTGACCCAGTCAATCTTGATGGTTTCCCATGGGTGTTTGGGTTCTTCTATGTGTTGAAGTAGCCGATACTTCTTCCCATGATTTCTGTTTTCCTTCTGCAATATTTCACAAGTTTTGATGTATTCACCCAACTCTTTTTCCCATTTGGGCCACCAAGCTGTGCTTGCTACCCTCTCCTTGGTCCTGTCTTCACTCATATGTCCCATATAGGGGCAGTCATGACCTTCCTGTAGGATTAGGGATATATGGTTTCTGTCTATCACTGTTAGTGCACTTGTGTGCTTTTCTCTATGATAGAGCATGCCATCTATAAGGAAAAACATGTTGTACTTATAATCCCTCAAACAGGCTCCTTCTATCTGAGATTCCAGCTCTGGGCTCTTGTACTTCTGTTGAAGGAGATGCAATAGTATGCCGCACTGCTTATGTTTGGCACATGTTTTCATTACTGCACTAAAAAACTCATTATGTAGTTCTGAGGAAATTATTCCCAATATGGGAGTTTCTGTTCCTTCTTAATCAGTTTCTCCACTGTTTGGGGTACCAGTTCCTGGTGCGCAATCAATAAATCTGAAGTTCCTCCTCCTATATATTTCCATGAAGTGGATAGGAAACATGGCTTCTGCTTCAGGGTCATAAGCTGTGTTGCTTTTGAAATTATCCAGTGGCCGTCTGAATTGGTGTGTCTTTTACCCTCCTTGTATATGATGCGCATATTGCCTCTATACTCCTGGATGGCTATTTGCCACATCAACATGTGTCTATTGGTAGTCTTCATATTCAATGAAGACTTCAAGGCTGTTCAGTCTGCGTAGACTTCAAAGACTGCACCTTCCAAATAATAGTGGAGTTTCTCTAGAGCCCAGACTAAACATAGACATTCAGTCTGGGTAGCCCCATACTTAGCTTCTGAATCTTTCAGTTGCCTAGAGCTGTAGCATATTACTCCCTCTCTTGGTTCACCATCTACAATTTGTCTTTGGTGAAGGGCTGCCCCTAAGCCTTGGCTACAGGCTGCATCTATATATAGCTTAAATGGTAGTTCAAAGTCAGTTCAGATGAGCACAGGTGCATTAGTGAGCTCATTTTTTATCCTCTCATATGCATCCCTTCTTTCTTTAGTAATTTCAAAAATGACATCTTTGGAAAATAACTTGTATAGACTACTAGTTATGTGGTGAAAGCTTTTGATGTGGTTTCTGTAGTAGCTAGCAAGCTCAAGAAAGGATTGCATCTCTTTGATGTTCTTTGTTACTGGTTTTTGTATTACTGCTGCTACTTTATTCTGGTCTATAGCCAGACTAAGTCCTGAGACTTTATGTCCTAGTGCCAGTAATTCTTGTTGGAAAAAATTGCACTTTTTAAGTGAAAATTTCAGATTGATGGGTGTGCATTTACTTAGTGCTCTGTCTATGTACTGCACATGGTCTTCCCATGTATCTGAGTATATAATGATGTCATCAATATATACTAACATCCAGCCTTCTAATATTTATTCTTGAAATATTGTGTCCATCATCCTTTGGAAGTGGGCTGGTGCATTTTTGATGCCAAATGGCATCCTGGTGTACTCATATATACCCATATGGAATATGATTCTGATTGACTTGATGGGTTTTGATTTAGCTCCATTCTAGTGGAAGCCTTGCATACAATAAATTTTGGTTATATATTTGGCCTTTTCCAGCTTGTCCAGCGCATGAGGTATCCTTGGTATAGGGTACCTGTGTGCTTTTGTGTAGTTATTCAGAGCTCTGGAGTCCCCACACAACCTAGATTTTCCATCAGGCCAAGTGATAAGGACAGGAGTGGTAATTTCCACTATTTCATTGCGTCCTATCCTCCTGATGACATCCATTTCTAGGAGTTGTTTAATGTGTTTCTAAATTTCCTTTCTAGTTTTCAGACTTTCTGGGTATGGAGGTCTTCTCAGCATAGGTTGATAGGGTCTTTCCACATCTAGATATAGTTCTATATCATGGCCTCTGTTTTTCTAAGGGTTCTTCACCAATTGCAAATGCTGGTCTGTTTTTTCTCAGCATTTTCAGTAAACTAATTTTCTGTTTGCTGGTGAGGTTAGTGCTGAATTGTCCCTATCTGAATTCATTCAGTATTTTTTCCAGAGGGTCATGGGTAGATATTTGGTATATATCAAGTGAATTTTTTTTTCCTTGTTTGTACCAATAGTAATATTCCTGTTTTCCTATTGTAAATAACAATGCCATACATCCTCTGGTAGTTTGTCCCAAGTAAAAACCCTTGGATGTGGGCATCTTCAAGCACAACAAACTCTGGGTTGAGTCCAATATTACCTTTCCTATGGGGTATAATTATCTCTTTGATAATTGTGCCAATGGATGTCGTCTTCCCTGATGCACTTTTGAAGTTCTTTGGCTTGGTTGACAAGATTGGTGTTTCCAAATTTGGGAAGTGATCATCCGGATAGGTTCTGGCCACTATTGAGTAGTGTGCACCACTGTCAATGATTAATGGGTGCTGAGCATTTTCAATACAAACAGTGATATTTCTGGCTGTCACATGTATATATGCCATTCCTTTAGCTTGTTTGAGTAGTAATGTTAGTGAATCTTTTGTGTGTTTACACAAATTTTTGTTTTCAGTATCTTTTGGCATGCCTGCCTCTAACTGTATGTCCTGAATTTCTATTTGTGTTTCCTCTTGGTACTCCACTAGGAATTCTTGTCTTGGGTCTTGGTAATCATTAGATTGTTATCTGATGGAATCACCCATAGATTCTGATTCAGAATCCTCTGTTGGGGATTCCTCCTCTGGTACTTGCTCAATTGCATACACTTTCTTCTATGCCTCTGGAAAGTTATTGGAATAGGGATCTGTTGAACCACAATTGTGACAAGTATTTTTCTTCTTGGTCACTTCTGCCAATCTTTCTTTCAGTTTGTCTTTAATGTCTCCCTGAAAGGTTATTTCTCTTTGAAACTACTGCTTTTGTATTGGGAATATTTCCCTATGTTTGTCCATTTCCTTATATCTTGTAAGGTATTGGAAAGGTCATCTAGATTGCAACTCTGGTTTCATCTGCATTGTATTGCATGATCTAGTTCTCCTGGCATCTATGTCAAGATTTTTTGATTCCTCAATTGAATGAGCATTTGAGGATCAATGGCTTTGAGTCTTTTAGACTGTCTAGGAGATGACTCATATGGATCTTTGTCCACAGAGTACTTGTTGTTTTCAAATGAAATTGTGTTTTTCCATATCCAAGTACCATTGATGTACTTTTGAATAATCTGAATCTTCCACCATGGCCAGTTTCCTCTCCCATGGATTTCCTTCATCTCTGTGTACCATATACTAGCATGACCTTTGGATTCTTTATTAAGTCTAGCAGTAATCCATCAATCTGGTATGCTTGGTACATCACTGAATAGTCCATCAATATAATCAATGAGTTTCATATGATCATATTCTCCTGTGCCAGAGAATTTGGGCAAGCTTAAGGCCGGTGGAAGCTGTTCCAAGGCTTCCTTCTCAGAATAAAACATATTATTTCCATTGTGATATTGAGATGGAGATCTTGCCTTATTCCCAATAAGGCATCTGGTTTGATGTCTTCTTGGTGGTAAGGATCATCCAAAGCATGGCCTTGTGGTTGGGGCTTCATGTTTTGGTAGACATTAAACAATGTGTTTATTTCCCAATCCAGACAATCCCTGTCCCTTTTGCAGTGGTGTTTCTCTTCAAAGAGTTGATTCAGTCTTTTGTTGATTTACTCAGAAGCTTTGCTCCATTGAGCACAGCTCCTGTGGATGGCTTTAATGGTAGGATCTTGTAAGATTACTTTTCATTGAAATCTTCAATCCATTCTCTTGAAATCCTCAAGTTTTTCTTGAGTTTTCACTGAAAATTGGGAAATTTCTAACCACAGTTTATCAATTTTTAGGTTACTCTCAGGGGTAACAGCATTATGTTCTGTCTGAGTTGGGGTGATATTTCTATCAGTGGGGCTACTGATTCTAGAAGTATTTAAAAATATTTCTGGCTCTTGTGTAATTCTTTCACCAAGTCTAACAGCTTCTGGATCATTGGGTATGACTGTTTCTGCCTTTGGCTGAAAGATGTCTTGTTTTTTACCTTGTATCCTTGTCTTCTCCTGGAAACTACCTGGGATTGTGAAGAATGGTGACTCTTGGCCACTGATCTGTTGGTTACTGAATGGTGTAAGGCCACTGGAGAGCTGGTTTGGTGTACTCCTTGTGAGCCTGAAGGAATCAGAGTAGGCCCTGTCTGGTTTAGCTGCTGTTCTATAGCTTGGGTAGTGGCTTGATTCTCCCTTATCCTTGTTATCCTCTCCTCCAGCGGTCTGAAATGCTGAGTGGAATTCCAACCTTTGGTCATTTCCATAAGGTCTTTGAAGGGTATCTCTCTGAGACACATCTTCTGCAAACTTGCCCCACGTTCTGCCCAGTGGGATGCTAGGTTGAACCTCTTGTTGTCCATGCTCCATTGAAAACGTTCTTTGAGGAGTTGGTGGAGCTGAAGAGCTTGATCCATATCCTTCCAGTCTTCTGGTTTGAGGCTTCTGTTGAATTGGAATGTGAATGGAAGAGTGGGTATTATTTTCCTCAATGTCTTGCTATCCACCACTGTGTCCAAGGTGTCCTCCTCCAGGTCTTCTGGCTCTAGCCAAGCCTTCTCTGTCCTCTGGCTGGTTCCTTTGGAAGCCATGGTTTCTGAGGTAAACAGGTGACATATCAGTGTTTGCAAGCAGTCAAAAACTTAATGTTCTTAGGGTATTTACCTTTGACTGTGCCTTGTACAAATTTGTTGTCTGCTGATTTGGGCAATTTGCCTTTAGAGGTTACAAATCGGTTAATTATTGTAATCTTCCCTGTACAAGTGAGTAAGGTTGGTTTACCTTGTATGGATGTAGAGTTTTGTGTTTTTCTACTCCTCTGGGTGGCAATTGGTTTCCACTTATTTGCTGTGATGAGGCCTTCACTGCGCCTTTTTACTTTGCCCTTTCTTCCCTCTGGTACTGAGGGTGTTACTGGTGTGTTGGCCTGTGACTGGGTCTCAAGTGGTATGAAGTTTTCTTCCACGGGATCAAATTAAAGGAGTAATTATGTCAGTTAAGACTTCTTATAATCCTTTTTACAGGTTTAAGAATGGCCTCTGGGCAATATATTTCTATATTATACCCTTGTATTATGATTTTGTGATTGAAATTATCAATCACAAATCACAAATACAGCTTGTGGATTTCTGGTGCATGGTTTGTGTACCATTATCTCATAAATTAACTTGTAACTAAAAAGTGTAATCTCAGAAGGGGTTATGTAATGGGCAATTGAAACTATCAATAAGCCCAACCAAACCTCTAATACTGTTGGTTCACAGTAAAAGAGGTGTTCTTTTCAATTAAAAAAGAGCAATATCAATGGCTATAAGTGGCTTAATATGAAAAACACACCAAAAGATAAGGCTTTGTGGTGATTACATTATAATCAACCACACCACAAGGCAATTAAAAAAAAAACCACAGTGGTACATAATATATACCACTCAAAAAATAAATATAAGATATGTATTATAATTATTTTTTAAAAATATTATGCCTAAAGAAGAAACAATAATGTCAGAATTTAAGATAATAAGAGAAGGAAACTCACTTATGAGGTCCAAAAAAGGTTAAAAAACATGGCCAGGCCCCCAAAATGTCAGGCTGTGTCTTTGATGAAGGTGTAATAAGGCTAATTAACACCTTAAATATGACTGTGACACGGTAAAATTCATTAAAAAAAATGGTTGGATTATAGATAATAAAGGTTTAGAATAGAGTGATAAGGGCCTTACTGTTATGCAATAGTGGTGGTAAGTGCTATTGAAAGCCCTGGGTGCAGTCTTACCAGTTGGGTTACTATCATAAGAGCTACAATACTAAGCTTTAAAGTATAACCTGATTATATTCCAAAAGTAAAACTGTTTTTGACAGTTTTACTATGTAGGAATTAAAGAGCAGGATGAGGAAACCTTTTCTGGTGGAAAAAAGGCCTCCTTTTATCCTGAAATGGGGTGGAATGGCCTTCTAGACCATCCACATGGAGGAAGTGAAGTGTTTTTCACTTCATAGTACTGGCTTGTGGTTTCCAAAAAGGCTGTATACACCTGATTGGGCTCAGATGTTGTTTTAAAACCATATATGCGCAGTTTTCACCAATACAGGGTGAAAGGTTTCATCTGGGGCCCACACAGCCCTCTTCTGATGTGTATGACACATGAAATGCTGTACAGAACCTGTATGGGACCCCAGTATTGAAGTAAAAACATGCGTCTTTGTCTATTTGACACCTCATAATCATGATTGTGGGATATCATCCCACAATAAAGGTGTATTGGCCCACTTGTGGGTTTTTAGCCTTAAAACTGCTTTAGATTTTTCAGCTTTTGAGATATTGAACTCAAAGTTGGCTCATTGTGTAGCCCTGCATGGTATCTACACAATTGTACCTCATTTGGAATGGATAAAATTAAATAAGACAAAGTTATGCCATGTACAAGTTTTGTTATTCATACATATGATTTTCTCAATATCTGTATGGACCCTATCTGCTCTATAACCGTTGTTCTAGATGAGATATGGATAAATTAAAAGAAAAGTCAGATAGCCCTGATTGTGCTCTTTGCAAAAAGACCCCACTTTAGGTATCTCACACTAAAACTGTAGAAGTTAGATGGGAGGTGAATATTTTGGTCACCATTATTTGACCTTATTTTGGCCAGAACTACTGTAATTTTGATGCTAGCTCAGTTTGCCTAGTATCATTGGATATTCCTGACCTAGAGCTTCAATTTTAATACCCATTTGATGGGGTTAATTCTCTCCCTCTGGATTTCAGATGAGAGTTGAAAAATAAGATTTATCCTCAGCAACAGCTTTTTAGGGTGGGACTTGTGTATTTGGAAGGAAGCTGCTTTCTTCTTTCTTTTGATATGTTTTGAGCTGATTTGGCTCAGTTCTATGTTTTAGTGGTATCTTGGCTTTACCATTGGTTTATGGTATTTGGCTGTCATGCTTGTGCTCTAGTTTTTAGTCACAGAATGACAGTTGGTTTATATCACCTTGTGCTGACAACCCCAAAGGTAGCTATAAAATCCATAGGTAATTCATTTTTGGTAGTGTAAACAACACCCAAGAACAAGCTTCAAATAGCTGGGGGCAGTTTGATCCCACTGGGGACAAAGGCTTTATGAGACCATCTCCAAGAGTGTGGGTTTGGTTACAACAAGGTTTTGTGAAAAACCCCCTAAAACAAAATAACAATTAGTGGGGTTCTGTTTCCAACAACCCCACCAAAGAAAATTTAAAAGCCACGGCTTCCTTGGCATTAGCTAGTTCTAACAACCCCCCAATGCCAGAAGTAAAAGGTCATGAGGTTGTTTGCCTGAACTAATGCAAACAACCCCCTCAAAAATATGGAAAAAGGCCAGGGGTTGCTTGCATTAGCAATTGAAAACAGCCCCCCAAACCTGGCTTCAAAAGGCAGGGGTTTTTTTGCATCAGCTTCTGCAAACAACCCCCCCAAAAATTAGTAAAAGGCAAGGTGTTGCTGCATCAGCTAGTGCAAACAACCCCCCAAAACTAGCTGTAAGATACCAGGGGTTGTGAACACCAGCCTCTGCAGTCTTATGATATTGCAGGAGGGCCCTGGCGGAAAAAGTCAAGAAAAACACTGAGGAATAATGAGTGGTTTGTATCCACAATAGGAGAACAAGGAACACCTCATTGCCTTCCACACAGGTGATTTGAACCAATGACAAAAGGAGCAAGTAGTGCAGATGCAAAGCTTACAAGCTAAGAGAGGAATACTTGCATGGTGCAAGTTCATCCACAAACACTGTCCTTAACAAAATAAATCAAGAAATTTCTTTCTTATGAGTTTTTTTTCAAAACAACTATTTTGGTACTATCTTTTCTTTTAAAACCTATTTTTGGGACTAGTTTTTTTGAAAGAAAGTAGTTTTTTTGATAAAACTATTTTTGTACTAGTTTTTTTTAAAAAAACTACTTTTGTACGAGGTTTTTTCAAAAAAACTGTTTTTGTACTAATTTTTATCAAAAAACCTACTTTTGTACCAGTTTTTTTTCAAATAAACTATTTTTGTACTAGTTTCCATCAAAAAAAATATTTTTGTACTAACTGTTTTCAAAAAACTATCTTTGTACTAGTTTTTTGCAAAAATCTTTTTCATACTAGTTTTTTCCAATCAACTGTTTGTTTGGTAGTATTTTCAAAAAACTATTTTTTACCATTCTTCCAAGGGTCTTTTGAAAAACCTATTTTCAAATAGTTTTTCAAAAACAAAATTTAACTAATTTTTTCAAAAATGACTTTTTTGAAAGAAGGTATTTCTCTGGAAAAAGAACAATTTTTCAATATTACTCTTTTTTTGGTGTAAAAAGATTTTCTTGGCAAAGAAACCAGCTGGACTTTTAACATAAAAACAATTTTTTATAATTTCAGAAGAAAACTTGATTTTTCTAGGAAAGAATTCCCAAGTAACTTTTTATTTTGAAAATGCTTTTTTTTGCTCAAAAATATAGATTTCTTTATAAAAAAACTTTTTCCAAAAACCCAAGCTATCAGAAAAAAATTATTTTTCTTTGCAAAGATGTTATCTCTTTGTGATTAGAACTACATTTTTCAGAAAATAGATACTTTTTTCAAAAAAACTGAGACCTCCCAAAAGACTTTTTCCATAACTCATTTTTTTTGAAAAAGACCTACTTTCCCTCAAAACCTGTAATTTTATTGTCAGCCTGTGACTCAAAACCAGAGCACAAGCATGAAAACCAGATACCATAAATCAATGCTATAGCCAAGATACCACCAGAAAATGTAGCTGAGCCAAATAAGCTCAAAAGGTATCAAAGAAAAGAGGAAACTTACCCTGTTCCAAATATACAAGTCCCATCACCATAGGACAAAGAATAACAAATTTATTCCTGCTCAAAGTTGCTGCTGAGCATAAACCTTCAATTTCACCTCTCATCTGAGATACAGATTCAGGGCTATCCAATGGTACCAGCCCAACTGAGCTAGCACCAGTATTACTGAAGTTATGGCAAAATTCAGGCCAAATAAGGGTGAGTAAAATATTCACCTCTCATCTAAATTATACAGTTTTAGTGTGAGATACCTAAATTGGGGTCTTTTGGAAAGAGCAAAATCAGCGATATCTGATGGTGCCATTCATTTCCCCATATCTCATCTAGAACTAAAGCTATAAGGCAAACAAGTCCACTACAGCTTTTGCCTAAAACCACACATGTGTACAAAAATCTTGTACATGGGATAACATTGCCATATTTAATGATAGCCATATCAAATGAGGTACCATTTTTTAGAACACATACAGGGCTACACACTGAACCAATTTTGAGGTTGATATCTCAAAAACTGAAAAAGGTATGGCTGTTTTAAGTTCAAAATCTCACACTTGGGCCAATACAGCCTTACCATGGGATAATATCCCATAACCATGATTATGAGGTGTCAAACAGACAAAGAAGCTTGTTTTTACTTCAATACCTCATAGTTCATTCAATTCTGGGGTCCCATACAGGTTCTGTACAGAATTCTATGCGTCATACATGTCAGAATCAGGCTGTGTGGTCCCCAGATGAACGTTTTCACCCTGTATTGGTAAAAAACTGCCCAGATGTGGTTTCAAAACCACATCTGAGCCCAATGAAGGCTATACAGGCCTTTTGCAAACCACAAGCCTGTCCTGGAGAGTGTAAAATCTTCACTTCCTCCATGTGAAAAGGTCTAGCAACCTTTTCACCCCATTTCAGGATAAAAAGAGGTGTTTTCACTGCCAGAAAAGGAATCCCCATCCTGCTCTTGAATTCCTATGTAGTACAACTTTGAAAACAGCTATACTCTTGGAAAATAATCCATTATACTTTAAATTTAAGTATTGTAGTCTTTATTATTGTAATTCAACAGGTAAAGCTGCACCCACGGCTTTCAACAGTGCTCACCACCACTATTCCACAATAGTAAAGCCCTCTTATTTTATTTAAAGACCCTTATTATCATTAAATACCTATATTTTGAACCTTCATCACTGTGTCACAGTCATAGTTGAAGCTGTAAATAGCTTAATTACTTCTTCATCATAGACTCAGCCTGACATTATGGGGGCCTGGCCATGCTTTCTTGATCTTTTTTGGACCTTAAAAGTGAGTTTTTTCACTTATTCTCTAGTATAGAATTTATTTTATCTTGGTTTAGGAATAAAATCTCTGAAAAAATGTAGAATATATATCTTATTATATTTTTCCTGAGTGGTATATGTCTTATACCAATTTTTATTAATACTATTATTAAATGGTTAATAACCATAAATCTCTTCTTTTCTGACATGTTTTACATATAAAAACACATTAACCCATCAATACAGTCAAAAGTTTTAATTAAATAAGGACACCTCTTACTGCAAAACCAACAGTTGAGGTGTGGTGAGGTGTATTGTTAATTCAATTACCCTCTTATAGAAACCACTTTGTACAGATTATACTTGCTAATTACAAGTTAATCTGTGAGATACTTATATACAAACACTATACCAGATATATGTAAGCTGTAATTCTGACGTGGAATTGTTAGTTTGATTACACTGTCATTATACAGGGCATATTGTAGTAACATACAAGCCCAGAGGCCATTCTAAGACATGCAAAGAGCATCTTAAGAAGTCTTAACTGACATTAAGCACTCTTTTCCTGTTTGATTCAGTGGAAGAAAACTACATACCACTAGAAACCCAGTCACAGGCCAACACACCAGTGACACCCTCAGAGCCAGAGGGCAGCAAGGGAAAAGGAAAGAGGCACAGTGAAGGCCTTATCACAGCAATGAAGTGGACACCAATTGCCACCCAGAGGAGTAGAAAACCACAAAGCTCTGCTTCAATACAAGGTAAACCAATCTTAACAGCTTGTACAGGAAAGATTACCATAATTAACGCAGTTGTAACCTCTTAAGGTAAACTGCCCAAATCAGCAGAAAACAAATTTGTACAAGGCACAGTCAAAGGGAAATACCCTAAGAGCATAAAGTTTTTGACTGCTTGCAAACACTGATATGTCACTTGCATTCCCCAGAGACCTTGGCTTCCAAATGAACCAACCAGAGGACAGAGAAGGCTTTTCAAGAACCAGAAGACTGGGAAGAGGACACCTTGGGCACAGTTGTGGATGGCAAAACACTGAGAAAAATCATACCCACACTGCTATTCACATTCCAATTAAACAGAAACCTCAAACCAGAGGACTGGAAAGATATGGATTAAGTTCTTCAGCTCCACCAAATCCTCAAAGATTTGTTTCAATGGAGCATGGACAACAAGAGGTTCAACCTGGCATCTCACTGGGAAGAAATTGGAGCAAGTTTCCAGAAGATCTGTCTCAAAGAGATATACTTCAAAGACCTTATGATAATCACCAAAGGTTGGAATCCCACCAGGCAGTTCAGACTCCTGGAGGTGAGTGCAAACAGGATAAGGGAGAATCAAGCCACTATCCAAGCTATAGAAGAACAACTGACCCAGACAGGGCACATTCATATTCCTTCAGGCTCACACGTAGAAGGCCAAATCAGCTCTCCAGTGTCTTCACACCATCCAGAAACCAACAGATCAGTGGCCAAGAGTCACAATTATTCACACTCCCAGGAGGGTTCCAGGAGAAGAAAAGGACACAAGGGCAAGAACAAGACCTGTTTTCACCAAAGTCAGAGAGAGTCAGACCCAATGATCCAGAAACTGTTGGAATTGGTAAAAGAAGTACACAGGAACCAGAAGTACCTGTAAACCACTCTATAATCAGTAGTCCCCTTAATGAAAATATTACCCCCACTCAGATTGAACATGATGCTTTCTCACCTGAGAGTAACTTAAACAGTGATGCACTGTGGTTAAAAATGTCCCAATATTCTGAGCAAACTCAAAAGCAGTTTTTAGAACTTGAAGAAAGCCATGAGAGGATGAAAAAATTAACAGCCTTCATAGATAAAATTGTTAAAACTCTTTGAGAAGGACATACTCAATGGAGCAAAGCCTCTGAAGAAACCAACAAAAGACTGAACATAGTCCTTGAAGAACAATACCACAGCAGAAGGGACAGGGATTGTCTGTATCAAGACATAAAAAAATTGTTTAATGTCTACCATAACATGAAGCCCCAACTACAAGGCCATGTTCTGGATAATCCATATTTCCAAGATGACATCAAACCAGATGCCATGTTGGTTAATAAGGCAAGATCTCCATAACAATACCAGGATGGAGATAATATGTCTTATTCTGAAAATGAATCCTTGAAACAGCTTCCTGAGGCCTCAAGCTGGCCCAAAATCTGTGGAACAGGAGAATATGATCATATGGAGCTCATAGATTATATTGATGGACTCTTCATTGATGTACCAAGAATACCAGACTACTGGATTACTGCTGGACTCAATACAGCATTTAAAGGTCATGCTAGTATATTGTACACAGAAATGAAAGAAATCCATGGCAGGAGAAACTGGCCATGGTGGAAGAGTCAGATTATCCAAAAGTACAATAATGGTACTTGTATATGGCAAAAGACCATGTCATTTGAAAATGACAAATACTCAGTGGATAAAGATCCATATGAGTGGTGTCTTAGACAGTCTAAAAGACTCAAAGCCATTGATTCTCAAATGAACACTCAAATGAGGAATCACAAACTTCTGACATAAATTCCAGGAGAACTAGAGCATGCAGAGAAATGCAGATGCAACCAGAATTGCACTCTAGATGACATTGCAAATACCTTAAAAGATGTAAGGAAAAGGACTAATATAGGGAAATTCACCCCATATAGAAGCAGTAATTTCAAAGAGAAACAACCTTTCAGGGTAGAGTTTAAAGCAAAGCCCAAGGAAAGAGTGGCAGAAGTGGCTAAGAAGAAAAATTCTTGTCACAATTGTGGATCAACAGACCACTATGCCAACAACTTTCCAAAGGCAAAGAAAAAAGTCTATGCCATTGAGAAAGTCCTAGAGGAGGAATCCCCACACCAGGGTTAATCTTGCGTCAATCATTGGCGATTGACTTCACGTCAAGCAAACATCAAGCAGGATAAAAGTCAAGCTTACAACAAGCAAAATTCAAGCAAACATCAAGCACACATCACACTCTGGTCTTACACAAAATTCTGTGAGATCCACCAATATTGCTTCCCCTGTGCCTTCAACTGAGATTCCTCCCCACCAGATCCCCCCTCAACCATCCAAAAGTTGGTGAAAATTACACAAGACCTGCCTGTTTCAACACACACACATCAAAGAGGGCCTTCAGCCAGTCTTTATGTAGAGGGGGTTTCACCTCACCAGGTCATCCATGAAAGGACTCCTCCTCCGCGGGATTGTCATTTTGCAGATGACACTGGTAGAGCCCGCCGCACAATACCACAGGTGCGGTGTGGTTGCATTGGCGTGTGCATCCGCCCGTGCGGGGGAAGGTGCGTAAGGGCCAATTCCCCTTCCAACCTGATGATGGCGCAGTTGGACATTTTGGATGCTGTGATAGGTGAGTGTGTGGGACATTTGATCATTGAAATTGGCTTATTCACACTGTACCCAATGTCAAAATAGTAATTTCTTTGTGCCAATGTGAAATAATGGGCTTTGCTTGTCACAATGGCATGTCTCATGTCACCAAATTTGGAGACGGTCATTTCACTAGCAAGGTTGCTAATGAATCTGAGAGATTTGCATTTTTGTAGACTAAGTATCAGGAAATAATGGCTTTATCATTACAAGCAGTCCACATGACATAACTTTGTTATCATACAATCCACAGTTACCTTCTATTTCTTCTTCAGATATATTCAATTTTCTATCATCAAAACCAACAGCTTTATAAATATTGAGATGCAGCCAATCTGCTAAGAAATTCAAATCAACCTTCAAAGTTTTGAATATTATAAAGTTATTGTTCAGCATGCAAGATGGCTCAGAGACTTTAAAAATGCTATTAATAACACCAAAAAATTGTGAGTTGCCCCTCAGAAACCATATCACACTGTTGCTGAAATTTTTGGATTCAGTTGAAAATATATTGTTCCCAATATTAATGTTTGAAACTGGAAAATATCAAGGTGAGACAATCCTTGAAGTGGGATGACTTGTGGATTGTATGGTAGTCTCTAAGCTGATCCATTCAACTATTTCCCTTGTGGAATGAAAATTCTGTAAGTACTCAACCAGGCAATCATAATTTTCTTGGTCATGGCAGGATATTTTGTTATGTTTTTGGTGATGGAACGGGGCAGGAGGCTGTTATTTGAAAAGTTGTTTTATTTCACATGGGACGGATGGGGATTTCAGGAGAACAGAAAGGTTGGAACATCGACTGATATTTTGAAGTAAGGTTTTATCCAAATAATCTATTCAGAGCTGCAAGAAGTTAGTCTTATTCAGTTCATGTGTTTAATTAATGTGAATATATTGATCTTATTAATTGACATACATATTTTGTTATTTGTTGGCATCTTTGCAAATACTCCAATCAAGCGCTCATAACCCCATGTGGCTGAGGCTTGTGCTGGGCCCCAATGTTGGAAGAGTTTGGGAATATGATCAGCAAAATGATGATTTGGTTTAATTTTCTGTTTTGGGAACAGGTGTTGATAGGAAAGGCAGAATCCTTTCCAATGTTCAGAAAATGCATTTGCATCATCCATTGAAACAGTCCAACTTGTGGCAATGTTGACAGCACTAATCAAATGGAATGTATTCTTGGTTAGTTCATTTGCAAGTTCTTCTGATTGACCCATGTTTCTTTGTGTGTTTGTGGATTTGTGTTCAACTAACAACATCTGTTGACTGAGCATTGAAAAGAGGATATAGACCTTGTATAAGAGAGCCCATTCAGCAGCTTTCAAACTACCATGAGAGGGGGAACCCATTTTGCAGGTTACTCTTGTCCATGACGAGGGAATTATGGTATCAGATATGATTTGTCAGAGATGCTCCAGAGCCTCACCCTTGATCTGGTGATCACTCAGTGCACTGATATCCAATTCAGAGGGGATGTAATCTGCATCAAATGAAGGAATCTCTACAGAACCACTAGATGGATGTTGCGTATGAGGGGTGGGCATTTGCAGGTAGTTTTTTTGGGTGGAAGTAGTGGGGAGTGACTCATTTATTCTTTTTGCTGTGTCTCTTCTCAGGGAGTGGGCATATCTAAATGTGATTTTATCAAGAGAGCTGTTGGAGGTCATGGAATCAGAGTCTGAAGTGTTGGTGTCATTGGATTTCCTGCGGGACCTGAATTAAAGTTTTGATTTGGACTCTTGAATGCACAATTTGAAAGCTGAATGATCCTTCAAAATTCCAAGTATTAAATTATGCATTATGTCAAGATTAACCATTATGGTTGCATCCTAATACAGAAGGTCTTCCAAAATTGAATATCACACTCCATACTCAGAAAAAATTGCTTGTCTTTGTTTTGGGGATGCCCGAAGCTATTTCGCAATGGTTGATTTATGATTTTGGTATGAGCGCGTGTAGTGAAATTGAGGACCAATTTCTTCAATTTGAGCTTTGTGAATAGTGCAAAAATTACAAAAGTGATTTCCTGAATGAGAAATAAATCAAGGAAGCTTGCGCATGGCAACCACATCCGCAATGGCCGTGAGAATGGCAACACAGATAAAGGATCCTGAAGGAACTGTTGAGGTGGGTGAAAAATGGTAACCTTGCCATTGCTCTTTGAGCTCCTTGATGAGTGGAATTAATAGGTAATTCAATTGAAGGGTAGTTGGCTCCTTTGGACCAGGGATGATTCCTGCAGCATAGACATTATCTGGTTTCAATATTTCACTTGGGGGGAGATTAAGACAAATGAGCATGATAGGTCCAATGCTGGCCAACTGGGTTGACTTTCCATGTGCATTAAACCAGTCCACATAACTCGAGAAGGCCAATGCCCCAAGAATGGAAATGAATAGGGGTCGTGAATATTTCTAGTGCCAGTGAAGTGTCTCCAGACCAATTCATCCCAGATTTCACATTTGGGGGAGCCTTTGGGAGTTTGGGATTGTTGATGTTGATGCAGAATTTCCATAATTCCAGCCCGCTGGAGAAATCTGGCAAGCCAATTTTTGAATGGTTGATAAATGAAATGTTTTGTTGGCATAATCTTTATTTTGATGTTGGTTGTGTTTTGTGTGTGGGGTTCAAATGAATTGATGAATTTTCCTAATGATTGTGTGCAAGGGGGATCATGATCATTTGGGTCATTATGGTGTTGACAGTGGGGTTGGTCAGTTGTGACAGATTCAGTAAGGCCATTAAGAAAGAAACATTGAGGACAACATATATAGTTTTGAATCACTGGCTCCAATTGGAGATGTTCAAATATGGTACTGAGATCTTGAGGTATATGGAATGCAGGAGTGGGGGGACCACCTGAGCTTGAGATACTGGACTTGATCAGCAGATTCAGGGCAGGGTTGAGAATGTGTGAAGCCCTGCGAGGTATATTATACCTTAATGATAGAATGGCAGATATTATCATTCCAAGGTCTTGTGGGGGAAGGTTTTGACTGCCACTGTATGGTTTCTGTGCAGTTTGATTGAGACCTGCTGGAGTGGAGAAAGTGCTTTGGGTCAATTGTGAATCAACAGCTGGGAAGATTTGATCCAATAGAATTTGCGGGCACTCAGATCCTGATGCAGAAGTAGGGATGTTTGGAAGAGATTTGGGGGAAATGGTTGATTTGAGCTTTTTAATGTGCTGTTTATATTGGAAAGGTTTTAAGGCAACTACCTGCCTATCACCCTCAGAAGAAGAGTGTGTTTGGGTTGAGCAGTGTTGACACATGCATATACGCATTGAGGAAAAGCGGCGGGTTGTCATTGTTGCAGGAATCATGAGTAAGGTTGGTTTGTGTATAAATACCTATGGCTGATGTGAAAGTGTTTGGGAGTGTTATTAATTGGAAAAAAAATTGAGTGATTATTCATGAAGGGGGAGATGATTTGAGCCAGATAAGGATTTTATCCCATTTGTAATGGTGGCTGAGCTGCAGGTGATAAAGTGTAACATGTCTCATCTGGATGGCGTAATTGGTTAGGAGTTTAATTGGATAAATTGCCATGCTGCTTTATTCTCATACATATTCTATATTATTTACACATGGTGATACTCCGGTTTTGACCCTTGATGGGTGTTCCATTAGGGATGTGTCAAAATTGAATTGAGGGGATTAACATTCAAACCATGTAGGCTGGCACGCCATTCTACATGGTTTAAACCTTATTACAGACATAACAATATAACTCTATTACATAAGTGTTTGGAGTGGAGCTAAAGTCTTGTTATTTGGTTTAAGTGCAGTGGGCTTTTAATTGGTTGGAATGTGATTTGGATTGTCTTGCCTTTCTTGAAAAGGTGATGTCTCTTTTGTTGGTAAATCCTTCATTAATATACCCTTATACAGATATAGAATTATGTGTAATTTTGCTGCATATATTGGCAGTTTGAACAATTCACAAAATTTGACAAGGGGGAGGGTGAAATTTTTATTGGATCTGAGGACTTATGGATGATGGGTCCCCTTTGAGATCAAGGCAATATCAAATTATATGCTGGTAGGCCGGGCAGGGTGGTTTCCGAAAAAAGCAGAGGAGCTCAAGAGGCAGGGAGAATTCTCCTAAAAATAGTCTTATTAAACTTCCACGAGAGGCTTGGTTCCCACTTTTCATACAATTTCTCTATTATACGTTTTAAATCACTCTATCTTATCATAATACTGAGATGTTTAACAAGTTAAAAAAATTACTGCACTTTTTTAGCCCTTAAGTCATCTTCCAAGCCACGTAAATCCCGTTCAGGTTCTGTTCATGACTCAGATAGTGAATCTAGCATAGAATATGTTCAAACACAGTCACCATTGAGTCACAACATTCCTCTCACAACCCCTATCACATCCTCAATGAATGTATCAGGTCTTAACATTGATGTGGGAGATCCGAAGGCTCCAACTTCAAGCACTTGTTCAATGCCAAATATTTCTGTCACTCCAATTCCCCCAAATACCACTAATACACAAATGCATGTGTCTGAGGGGCCAGAAGGCACACCTCAAATCTCATCAAACGCTAATCCCCAATCAAAATTTCCACATGAGTTCCTCCTTAATCCTGGTCGGAATCCAGTTGCATCCCAGGATCCCTTTGGATGAAGTAAACAGCCAACCCTCAATATTCCATCAAGATCTCAGGTTCATGTGGGCAATGAAAAGCGGGTTGATGGCGGGCAACGAAAACAACCATTGGAAAATGTAACTTGGAGTGGTCTGTCTGAGGGAAATCCAGGATTGACGCTTCATCAAAGTAAGTCATTTTGATGTTGGAGTATAAACTTTATCACAATTTGATCTGTTTGTTTCATTGGTTAGATATGGCACCTAAAGGCAAGTCAGTCTGATCTCAGGAGCCAATTGAAGATGGTGAGTATGACTAGTCTTTATTTATACTTTTATGTGTTAACTGATGATTTTCATGGCAGGTGATGAACTTTATGCATCTTCACCTCTGGTCCATAAAGAGAAAGCCACTGGACATCATCATCCATATGCCTCCAAACCAAGAACGGGTCATGCCAGTTCATCAAGAGAAAAAATTGTGGATAATGAGGATGAGAACATGTCTCTGACTTAAAGTAAAAGAAATGATGAACCAAGGAGGGATGATTTCATGGTGCATGAGCAAGGCACTTAGTCAAATAGTGAGTTCACCCATCCTCAAATGGACCTTGCCAGAGTATGCTTGAACAATCTGAGGTCAGACAGCAAAGGAACGAGGCTAGTAAAGCTCACAATGTGGCTAAACGTGCAAGCCAGAAGGAGAAACAAAAATGGCTGAGAGAAGAACTTCCAGAGAATGTTCATGGAATGAGATAAGCAGTACATGCCCATTTCCTTTTCCTACTCAAAGTTAGGGATAAGAATTTTTCCTCACTACCAGCACCACCCAGCATAGAAGAATGTGAAATTGCAATTCAAGTGGCTGGTCATCTCCGATATGTCCCCAAAGGTGTTTTCAATGAGCCATCAACACAGGTTCAGTCTCAGGGTTTCCAAATCTACTGCAAAAATGAGCTCCACAAGCTGGGACTAAGGTGATTCACTTGGGACAGGGAGAGCTCATGGCAACATCTGTTCAACGAGTTGATGTCTATGGGGTTTTACCGTACATTCCGTCTCACACTTGTCAGCACCAAGTATCACCACTACTGTTGGAACAAGGATCATAATAACTATGGGGTCGTGGCGGCTTTAATGGAGCAATATTTCACTTATTTGAAAAGAGAATGGAAGTCTATTCAAAAGGATGTGGAGTATTTGATAAAAAAGAAGGAGAATCAAAAGCTTGCAAAGATTTATCAAAGGGTTAGTTACTGTATCTCTTCTTCATTGTGAGAAAAGTCTGATGATAATCTACTTGATTATGTGCAGACCTGTGAGCGCCGTTGTGAATTGTGTGATACCGCTAAATTTCCCATTCTAGAATCACAATTCAATGACCCTTGAGTATGCTCAGATACTGAGGAGGTACTATAAAATGGCCGTCAAGTTTACCGCAAAGTGGGATTATGCTGGCGCTTCCAGTTATTTAATGAATTGGTATTAAAAATGGATAGAGACATATAGTTTTGTAATTTGATTAAAAAAATGGTAAAAAACTATTGATAGATTGCCAGAAGTACAATCAACAGATGATGGTGATATTCTGGAAGGGTTATCGTTTCAGGTATTTGATCAAGATTGGCTCAAGAGCTGTAGTTAGATGCAGACTACCGCCCTCAAAATACTTGACATTCCAGTTATTAGGCTGAATGGTGATGCTCTGCAATAACTCAGTAATATAAATGTATAGCACCGTTACAAATTAACATTTTGTGAATTATCTGTGCAGGTGTAATACAATCTGATTATTATTTCTTGAAGATGCAAAAACTTGCTAAATATGTCAGAATATAGACAATATGAATTGGAATGTATCACCGTCTCCCTTAGAAATAAGACTCTATTGCTCATTTTCATTGAGGAAATATTGAAAGAGTTTGATCCAGCTCATGGTGTTCATAATTGTGGACCTGTTCCAGGGGAAAAGGAGTTATCAACTTTGTCAAAAACAAATTATATAATATCAGTAAGGCTCACGCAGTTAATTAGTTTTCTTTTCTTGGAATTATTGGTGATTGGAATATGGCATTCCCATAAGGAATGATTTCAGAATAGCAATACAATCAGGGTCAAAAATGAGCTTGAAAGGTACCTTCTGCATGTTGACCTCAACTGAATGAGGAGTGATATATTGGATGACCTTTACAGGTCATTGTTGGCTAATACAATGGAGTCAATAAACAGCCTGAGCCTCAATGGCTGGGTTCCAATTGGGCTCCTGGAAATGTGGATGTCAGTGTCCAAAAATCAGGGTAGAACTTTGGGGGTCCCCTCACCATTAAACAGACAATATTAGTACAAGTTATATTGAGGCCATTTCCAGCTGCGGCAATGGATGCAATCAGTACTTCACATTCAGGATTATTGAAGAAATTCTCAAGTGCCTTCTCCTGCGCTTGTGCTGTAATTGTTCCATCAATTCGTGCTGAAAGGATAGAGTGATGGGCAATTGCAATACCAATTCTACAATAAAACACAGTCAGATGTATTCCATTGGTAATGGATGCATATTAGAACTAACTCACAAATCAAGAAATTGGGTCCATTGGGTATAAGCCACCAATTTGGTTGGACCACACTTTGATTGTTTGTTCTTCATTAAGCTTTGTAGGAGGTATGCAATTTTACTATGCATCATGCATGTTTCCACATCCACAATAGTTCGTGTGATTGTTGAGGAGTTATCCTGAGTGCTCCTGCCCTCGTGGTCTTCCAAATCCGCATCTGCAATTGTGTTAAGCATTATGTGATAGTTACAACATGTTCGCAGCCTATTAATATTTCTGAAAGCTTTTCCTGGTCCTTTGCTTTTGGATGATAGGAATTCTTTGTATAATGTGGAATATTCTTGCTGCATGGCTGGGTTAAGTGGGAGCAGCTCATAATGATGGCTAATAGTGGGGAGGTATTTGAGATGTGTGGTTTTGGTGTGGCGCAAACTTAAATGCCGCACCGCCAAATGCAAAATATCATTGATAGCTTTGGAAAGACTACTCAGGATGAATGGTGACCAGTTATCTTCATCTGAGCTCTGGAGGCTGGGTGATGAATGATATTATGCCCAAAAGGTCATAAATGGTGTTGTGAATAGGTGTGCCCGTTAAACATATTTGATGGGATGAAAGGAGGCTATTAATGGCACGGTGAGTGGCAGTGTATTGAGAGCGAATATAGCTATAAGATGCAGGAAGAATTATTGGATATAAAAGGTAATTTGAATCATTCAAAGATCAGACACTCACTGTGCTTAATCCAAAATTATGCAATGCCAATTGATTTTAAAAATGAATGATGTAGAGGTATTGGTTTGCTTAAATTCTTGGGTGATTGTATTGTAAGAAGTGATGATGATATCATATTTCAAGATTTGTGCCTCAGATAGTGAGTGAAGAGTGGGACCATGGTAGATTTTGGCTTGCAGCGCTCCAGCCTGAGCATGCTTGGATATTTCAGATTGCCAGTTGGTAATCAAGGTAGGGGGCAGATGATCATGATGGGCATGGAGTGATGGGGGTTTGCAATAAACTGCTCCTTGGAGGTACCAATTAGAGAAATGGCCTTAATGGTTTCAAGCAGTCCTCCAAGAGGGGTATTGGTTGGAAGGGATTCAAATGAGCTAACGACCTTGTTTGTAATGATGTTCCTGGCATTAAAAGTGGATCATGGGGGTGAGGTGGCCCAAAGGTTACGGGATGATTGGCCATTGGGGATTTCTTGATCCCAGAGAAAAGCTAGTCAGGTCTTTTGATGAGGGAGGAGGGGGGTCTGAATCATTGAATGGGGCGGGGTCATCATGGGGAGGTCTGATCCACTGGGTAATTGTATCAGTTTTTGCTTGGAAGTCACTGATAAAACAGCAGGATATGAAGCTGGCGTCGAGTTTGAAGCGGGAAATGTGGGAGTAAAGACTTGAAATTGACTATGAGTATTACAGAAATATTCTTTGGGCATTTTAAGCTTGAAATCTTGTGTTTGAAAGCTTTAAATTATGAATAGAATTTTTGGATACCTTGTGAAGAACATCAACACTAGATTGGGTTTCTGAGATGAGGAGGTATCATTTGCATCAGTCATAAATACTCCCTCAACAAATAATGTTTGAGTAGGATTGGATTGGCAATTTTCTATTCATGCCCCACCAGGACCACAGTGCATGAAAGTTTGTGGTGCCCCAAGGAATGGTATCAACGTTTTGGAAAGGGTTCCAGGGAGAGAGCCAATAGCACGCTGGTGATTGGGGAGATAAACGAATATGTTGTGTTGATTGTGCCATAGTATAATCCAAGAAGCTAAGTGGGAATTATCAGGATTTAAGGCTATATCACCATTTATTTGAATACAAATATTAATCATCCCAATGCAAAGTGGTTGTGAAGGGGTTGACATGATGGCTATTATGAATTGTTTGGGGACAGTTGGAAATTATATGATCAGGAAGGGGTAGCTAAAGGGAATGAAGACCAATAAGCGCAGGTGGGGAACTTATATGAGAGGCAGCAATGGGCTCAAAGGGGGATGGCCTGTGGTTACATGCATGGTCTTTAGGAAGATGGGCCTCTTGGGCTCATGATTTTTATATCCGATTTGGGGCATATATCAAGGCAAGGTGGAAAAAATGTGGGTTCACCAATATGACTGCTGGATCTGCAGCAAGATACGCAACCTTTGGTGGACCAAGGTTGACATTAGCATATCCAAAACTGGGTGGGTTGTAGCAACTTAATGTGGAGGGGCATATTAGAGGCATGCAGCCATGTTTGCTGGTGTGACAGCAAACAATAAGCGTATCTTCCCCAGGTTAGTTGTTGTACAGGGACCTATTGGGAAATTTTGGCGGTTTCAAAGGGAAATATTACTGTGGGGATGTTTGTGTGTGGGCAGGTGAGATATGTTTGGTGGTGTGCCACCAAACATGAGTTTGGTTTTGCCCAAACTTTTTTGTTGACTGATCCCTACTGGGATTCCAGGGGGGAATGTGTGGCATGATCAAAGGGTGCGCTGGCCGTGAGCTGTGACCCACATATACATTCACCCCTGTTGCGTTTGAGGCGGCTACTAATCCACCCAGATTGGCATCAGGGTATTTCCCTCACGTGTGTACAAAACTCCTGCGAAAGAGGCCACCTGCCCAAGGGATTTTTTGGCTGCAAGCCAGGTGCCACAACTTGCGCTGGGTATGTGATAATGTGCAGAAAATGACCCGTGGTGGCAGATCCCCATGCAAACGTAACCATCCTCAGAAATCATAGGCTGGGATTATGCCAATGCAGATGAGGCCAAAGCAAATCCACACTGATTGGCCTCAGGTTTCCGCGCGCAAGAGTGTGAGCGTCTGCATTCAAGCTGACCACCCGACTAAGCAAATAGCCGGTTAGAAGACTGGCGGTAAAAGGTCTGCCAGGCGTGTGAAAGTTGCCTGCATATGACCCATTGGGGTGTGTATGAAAGCGTGTGGCTGGCTGACAATGAGAGGGCGCGATAAACAAGCAGGGCCAGTCATTGTTTTCCCTGACCTTGGCACTGGAGTGAATCCACCGTTTGCATATGACCCAAATCATTAGTCATCTGATTATGCACCCCTTAAATTAACTGGGATTACACCAGCATCTGTGTGGTAGTTAGGCAGAGCTCTCCAAAACGGTGCATCAAAGGGATGCATTTGAGAAATTTGACTCAATGGCTTGGCATGATTCCATGTTACATTCTTGTACAGATTTTGCTCTGCTCCACAGCATACATTTACAAAGGTGTACGTACTACAATGTCGGCCATACAAATCAGGCTGGAGTAACACTACTCCCGCCTGCATGCATATTACCAATCGGGATCCACCTTCTGATCATTAGAATACATGTGGCTCATGTGCCACATTCTCAGCATTTTGTTCCACCCGATTTGCACACGCAAGCTGAGCATGTCAAGGTCAAAAGCTCAGTGTGGAAGTTTTCAGTAGAGCCATGGTTGGAAGACTTTTTGAAATAGTTCATCAGAAGGCTCAGTCTGGAGCACTTCACCAAAGCGTGTGATATGCTGCACCTGGCTGAAATCTCATCCGATGCTGTGCCAAATGCTCAGATTGCGTGCTTACAAAAATGACCTAGCAATTGCTCAGCATGGTGCATTTGATATTGTTATATCAATAGCTCAATAACCATGCATTTCAAATGTTCAGCCACTGAGCATTTCAATTATGACCCAAGCTCAGGCTGTATTCACTTGTCATACAGCTGCCTGACCCTCTGTTCAAACACTATCACCCAGCCATAAGGCTGGTATGCTTGCCGTGGTCACCTGTGACCAAATGCACCACATGCTTTGCTGCATGGGGCATTTGTGGATTGCACCCACCATGCACATTCAACAATGCCCTCCCAGGCAATTGGGTGACTATTCAACGCAACAAAGGGGATTCGACTGAGTCTGACAATTGAATCAATTGAAATACTCAGCCAGAACCCCTTTGTTCCTCTACCTCACACGGGCATTTCCCTTCCCAGTTGCAGCCAATGCTGTGACTGAGCCTCAATTGTCCCAACACAGCTTGAAGCTGAGACTTGGGCGGGTGCTGCGACTGCTGCGGTTGTCTCAGCTTCACCATGGTATAAAAGACCATCTTTGCCCAACAAGCCCTCCACTTTCTTCCAGATCACCCGCTGTTCTGAATTTTGTGCATATTCCCCCTCGTCTTCCTGCCTTTCCACTCTTTTCTATCGCACTCCACTGACCACACTACCCTTCCTTCTTGTTTTTTTTCCCCGCTTATACATCCAGAACCCCCCTTCTATCCACCTTGTGCGTTTCCTCCATTTAAAACCTTTTTCCACAATATGTACCAATATTAATACTTATTTTTCTTCACAATTCTCTTCCATACTTTCAAAAACTTCCTACTAGAGCGCTTTTTTTTAATTCTGTTTTAAATTTATAATTCATTGTATGTCTTCATTTGCTTTCTTGATTGTTTACTTTCTATTCAGTTACTAACCCCAATTGTTTTGTTTTTAGATTTCATTCACTTTATGCACTAAGCAGGGTATCCCCTGCATTCATTCCTCGACAATGACCGACGCTTGTGATGCTTCCCGACAAGCACACAAGAAATGCTTGTTTGTTGTTTGACCCTTCTGACCACCCGGCCAGAGGAGTTCCCACCCAAGACGCCCTCACAAGGACTCCTTTTTGGTTGACAATCATGAAAGTATTCCCGAGCGGGAATGGACCCCGGGACCCCAAACAGGCCAATGGGAACGATTCCGGACAACTAGCCCTGTCCCACCATCCGATGGTCACTTCACTCCTTGACCGGAGTGAAGTGATTATCTGGCTGATGAAGGATGGCGATGGCGAGAGGACATTTGAGCTTGGGCCAATTGTCACCATGTCTTGTCCTCCATGGGATTCAAATGCCAAAGTAAGTTTTCTTTTTCCTTCTTAATCCATTTCCACTCATGCAAGCATACTTACTTTTTCCATTACACATAGAACAAAACCCAACAAGACTCACCTGTCCAATGTATGCCTTGTGAGCAAACCCTGTGGCAACCCACTCCTGGCCCAAGTGGCACCCAATGGTCGGAAGACTTATTCCGCAGTAAGCAGCCAACTTTCCCTTTTCCCATTTGAACTTTTGCATCAATTTAACTGACTCCTCCTCCTTTTGTAGAACCCTCCCAACACAATGAGACACCTATTCCTGGCCCAAGTCCATCCTCCGAACCACCTGAGGATGTTCTGACTCATGAGCCAGAACCAGAGGTGGCTCCAACACCATCCATGGAGGAACCATTTGGTGAGTCCCACCTCCACTTTTTTAACTCTTCCCAGCTTTTCCTCACCCCTCCTTCGCCCATCTTCCACTCAGTCATCATCATCGACAATACGCCTGTCGGATCCCCGACTCCGCCACCTTCCACTCCTTCCCAGGATCACCCTCCTATTGCTGCCAAGAACGCAACCGCCTCCTCCCCCCGGTGCCAAGCTCCTCTCATTCCTATGATGATGCTCCCTAGGAATTCACCAACCTGCGACCAACACTAATAATTCCTCGAGCCATTGTCCACAAAGCCATCAACCAAATCTTGTTGGAGCATTGCCACTTGCTCCACATGATTCCTTTTGTGGATGCAACTCATTGAAATGAGATGCACTGGGAATTCAGGGATGAACTAAACTCCCTCCTTTTAAGGTTTGTCTATGAAACTCTTGATAATAGTAGCAAAATCAAGAGTACTATGACTGTCCTCAGTAGAAATATATAATATAACAAAATATTATAACCACAAATTTAAATATAATTATATAAAAAAATAAATTTAATTATTATTATAAAAATATAATAATAATTATAATAAATTATAATTATTCTATTATTGTTATAGTCACTGACAGTTATAACAATAAGAAGTGTAAAGCTCTTAATGAGACAATTACGCGTGGAAAATTTTAATATTAACCACTTGTAAATAATATAAATATTATTTATAAAAGAATCAAACACACACTGTGTAGAATTAATTCTTATAGAATAAAAATTCTATATAAAAAACTAATACTAGATAAAAAAAATATAGAACTTTAGAGAAAAACTTACTTATAATATTTATTTAATACAACAAGTCAAACAACAACAGTTATTATATTAAATAATAATTATAGGTTAAAAACACGCCAAAAATCAATAATTTTAAAGATAAAACAACCTTTTATAATAAAAATTAATATTAAAGAGTTTTTAAGAGGAATTTGTGGATTTTAAAAGATATTTAAGATGATTTAATTTTATATAATAAACTATATTATTGGTGATTACAAAAATAATCTAAATTCTATGATTTCAATTCTTTGATTTTAATAAATAAAGAATAAAATAACTTCAGAATTATTTTAATAATAAGATTTTATACTTAATAAAACTTTACCTGTTTAAATTTCTAATATGATTGGATTGATGAATGATGGACAAAAACAGTGATGAAAAGACTCTTTTTATGTCTTCAGAGCAGCTCTCATGATTCATAATGGATATAGAGGGCGTTATCAGGTCAAAACTGAAGAACCATCCTTAAAACTAAAGCTCTTAACTTAAGCTAACTTAATTTCAATTCCAATTTAAAGATAACAGGGTTATTCTTAACTCCATGTAACTTTAATCCTCATTTAAACTAATTATTTTAAGTTTTAAATATAAATGAGCTTATTTATATTACAGTTCATCACATGAACAACTTAAAAATAGAGTTTCAAGCAGAAATCTCTTAAACTCAATTTTTAATTATTTTTTAAAGAAATTATAATTTTCTTTGAGCTTTAATTAAAAGAGTAAATTTCCAGGCTAATTACCCAGTAATTTTACTTAGAAAATGTACTTAAAATTTAATTTATATGTAGATAATATTAAATTGTAATCTGTGTGAAATTTTCAACCAAATCCATTAAGAATTGGATTTTTAATGAATTTCTGAAGTTATTGCTATTTTTCCATGTAAAATAGCAATACACACCAAACCTTAAGTCTTGATAAGGCTTTAATGCTTGTAACCTTAGAGGTTTAAGCTTATTTAAGCTTTCAAAGTTCTTAAAACCTTGAACTCAAGCGTGCATATTGGGATTTACCCTCTTGGCAGCTTGAAATTCCTGTCTAATTTGGGATAAAACCAGTTTAAACTTTGATGTTGGATCAAAGTCTAATCTTAAAGTAAAAATAAGGTTGAAAATCCTCCAATGCAGGTGGACAACTTTAATTGAATCCTTGCAGATCCAAAAAGCTGGGTACCCCAGCTCCATTTGGTCTTTTTCCTTTGTCCCACCTTTTTGTGTGGATTTTGCCCTTTTATTTATTTAAAGCCATACTATGGCATTAAACCCTTCCAACAAGTCACATGCAAATCCTTACACTTGTGCAGGTTCGGACAATGCTAAACATTCCTTATGCCTGTGCAGGCTTCCAACAATTCACACACAAATCCTTACGCTTGTGAAGGTTCCCAACAATTCAAACAATTCAATACATGACTAAGATTAATAGCATGTGACTATAGGAAAGGCAATGTCTCATGAATCTGCAGTGGATTGCTCACATGCAGGGAATGCCTGCATTTTTACAGTTAAGATATCATATGGTTGTCAACAATATCAGAAGAAAATGTAGGAGGCCGTAATGGTGACTATTTGCACATTTTTGGCAAAAGAGGTTCTCACAAACAAATACTGACTCAAACATTTGGTGGGGCACTTACAAAAATTATTCTCACACAATCAGAGATTTTCTCTAAGGAGGAAATAAATAATTTCTGCATGAACAAAGAATTTAATAGAAATTGAACACAACAATGATTGAATACAAATAATTTATTTAAAAGAAAGTATTACAAAAGATAAAAAGTGGAAATAATTTGATTTTTTTAATTTTATTTTTCTAAGTATTTGGAGACTATCCCGGTGATGTCCTCCTTTGGATAAGCCTCCAGTGCCTGGCCAAGGAGTGTGAGCCTGTGAGGTATGTATAACATAGCCATAAGGCCACAAATAACTCTATACACAGTTAAAATTGTGTTCAACAGACTTTTTAATTGAATTTAGAATAAAAAATAACAAAAAATAAGTATAACTTTTTTTTGGATAAACAAAGTTATAAATATTATGTCATTTTTGAATTCTACATCAAAAATAACCTAGGGTACATCCATAAGGTGTTATACCCAAAAACACTTATTTCTTATGTTATCAGAAGATTTAAGAATCTCACAGTACTAATGTAACTTTTTTAACATTTTTTAAAATTGTTAAATTTAAGCTTAAATAAGCTTAAATTTAAAGTTGCATAAGGTTTATGCAAGCTTACCAAAATTTTAGTTAAAATTGAGGTGTGGTGTATATTTACTGAATTGGCTAAGGATTAAATTCTGTATGGCAAATCCTTAGCCAATTCAGTAAATATACACCACACCTCAATTTTAACTAAAATTTTGGTAAGCTTGCATAAACCTTATGCAACTTTAAATTTAAGCTTATTTAAGCTTAAATTTAACAATTTTAAAAAATGTTAAAAAAGTTACATTAGTACTGTGAGATTCTTAAATCTTCTGATAACATAAGAAATAAGTGTTTTTGGGTATAACAACTTATGGATGTACCCTAGGTTATTTTTGATGTAGAATCCAAAAATGACATAATATTTATAACTTTGTTTATCCAAAACAAAGTTATACTTATTTTTTGTTATTTTTTATTTTAAATTCAATTAAAAAGTCTGTTGAACACAATTTTAACTGTGTATAGAGTTATTTGTGGCCTTATGGCTATGTTATACATACCTCACAGGCTCACACTCCTTGGCCAGGCACTGGAGGCTTATCCAAAGGAGGACATCACCGGGATAGTCTCCAAATACTTAGAAAAATAAAATTAAAAAAATCAAATTATTTCCACTTTTTATCTTTTGTAATACTTTCTTTTAAATAAATTATTTGTATTCAATCATTGTTGTGTTCAATTTCTATTAAATTCTTTGTTCATGCAGAAATTATTTATTTCCTCCTTAGAGAAAATCTCTGATTGTGTGAGAATAATTTTTGTAAGTGCCCCACCAAATGTTTGAGTCAGTATTTGTTTGTGAGAACCTCTTTTGCCAAAAATGTGCAAATAGTCACCATTATGGCCTCCTACATTTTCTTCTGATATTGTTGACAACCATATGATATCTTAACTGTAAAAATGCAGGCATTCCCTGCATGTGAGCAATCCACTGCAGATTCATGAGACATTGCCTTTCCTATAGTCACATGCTATTAATCTTAGTCATGTATTGAATTGTTTGAATTGTTGGGAACCTTCACAAGCGTAAGGATTTGTGTGTGAATTGTTGGAAGCCTGCACAGGCATAAGGAATTTATTAGCATTGTCCGAACCTGCAAAAGTGTAAGGATTTGCATGTGACTTGTTGGAAGCCTTCCCTGGCGTAAGGAATTGTTTGAATTGTTGGGAACCTGCGCAAGCGTCAGGATTTGCATGTGAATTGTCTGAAGCCTGCACAGGCATAAGGAATTTTTAGCATTGTCCGAACCTGCACAAGCTGTAACAACCACTCACCAGCGGTAAGGGTATTCATTAATACACCCACTAAAACACCTCAAATCAGCAGATCCACTATCTGCATCAGCATTCAGTTTCAGCAATCTTACTTGCTGAAACATGCATACAGCTTGGTACCTCAATATAGCCTGTCAACATCTGTACAGGTTGGATTCACCCAATACAGTTTGGATACACCATTATGAAGCTGTATGATCACTCAACTTCACCACACCTCTTGTGCAGTGCCCTGACAGAAGTACAGAAACACATGAATACAGGTAGCTGCGTACAGGACACGCGCGCTCGCTGGTTTCTGATTTGTCAAAATCTGTTCCTCCCCCCTTTTTTCCAACTTCTTAGTTTTTTTTCTTTTTTTTTCTTCCATCTATGTTTGGACAAATGATTGATATTTGTCCATCTTGTGAAGATGTCAAAACAAATTGCCTCAATGAGAAGACGACTCCTCCAAAACAACTCACAAGGCCTTTCCAAATATTTTTCAGCAACTTTATAAAGCTTTATTCATGTCGTGGCTGACAATCACCATATCAATCAGTCTGTTTTTTTATGTTAACATTTTTTTTTCTGCACCATTTTTAAAATTTAAATCTTTTTTTTAATCGCACGATGCCAGTCTATTTAGACATCAAACTAAGGGCCCAGGTTGTAGGAATGTGAAAGGCTGGCCTCAGCTTTCAGGCCATTGCAGCCCATTCAAACCTACCTCTATCAATGGTTTACAAAACCATCCAGCGATTCAACCTTCGAGGCACTTGCAAAACGGCTTCAAAGACCGGATGCCCTACCAAGATGAATGAGTGTGATCGTTGGGAGTTATCAAGAATAATCACTCGCCACCATCGCCTCACTGTTGCCCAAGTTACCGATACGCTTACAACTCAATTATCAACAATAACTGTCCAACAAGAGATACACCAAATTGGAAAGCAGTCCAGAATTGCTCCTAAAAAGCCCTACCTAAGGCCGCAAGACTTCCAACAACAATTGGCATTTGCTAATGAACACCAACACTGGAGGATCACTGATTGGGCTCGAGTTATGTGGACCGATGAGCCGTTGTTTGTGCTTGGCAAGAAATCTTATCAGGTGCATGTTTGGAGGACAGCTAGAAAAACATTTGACCATGAGAACTTGGCAGTAAATCACCGATCAGGCTGCGGATCTGTAATGGTGTGGGGGGCTTTTTTTGGAGGCACAAAATTCCCCCTTGTGATTCTTCAAGGCCGACAAACTGCCGCCGACTTGGTTTCAAACGTTTAACAACCGGCTCTTTGGCCATTCGTCAAACACATGGAACGGGCCCCATATGTCCTTGGACGCCAGCGACTAACCTTGATGGAAGATGGGGCACCAATTCACACTGCTCGAGTCAGCCAAGAGTGGCGTGAACATAACGGCCTTGTCAAACTTCAGTGGCCACCTCACTCCCCCAATATGAATCCGATCAAAAACCTTTGGAAGAAGATCAAATTGCAAGTTTCCACCTTTTACCAGCCCCAAACAATGGACGAACTTCAGGCAGCTATCACTGCTGCCTGGAATGACATCCCAAGTCAGCACCTCAATCAGCTTTTCAAGACCATGCCAAAATGAATGCAAGAAATAATCGATTGACATGGTGGCCCCATCCACTACTGAGGGTTTTATTCTCAAGGTAAGCTCATTTTTTTGTCTTACTTAAAATTCTTTTTTTTTGCAATAAATAATTATTTTCTATTTCCCAATTTCTTGTAGCATCTTTAGGCCCCCCCAAAAAAGACATTGTAGTGAAAAAAGTCTTTTTTTTATTGTTATGTGTCGTAGTTGTAAAAAATGAAATGATGATATTGTCTACTCACTTCCCCAGGGCCATTGGTGCCTTCAATGCTTTGTGCATGCGAGTAAGCCAAAAGAAAGACCATGCCTATACAATACAGCTGAACTGTATTGTACAGGCATGGTCGTATTTAATACAGTGTTTCCCTACATTTTTCAGGGCACTGTACAGGAGCTGTATTGGCCAGACTCAATTCAATCATTCAATCCTCTAATGAAAATTCTCTCTCTGGATCAGGGCTGGCGATTCTCACATATACCAGCCCCTCTTTCTCCCCCCTGGGGACTTTTCCCCAGTTGATTAATTTAGTTTATTTATTATTTAATGAATGTTATCATCCTTATTTTGGGTAATATATTTATTCAATATTAAGTTAGTCTTTGCATTTTCTCTCTTTGCCTGTACAGGATGAGTTGGGTGGCCATATCCTTATTAACCCTTCTCTTTTCATTCTGACAGGTTGAAACAGTGGACTTGGACTTGTTTGTTGTTGGATCTTCCATTCTTCACTCTTATTTCTTTTGCTGCTGCTTTCTTATATTGTTTATTTTAGTAAGTCATCTCTTTGCGCTCTTAAGTGTATTTCTCTCTTACCATATCCTGAGCCCTCCATAAGTGAGTCCCAGTTTACTGAGTGCCAGGCCCTCTTCACTTTGAAGAGCCCCTGTGACACAAACGTATGGATTCGCGTGTGAATTTTCCAAAGCCTGCACCGGCATAAGGAATTGTTTGAATTTTCAGGAACCTGCACAAGCGTAAGGATTCGTGTGTGAAGCATTGGGCTCCAGGACAAGAGCAACAAACCAGGACATATGTACAATGGCATGCCACCATAAACAATCTATTTCACCCCTTTTTCATGTGAGACACCCTATCTCCCGCACTCCAAACCATCCAATCCTGGTGTATATTGTCCTCTGCCTTTCCCCATCATTGTTTACCAATCACGCTGCAATTCCAACACACATGAAAATCTCCTCATTCTTTGAATTAGGATGAGATTGTATTACCATCCCTGATTTGATAGCCTGCTCCCTTGCCAACCTCGTAATAGCCATGGATTTTTGGCACATTGTTTTGGCTAACCTCCTTGAGCATTGCACAGACATACCAACTAGTTTTGTGCTTTCATTGTACTGTGCTGGATCAGTATAATGAACAAATGTACTACTGGCCTACATTACCTGAATGAGCCCATGACATTTGGATAGATCAATCCAAAAATGCTCATTGGGGAAAATCAATTTTCCCCCTGTACACCACTTTGATGCATCTCTTTTAATTTGGCTGGTCCGCTTATCAGCTTGAAACCACCATCTCGAAGCATACAGCGATGCATCCTTATCAACATGAGGTGCATTTTTGAATCCATTCATGGTGAAAGTGAGTGCAGAAGCAAACTCGAATGCACCCTGATTTGCAGGAATATCGGCTTCATAGTTAATTTGATTAAAAGACGGAATCCCCAATCACTTGTAGCTATTTTGAATCTTCTGAAATAAATTATCTCCAACATATTGTAAGGATTGACCTAGAATGCAACCCACTGAGCTAAGATTGGCACCTTGGTTCCGCAATTCATCTTTTTCTTTTTCCATTTTCCCAAGACTTCCATACAGACCAAATTGTTAATTCTTTGTGCTGCATTTGCGCCACCCAATTGCAAACATAAATACCTTCAGTAATGCCCCATTTGTTGCAATCAGGTCGGTGAATCTTCTTTTGCAAAATAAGCATTGTGATAATTCATCCCATTGATTGACCTTGACTTCACTCATTGTTGTGAATGGTCTGAATTTGACAAGGGTAATGAGTAATCCGGTTGAAGAGAAAATTGCCACATGGCCAAAGTGAATGCGTTTGATCTGATTGACATCCACAAGCCTCCAAATTTCACTTGGGGTCATATTTGCTGATACTGGCATTGATATTTGTGCTGGTGGTTAAGAGGAGGAAAACAACCTATTCTTTTGGGCAATTCTGGCCTCATTTGTCTTTTGGGATGTCCCACTATTCCCGAGTGGTTGAGGGATCACTTTTTGTTGAAGCAGACAAGATATCAGATACTGCTTCCTGCCATTTGAAGCTAACGAGTTTTGAGTCCAGAATAGTGCCCAATTCCCAAGGAGCTTTATTTGGCACACATCCTTTGACTTCCCTGCTGGAGCCCACATGACATTGCCTCGATCTGAACCGACTAAAGCCAATGTTCTTCTATGGGGCCCAACTAGGGTGCCACATAAATGCGGAAGCATATATTTATACACTGAAAATAAGCAAGACACTCACACTTTCCTTCCTCACCCCAATGCTTTCCTGCGAGTTCCCTTTTATGCTCCTTTCCTTTTTTTGTGAATGACATGCTTGCAGCAGAAAATGAAATGAAACCAAATTATTACTGAATTATTAATGTTACCTAAATTTGATCTCGGTCGATGAATATTTTCTAATTGCGGCTACAAATGAAAGATCACACCTGACCTTTGCAAATTTGCAATCTCAAGTACTTGAACCTGAAAAATGCAGTGGATAGTGCATTATTCAATTTGACATATTGATGTTCCCATTCAATCACTTTCCAATCCAACCATGTGGAATATTGCAAGCACGGGCGAATGCAATATGCACCCTGCTACAGATCCCTAATTATCCTAGTCCTCTTGAAAGAAACAGGGCCATTTGGCCTATTATGGGCTGACAGGAAGTGATAAAACCCACTTCCCACAATTCCCCCGTGTGTGGTAATTGTGGGAACAACTGCCTGACTCATTTTGCGTCTTGTCGGAGTATTTTCAATGGTGTATGGAGGCATGCCTACGTACAATTGTTATTGGTATTCATACTGTGGTATCTGGGCAGTAGTAGGATAGGTAGTCACAATTATTAAATTCATAAATAACTTTGCAAAATTCAATTACAATCTATCTAGTACAAAGCTAATCTAAAACGGGCCAATCCTGGTTGTAACTGTAGCTTACCTGGGTACAGTCAATGTGACCTCATCACTCAAGCCAAGACTGCGCTTTGCCACCCAGGCATCACCAAAGTCCAATACCAAGCATCATGCAATTCAAATCTAAGAGGTACAGTGGGGTTAAAATACTCTGATGAAAAGAAACGTTTATTCAGTAAATTACATATATACTTATTAGTATGTAGCCACACTGGCTCCACTAGATTTTTACCCTCTGAAGGTTTTTCAGAAATGTCAATGAGTGATAAAGCCCCTTTAAATGAGCTTGTTCTCCAGTCATATTAGCATACCATCAAACCACAAACCCCCGTGGCACACAAAGCCACTAATATACCATAGCAAATTCAATTTATTCCGAGATTCTTGTGACACGTCAAAAGATCTTTGATGGCCTCATTTTTTCTGGAGCTCATGAGTTTGCCTTTGATGCCATTGACTTCGACCTTTGTATGTGCACGTACCACGTTGTATGCAATCATCCAATGGATAACTGTATCCATTAGATCCTCCAGGTTCTTCTGTGGCTTTTTTGATATCTCATTGTCAGCCCTGCCACCTTCAATGCTAAGTTGTGTTGCACATTTCTTTGATTTGCTCAAGAAGGAGGCAAGGTATACAACTTCTCCCCCTTTGAGTCCAAGAGGATTGGTCAAATTTAATGTTAGTGCCACATATGGTTTTGGTGTAATCACATCGTATGAGACTAAGCTAATGGATTAAAACATAACATTTGCCCAAAAATGTTTAACTGGATTGGCAGGGTAAAGAAGGCTCTGAACCATTTTGAAGAAATTCATTCAAAATAAAATTCTTAATCAATCTTTCTGAAACTTTCAGGACCAATGGAGAACTGTATTATCTATGGTACAACCAAAAATAGCTACAGTTTTACAAGTAAAATTCAAAGTTTTACTTACAGTCTATTTTTGACTATTCTACGTGAAACACTGAATCCTCAAAATTTTACAGTAATTACAACCTGTGATGAAATTGGCAATAACATTGATAACTTTGAGAAATAAATAATTATTTTGGAATAAAAGAAGATTTACAGATGTTACTCCTTTTATTCTTAACCATATTGGGGTTGGTAGTCATGTAAAAGCATCAATTAAGTAATTATGATAATCTTATGTGACAACAGATGATGCAATCAGTAATCCAAAAGGTTTTATTGTTTTATCACTCACTGGTTTTTCAGTTTTCTCCATGGCACGCCTCTGTGAGCTGTTTTTGACTTAAAAAAGGCCTCCTCTTGCTGTTTTTTCCACATCATCATCTTATTATTCATTTAAACCATTATTACCTTCAAGTAAGTATTAGCAAAGCTATTCATAAGTGTTTTAAATCTTTCAGAATCAATCAGAAAGAGGTGAAATCATAGAATCCAACTATATATTGCTGTAATACTGTTATGAATACATTTTGATCTTTTAAATCCACAATTCTATGTCAAAACCCTCTATCTTATCTTTCAATAAGTTCTTTGGAATATTAGTGAGTGGTTTATTCTTAATTCTTAAAGTTTTTCTCTAAATAATTAGTTTTATTCAAGAATTATATTTATAATTATTCTTGCAAAAGATAATTATATATTAAAATAATTTTATTATTTTAATAAAAGAAGTTTTATCATTAAAATCTTCTTGTAATTGATTCTTGTAGACAGTTACTGCTCACTGTTAAAATCACTAGTAGTGTTTAACATTTGAAAGAAATAATTCTTTAATTATTTAATTGTGGTTATAATAATATTTTATTATTATATTTCATAAGAACAGACATAGTATTGTTGATTAATAGTGATATTATCATCAGTTTCATAGTCAAATCTTACACCTGCCATCTCAAGGTCCTCAAGCCAGGCTGACATTTTAAGCTCTCGGTTACTGATCACCTTAATACCAACGGGCAGGAATGTATGAGAATCCTTTGTTGGTAAGTTGTCCCATTGGTGTTTGTAAATCCTATTGATATTATCAAGCCCCCTTTTCCATCATTGTTGAGTAATATTGGAATGATAATTCAAAATGTCTCAAAACTCTTCCATGTGGGATAGAAATATTCCTTGAAAATTAGCAGAGGATGACACATTGGGCTCAGGGTCAAGAATTATATCAGTCATATCTTGTCCCATTGTATCATGTTTAATTGTCTCCCTTTCTTGAAAGGCTTGAATATTTCGAGGAGAGGCGGGAGGGGTTTCATAATGGATTGTTTCATTGAGTATGGGGGGGCTTTCAGTATGAGGAGGTTGATTATCAATATGGCACACTTCAACATTGATCATTTCATCACCCTGATCCTGGGAATCTTTTGCAGCTTCAAAGGTATGGTGATTTTTGTTGGTTCTTTTGATGGCATGTATATTTGGTCTTTTTCCTAATCCTTGGCCTGGAATTCCAATTACCACTCGAGATCTTTCAGGTAGAGATTCTCCCACCTCCACACCTGCCCATATATTGTAAGCAGCCATTTTGATGTTTTTGTATTGAATTAGTAATGGACTTACGGTTCAAATCCATTTTGAGGAGGCTCATTGCTTCAGCAATCTTTTGATGCACATAATTAGGAATTTTACTATCATTTTGAATTTTTTCAAGCCTTGGGATTCTTTGAGCAATGTTTGAGACAAATTTCTCCTTGGATATAGTCTCCACCTCCCCACTGAAAATTACATCATCTTGCCCAGCATCTTCTTTCGGTGCACAAGGTTCAACAGTCTTTTCCTTCTCATAGCTTTTAATATTTGGTTTCTGAGAGCTTGGAGGCTGAGCTGAAATAAAGGCTATGACACAATATCAGGTTTTGAGAGATTTGAAATATTCAAGATGGATGCATATTCACATTCTGGAAGAACTGGTGGATCTTGATTATCTTCATGTGACTGGATCTCTACTTCAATTACCAATTCACGACTACTGGCCATATCAGAGATTTCACTTCCACTCTCTGGGGCTGAAGTTGGTAGTTCATTGAATTCAGTTGAGTTTCCTGGGGTTTGGGGCATAGTGGAGGTAGTTTATTAAGCAAATAGATGGTGACAAGTTGATTGATAACTTGTTTGAAAATTTGTGAATAAAAAGATCAAAATTGAAGAAAAAGGGTGGAAGTAAAATAAGTTTAAAATAATTTATTCTTTTTTAGATAACATTGGAGAATTTTGGTGAGTTTGAAAGAAGTTAAATATCAATTTAAAGCAGTTTAAGATTTATTGAATATTCTAGAAAAAATACATTTTAGAGCCACAAGCTGACCAAAATAAACCTGTGCATCAACAGCCTTGGAACCTTCTATTGAAATTGTATTGCATTTGAGAAATATGATTTGTCGGGAAACTGAAGGAGGCTATGTTTTGCAAATTATTTCATATCATGCAAATGAAATCACTTCCCTGTGAGACATTGAATAAAGTTGACTAGTGAGAAACCTACTAAAGTCAACTTTTGAACTATTCAATGCTCATGAGGGAAGGACTAAGCAAAGTGTTCCATTTGAATGATATGAAATAAAATGGTTTTGTCGGGGAAACAGGAGACACAATTCTTGTCTTAAATAGTCCACTTATTGAGTTTCAATTTGGGAGTCTCATGATTTAAACCCTAACCACAACATTGTGAATATACTGACCAATTTCCCCTTAGTTCCTGTTAGCAGAGAAGGCCACTCAGCATATTTCCTTGATTGAATTGATTGTGTACACCAACAAGCCACCGTACACTATGGATGTAATACGGAAGCGTGAGGATGGTAAGTGGCGGGGGTGCGGAGGCATAAGGAGGGTTGAGGGCGGTGTTGGAGGCATGTCGGGAGGGCTCTCCACAAGCATAATGATGGTAAGCGGTGTCGGAGGCATGTCAGGAGGGCACTACATAAGCGTAAGGATGGTAAGCAGTGTCAGAGGCATGTCAGGAGGGCACTACACAAGCGTAAGGATGGTAAGCGGTGTCAGAGGCATGTTGGGAGGGCACTACACAAGTGTAAGGATGGTTAGAAGTGTCAGAGGCATGTTGGGAGGGCACTACACAAGCATGAGGGTGGTTAGCGGTGTCGGAGGCATGTCCGGAGGGCTCCCCACAAGCATAAGGTTTGTAAGTGGTGTCAGAGGCATTTTGGGAGGGCTCTCCACAAGTGTAAGGATTGTATGTGGTGCTGGAGGCATGTTGGTAGGGCACTACACAAGCATAAGGATGGTTAGCGGCAGCGGAGGCATGTCAGGAGGGCACCACCCGAGCATAAAGATGGTAAGGGAGGGGTGTGAAAGCGTAAGGAGTGGTGAGGGGAGAAATGGGGGGGCAGTGTCAGAGTCTCATCTGGAGGGCAGTGCGGGCGCGTAAGCATGCAAAGCATCAGGGAGGATTAGGCGGGGATGCGGAAGCCAATGAGGTGAAATTACCCAAACATTGCAAATAGTGTTGAAAAGGTTTTGGGATTTGAGTGACATTCTCATGTGACACATGTGACAATTGATGTTGTCTTGACGCTGACGTGATGTGACCCACCAAATCCAGTGACTATAAAGTGACACTAACGCGACTGAAGCAAGATTTTATACTGACCATGGTGTGAGGTGAAGTCAATCGCCGCCAATTGACGCGAGATTTGCCCTGGTGCCAACAGAAGATTCTGAATGAAACTCTATGGGTGATGCCATTAGAGAACCATCTGATGATGACCAAGACCCAAGAGAAGAACTTCTAGTGCAATAAAAAGAGGAAACCCCACTAGAAATTCAGGATATACAGTTGGAAGCAGGAATGCCACAAGATACTGCTAATAAAAACCTGTGCAAACATACACAGGTTGTACAAGCATTCCTGGTCACACCAACTAGAGGAATGACATACATACATGGAACAGCCACCAAGATGACTGCCTGTATTGACAATTCTAAACATCCATTGATCATTGACAGTAGAGCACACTTCTCCATAGTGGCCATAAATTATCTTGACAGCCACTTCCCAAACTGGGAAAAACGGCGCTTTCCCACAAAGGCAAAGAACTCTATAAGTGCATCAGGGAAGATGACTTCCATTGGGACAATTATCAAAGAGATAATTATACCCCATAGGAAAGGTAACATCAGAGTCAACCCAGAGTTTGTAGTGCTTGATGATGCCCACATCCAAGGTTTATTACTGGGAACAGACTACCAGAGGATGTATGGCATAGATATTTACAACAGTAAAAATAGGCATATTACCATTGGTACCAACAAGGAAAAGAGATTTTCACTTGATATATACCAAATATCTGCTCAGGATCCATTTGAAGAGCTACTGAATGAATTCAGAGAGGGCCAGTTTAGCACTTCCCTCACCAGTAAACAAAAACCAAGTTTACTGAAGATGCGGAGAAAGAACAGACCAGCATTTGCCATTGGGGAAGAACCATCAGGCAAGTTTGAATGCCATGATATAGAACTATATATGGATGTGGAAAGACCTTATCCACCCATGCTCAGGCGACCTCTTTACCCAGAATGTCTGGAAACCAGGAAATAACTTGAAAAAAATATCAATGAACTCCTGGACATGGATGTCATCAGAAAGATTGGACACAATGAAATAGTGGAAATTACCACCCCAGTCCTGATTACCTGGAATGATGGCAAGTCTAGGCTGTGTGGAGATTTCAGAGCTCTGAATAACTACACAAAAGCTGAAAGGTATCTTATACCCAGGATACCTGGGAGCCTGTGAGGTATGCATAACATACCCATAACACCACAAATAAATTTATACACAGTTAAGATTGTCTTCAACAGACTTTTTAATTGAATCCAAAATAAAAAATAACAAAAAATAAGCATAACTTTTTTTTGGATAAACAAAGTTGTAAATATTATGTCGCTTTTGGACTGTACACCAAAAATAACCTAGGGTACAACCATAAGGTGTTGTACCCAAAAAACACTTATTTCTTATGTTATTAGAAGATTTAAGAATCTCACAGTACTAACGTAACTTTTTTAACATTTTTTTAAAATTGTTGAATTTAAGCTTAAATAAGCTTAAATTTAAAGTTGCATAAGGTTTATGCAAACTTACCAAAATTTTAGTTAAAATTGAGGTGTGGTGTATATTTACTGAATTGGCTAAGGATTTGGCATACAGAATGTAAATCCTGCGTGAGCTCAATTTAAAAGGGTTGAAGGCCATAGTATGGCTTTAAATAAATAAAAAGGCAAAATCCATGCAAAAAGGTGGGACAAAGGAAAAAGACAAATTAGAGCTGGGGTACCCAACTTTTTGGATCTGCAAGGATTCAATTAAAGTTTTCCACCTGTATTGGAGGATTTTTAACCTTATTTTTACTTTAAGATTAGACTTTGATCCAACATTAAAGTTTAAACTGGTTTTATCCCAAATTAGACAGGAATCTCAAGCTGCCAGAGGGTAAATCCCAATATGCAGGCTTGAATTCAAGGTTTTAAGAACTGTCAAAACTTCATTAAGCTTAAAAAGCTTAAATGAGCTTAAAGCTTTAAGGTTACCAGCATTAAAAACTTATCAAAACTTAAGGTTTGGTGTGTATTGCTATTTTACGTGGAAAAATAGCAATAGCTTCAAAAATTCATTAAAAATCCAATTCTTAAAGGATTTGCTTGAAAATTTCACACAGCTTACAATTTAATATTATCTACATATGAATTAAATTTTAAGTCTATCTTTTATAAATAAATTTCCTGGGTAATTAGCCTAGAAATTTACTCTTTTAATTAAAGCTCAAAGAAAATTATAATTTCTTTAAAAATTAATTAAAAATTAAGTTTAAGAGATTTTTGCTTGAAACTCTATTTTCAAGTTTTTAATGTGATGAAATTCAATATAAATAAGTTTATTTATATTAAAAACTTAAAATAATTATTTTAAATGAGGATTAAAGTTACATGGAGTTAAGAATAACCCTGGTAACTTTAAATTGGAATTAAAATTAAGTTACCTCAAGCTAAGAACTTCATTTTTAAGCATGGTTTTTTATTTTTGACCTTAGAACGCCCTCTATATCCATTATTAATCATGAGAGCTGCTCTGAAGACATAAAAAGAGTCTTTTCATCACTGTTTTTGTCCATCATTCATTATCAATCCGATCATATTAAAAAATTTAAACAGGTAAAGTTTTATTAAATATAAAATCTTATTATTAAAGTAATTCTTAAGTTATTTTATTCTTTATTAATTAAAATTAAAGAATTGAAATCATAGAAGTTAGATTATTGTTGTAATCACCAATAATATAGTTTATTATATAAAATTAAATCATCTTAAATATCTTTTAAAAATCCACAAATTACTCTAAAAAACTCTTTAATCTTAACTTTTATTATAAAAAGTTGTTTTATCTTTAAAATTATTGATTTTGGCATGTTTTTAACTTATAATTACTATTTAATATAATAACTGTTGTTGTTTGACTTGTTGTATTAAATACATATTATAAGTAAGTTTTCTCTAAAGTTCTATATTTTGTTATCTAGTATTAGTGTTTTTATGGAATTTCTATTCTATAAGAATTATTTCTGCACAGTGTGTGTTTAATTTTTTTTATAAATAATAGTTATATTATTTTTAAGGCTAATATTCATATTTTCCACGTGTAATTGTCTCATTAAGAGCTTTACACTTCTTATTGTTATAACTGTCAGTGACTATAACAATAATATAATAATTATAATATATTATAATTATTATATTTTTTTTATTATTATACTTTTATAATAATAATTAAATTTATTTTTTTATATAATTATTTTTAACAATTATATTTAAATTTGTGGCTATAATATTTTGTTATATTATATATTTCTACTGAGGACAGTCATAGTACTCTTGATTTTGCTACTATTATCAAGAGTTTCATAGACAAAACTTACATTTGGGGGCCTGGCCGTGATTTTACCCAATCTTTGGGACATAAATCATATTCTAGACCTCATTTTACTGTTTGTTGATGTAAAATTGCCATATTTATCTTAATATTGGCTTTTCTGGGACTTATCCTTTATAAATAATCTTTATAATATTAATAAAGATATTTTTTTCTTAAGAATGTTGTTTGAAACAATATACTATTGAGGGACTTGGAATAAATTTCTTTTGTCTAACTAGTGGCTTTTTCACATCCCAGACTTGAAATTTATTCTTTGAGTTATTCTAGTATAAAGTGAATAATAATACAATTTTGATTAATAAACTTGTTAATTGCATAATTATTATTTCTTTAAAGAAAATAAAAAATCAAATAAAAAATTTAAAAATTAAAATCTTTACTAAAAACATTTTTTCTCTCATCTTAGACATTTTTCTTTATTTTTGACGTAATTTGCCATAAATTACATTAAAACAACTTTATTCAATAAGTTGAGTTTATAAGTTATTTTTATTGTTTGATAAAATAACTTACATTTTTATTTTTTTTCTCTAGTGTCATCAATTAGAGACAGTTCTTCAGACTCTGAAGCCTCAGAGTCTAGCATTGAAATTCAAACCAGCCCAGCACAAAGGGGTTTAATAACCAAAGAACCCTTTAAAGGTCCAGCAGGTGAATTCAATCCATTCTTAGTCTATTTTTTCTTAAAAATGACGTGCAATGACTCCTACTAGAAGTGGAAGTAATTACTCCATCCAATCAAATGGATCTGGACCAGGACATTCCAGTCACAAATCAAAAAGACAAGAATGTCAGCCCAGAGGAGATGCACAAATGGAGGATGCCAGAACTTCCACCAGTTCCCAAAGGTTAGTCAGCACCTTTGAACCTCTTATTGAGAGTCCAGAAGCTGACATAACTGCTATTGCTGTTAGACCTGAATCATTTCCAACAGGCAGCAGTGGAGATTTACCAGTCTCAGTACAAGAACTGGTTTATGGCCGCCAAACAGCAAGAGTGGGAACTTCTCCCAAGTCTTTGGATAAGCACCATGAACTCTTATCTTCAAGTAAAGAAGTTCATGGGGCCAGAAAAGACAGAGGATCTTCTGAAGGGTTGGACACCAATGTCTTGCAAAGGACAAGTCCAACACATAAAAGCTTGGTTGAAAAATCAAAGCATGTTATCAGAGGATCAGAAGAAGAAGTTGGCCCAAGGCAAGGAAAACAGCCCAGTGGAAGCTCCCCAAGCATCCACCAGCAAAATTCCGCCTCAACAAGTGCCAAACAAGCGCAAGCAAGCCCCAAAGACCAATCAGAAGGGCAAGCAAAAGGCAAAGGGAAAGGCAAATCCCAAATTGAACAAGCCTTACCCGCAGAATTACAGAATCCCAAAGAAAGAAAAGACAGCCATGGACAATGTGTTCAACATGGCAAGAACTCTGACCCAATTTAAAAACAAGGAGGAGGAAAGATTGAGCAAATCTTTCCCAAAGAAATAGATCTTGTTAAGCTTGTAACTCAATTTGAATCTTGTAATAAATAAATTATAACAAAGTTCAAAACATTGGAGTATATCCAATAAAAGTTGGGTAATGAGATATTACAAGTGAAAGAACAACAAAAGACCATTATTGGACTTGAAAATGTTAATAAGGACAATATTGTGTCTTTGATGCAAATTTGTGCAAGAATTGAGTCTAAAGCTACTTTTCTCAATCAACCAGATGACAATTCAATTTCTTTTATAACTGGACAGTTAAGAAAATTGAAATTACAAGTTCAAAACTTGGAAAATTCAACTGGTCACAATGCAGCTCTTTTCCAAGAACAATTGGAAAAATGTAAGATGTGACTATGAAACTGATGATAATATTACTATTAATCAACAGTACTATGTCTGTTCTTATGAAATATAATAATAAAATATTATTATAACCACAATTAAATAATTAAAAATTTATTTCTTTCATGTGTTAAGCACTACTAGTGATTTTAACAGTGAGCAAGTAATTGTCTACAAGAATCAATTACAAGAAGAATTTAATAATAAAAACTTCTTTATTAAAATAATAAAATTATTTTAATATATAATTATCTTTTGCAAGAATAATAATAATGATAATTCTTGAAGAAAACTATTTTTAGAGAAAAACTTTAAGAATTAAAGATAAATCACTCACTAATATTCCAAAGAGCTTATTGAAAGATAAGATAGAGAGATTTGATGTAGAATTGTGAATTTAGAGGATCAAAATGAATTTATAAATGTATTACAACAATATATAGTTGATTTCTATGATTTCACGTCTTTCTGATTGATTCTGAAAGAATAAAACACTTAAGAAAAAGTTTCAACTAATACTTACTTGTTGGTAATACTGATATAAATGATTAATAAGATGATGATGATGATGATACGGAAAAAACAGCAAGAAGAGGCTTCTTTTAAGTCAACAACAGCTCACAGAGGCGTGCCATGGAGCAAACTGAAAAACCAGTGAGTGAGAAAACAATAAACCTTTTTGGATTAATGATTGCATCATCTGTTGTCACGTAAGATTATCATAATTACTTAATTGATGCTTTTACGTGACTACCAACCCCAATATGGTTAAGAATAAAAGGAGTAACATCTGTAAATCTTCTTTTATTCCAAAATAACATTGATTTCTCAAAGTTATCAATGTTATTGCCAATTTCATCACAGGCTTTAATTGCTGTGAATTTTTGAAGATTCAGTGTTTCACGTAGAATGATCAAAAATGGACTGTAAGTAAAACTTTGAATTTTACTAGTAAAACTGTAATTCTTTTTGGTTTTACCATACATAATAAAGTTCTCCATTGGTCCTGAAAGTTTCAGAAAGATTCATTAAGAATTGTATTTTTCATGAATTTTTGAAGTTTTTACCTCATTTCTACGTAGAATTGCAAATATCAGTGTTTCACTGGTTGCTATGAGGTAAATCAATGGATACAAGTCCAAAAAGGGTTTTAATTACTCTTTTGGGGTTTATCCATGGAAAGTCATTAAGAATTGACATGGTTACAGGAGTCTAAGTAGCTCTTTACCTCCTTGGCACGTCAAAATAGCAGGTTATTTGCTATTTTCTTAAGATTTACAGTAGTTGTGACATGGTAACCAAGCTCCCAAAGAGGTTTAGTTTACCAATTGGGTCAAGATAAGCCATGGAACCAAGCTTTGGAGCTATCCACGCCTCTGAGTCCTCAGAAGTTGGGTACCCTGGCTCTCTTTGATGTCTTTTGTCCCCCTTGCCTATTTTTTACATCAAAATAGTAATTTAAGCTTAAAGTGAGATATCCACTATGGGTGTACCAAAAGTCCATGTAAGAATACCATGATATTAAGTGCTCAAAACATGCATAACACTATTCTTAGTGTATATGTAACATGGGATTTCTCACTTTCCCATTATTTTGGCGTGAAATTAAGAAAAACAAAAATTTTCACGGATCTTTTATGTGTTATTGATGATGTGGTTTTGAAGTATTTTCCATTTTACCACCTCAAAGAGTTAATTTGAGCTTATTCACTCTATGGAGCTACCCTAGGTGAATTTTTGTGTAGAATCCAAATCTGGCCTTAAATCCATGGATTTACTTACTCAATAAAAAGTTATTCATCTTTTCTGAAATCAAAAATGATGAATTTTGAATATATGCATGATTTATGAGTTATGTATAATTCCAAATTTCTTTTTAAGATAATTGTGGCCTATTTAAGTATGTAAAATATACCTCAAGTCTCACAAAAAAAGTGATAAAGCAATACTTGAATTGAAAGAAGACATTCAATAAAGTATTAATAATATATCACTCAAAAGTGAATTGCCAAGGCAATCCACACCAATTCTTGACAGAAATGTGCTTAATGATTTACATCATACCATTTCAAGTAATGAGGTGGAAACTGCTTGCAATTTCAAAGACATTCCAAAATTAGAGGAATGGCCAACCTTCAATGGTGAAGGAGAGTATAGTCATATGGAATTTACGAAAACAATTGATATGTTCAAAGGAGACTTTAACATACCAGATGAATACATAAGTGCCAAATTACACTCATTATTTACCAGATCAGCAAAGAAATGGTATTAAAAAATGAGACATGACCATTATAAACATTCTTGGCCTTGGTGGAAAGAACAAATTATTTCCAAATGGGCTAATGATTCCTGGAGATTTAGAATGGAAAATTCTTTTGAAGAAGCCATTTTTAATATTGAGAGGGACAGGCCCATGTCTTGGTTTCTTAAACAGAAGGAAAAATTAACTGCCCTTCATCCTGATATGTCTGAAACAATGGTACATAAAAGGATATTAAGAAAGTGTGGTGGTGACCTTGAGCATGCTATAAGAAGCAGATGTATTGAGCCTTGCTCTACAGAAGATTATATCAATGCTATGCAGGACATCACTACTAGAACAAAAATTGGAAGAAATTGGTCCAAATCTCCAATAGACAATAACACTAATGGTAAACCAATTTCAAAACCCAATAAGCCACAAGACAGACTTCCTTTGAAATGTCACAAATGTGGAAGCACATCTCATTTAGCAAACACTTGCCCAAAAAAGACAAGAATCAATGAGATAAATGTTGAAAAGGTGGAAGACACAAAAGAACCAACTGATGTATCTTTACATGAAAGTGATTCTGAGCCTTCAGAAGAGGAAGAAGTACCAGAGGAGCTTAGTATAGAAAAAATTGATTTTTCTTTTGAAGTCACTGAGATACACACTCATTTACCACGGTATAGTGATGAACTCATGGATCTCATACATGTGCAAGATGCTAAAATGCAGAAAACAAAACCTGCCAGAGGTAACGGTTATACAGCTGGTTCATCTTGTATCACTAATATTGTGATCAACAACACAGAAGCCAAGATGCACCTTGACTCAGGTGCTTTTTGCACTTGTGTTGGAAAAGATTATCTTGACAAAGTTTATACCAATTGTCAAGACAAATTAATGCCAATTGAAGGTATAACATTCAGCAGTGCTAGCCAAAATATGCACCCCTTGGGTATATTTGAAGCAGCAATCATATTTCCTCATGCTGCAGGAAGTATAAGATTGAAAGTTGAAATTTCTTGTTATGAATAATTGTACTTTACAACACTTTATACTTGGGAATGATTATCTCAATATTTATGGTATTGATATTAATAATCATAAAGACAGGTATTTCACTATAGGGGAAAATAAAAGACAAAAATTTGCTTTTCCTCTAGAAAAAAGAGAAATTACTGTCATTAAAGAAGTAAAAATTTTAAAAAGGAAAAATTTGTGTCAAGTCAATTAATTGAAGCACAAATTAGTCCTGAATTGACACTGGAAATGAAGGAAGAGCTTATTGAAATTTCATTTCAATACAGGGAAGCCTTTGCTTCAGGTAATGAACCACTTGGGGCTATAAAAGGCCATGAGATGAACATTATGCTCAATGTGGAAAGGCCTCATCCGCCACGATTAAGAAGAACAACTTACCCCGCTAGCCCTAGAGCTAGAGAAGCATTAGAAAATCATATTAATAAATTAATGAAATTGGGAGTTCTTAGAAAGGTTTGACACAATAAGGAGGTAGAAGTCACAACTCCAGTAATCATTTCTTGGCATAATAATAAGTCAAGGATGGTTGGTGATTTTAGAGCACTGAATACCTATACTATTCCAGACAGGTATCCAATCCCTAGAATTCATGAGACTTTGACTCAATTATCCAAAGCAAGATTCATTACTTCCATGGATGCTCTAAAAGGCTTTCACCAGAATGTTTTGACACCTCATTCTAGGAAATTATTGAGAATAATTTCTCATTGTGGGATTTATGAGCATTTGAGAGTGCCTTTTGGTATTAAAAATGCACCCTCTCATTGTCAGAGAATGATGAATACCATCTTCCCACATGAATTGTCGGAAGGATGGTTAATCATCTAAATTGATGACATTATCATTTGTTCAGAAACTTGGCAATTACATTTAGAGAGACTTTGATTAGTACTTAAGAAGATTCTTCAAGTGAACATGAAAATATCTCTTAAAAAATGTAATTTTGGGTTTCATGAGTTACAAGCTCTAGGACATGTAGTCTCAGGACTGAGCCTTGGTGTTGACAAAAACAAAGTGGCTGCAGTTTTACTGAAACAAATGCCCCAGAACAAAAAATAAATGATGCCTTTTTTAGGGTTTTCCAGTTATTACAGGCAAAACCTTAAAGATTTTGCTATCCATGCCAGATCATTGTACAGAATTTGTGATCAACAACCTGTTTTTGAAATGACACAGGAGAGGATTCAAGCATATGATAAAATCAAGTATGCCTTGACCAATGCACCATTATTATTGATGCCAGACTGGAAGCTTCCTTTCAAGCTGTATATTGATGCATGTGGGGAAGGTTTAGGAGCTTCTCTTCATCAGGTTCAAATTGTCAATGACAAACCTTATGAAGGTCCAATTTGTTTTATTTCAAGACAAATTAAACCTACTGAGGCCAGATATGGGGCTAGCCAAATGGAGTGCCTTTGCCTTGTTTGGCCTTTGGAAAAACTTCATTACTATCTTGATGGTAGTGTGTTTGAAGTAATTACTGATTGTAATGCAGTAAAATCACTTCTTAACATGAAAACTCCAAACAGACACATGTTAAGATGGCAGATTGCTATATAGGAGTATAGAGGCAATATGACCATAGTACATAAAGCTGGAAATATTCATAAGAATGCTGATGGCTTAAGTAGATGGGCATTACCAAATACACCTGATAACCCTGCCTATGTTCCTACATGTGCAGAACCTCAAATTCCAATTGGAGGAATTAATATCACAGATGTTGGAACAGAATTCTTTGAAGAAGTTAGAAAAAGCTATAAGAAAGATAAGAATTTTCATATTCTTACTGCTCTACTTGACAAAGATTGCAAAGATTTAGCCTTGGCTAATTCTCTGGATGATATTTGGAAAACATCTTATGATAATAGGAGATTCCATTTGTTTGATGGTATACTATATCATAGATCTAAAAACACATGTGTCATGGTCCTATGTAGTAGAATGTTGATCAACACCATACTACTAGAATGCCATGATAACATATATTCTGGACATCTGTCTGAAGACAGAACTATGGAAAGAATTAAGACATGTGCCTGGTGGCCATCTTGAAGAAAATATGTCATTGATTACTGTCACAGCTGTGATAGATGCCAGAAAGCCAATAAAGCTACTGGTAAAAGATTTGGTTTATTGATCCACATTCAAGAACCAAGTACCCCATGGGAAGTGGTTCACATGGATTGGGTAACTGCCTTACCACCTGGAGGTGATAAAAGTTACAATGCATGTCTTGTTATTGTGGAAAGATATAGCAAAACACAAATCTTTTTACCATGTCACAAAGATGACACAGCTATGGATACAGCTCTTTTGATCTAGAATAGGGTAATATCCCATACTGGTCTCTTTAAAAACATTATTAGTGACAGAGACCCAAAACTTACATCAGCCTTATGGACTAATTTACATAAGCTTTTGGGTACAAAACTATCATTCTCAACAGCCTATCATCCGCAAACAGATGGACTGGAAGAAAGGATCATTCAAACCCTTGAGGACATGATCAGAAGATTTTGTTCTTATGGCCTGGAGTTTAAAGATTCTGATGGCTTTACCCATGATTGGTGTACTCTTATACCAGCATTGGAATTAGCCTACAAGACCTCCATCCATGCTTCAACAGGCAAAACTCCTGCAATGTTGGAAAAGGATGGAACCTCAAACTTCCAATTGATACTTTGAAAAAAGATCTGATTGATATTCCTCCAACTGCCTCAAGCTTTAAGTGATTGCTTGATAAAGTAAGACATCATGCAAATCAAAGTATCAATGATGCCTTTGAATATGCTAAACAGAAATGAGATAAAAGTCATAAGACCCCAGAATTCAAAGTGGGGGACTTAATACTAGTTTCAACCTTGAACTTTAATAAAATTAAAGGACCAAAGAAATTGAAAGATTCCTTTGCAGGACCATTCATTATTAAAGCCCTTCATGGGAAAAATGAAGTACAGGTAGAACTGTCAGGAGAACTGGAAAACAAACATCCAACTTTCCCTGTCAGTCTAGTAAAGCATTACACTTCAAGTGATAAGGAATCATTTTCTTTGAGAAATGAAACAACCTTAGAAGTACCCCCACTAGATCAAAGTGAGGAGAAAAAGGTACTAAAAGTCTTGAAAGAAAGAAGACTTAGGGGAAAAAATGAAAGAGAATACTTAGTCAGGTATAAAAATCCACAACATGAAGATTAATGAATTGTAGAAAACAAAATACCTGATTCCCAAAAGTTTCTCAGAAGATTCAGACATGAGAGAAGACCAATTGCTCAATAAAAAGTTTGAATTGTGTGCTTTACATACTTAGAAAAGTATAGGTAGAGAGGTTGGACAGTGGATTATACCCCCCCAATAACTTGGGGGTATACTACAAAGGAAAAATTGTGGTACAATTTTTTTTTGGTGGTAGGGAATGTGAGCCTGTGAGGTATGCATAACATACCCATAAGGCTACAAATAACTCTATACACAGTTAAGATTGTTTTCAACATACTTTTTAATTGAATTCAAAATAAAAAATAACAAAAAATAGGTATAACTTTTTTTTGGATAAACAAAGTTATAAATATTAAGTCACTTTTGGATTCTACACCAAAAATAACCTAGGGTACATCCATAAGGTGTTATACCCAAAAACACTGATTTCTTGTGTTATTAGAAGATTTAAGAATCTCACAGTACTAACGTAACTTTTTTAACATTTTTTTAAAACTGTTGGATTTAAGCTTAAATAAGCTTAAATTTAAAGCTGCATAAGGTTTATGCAAACTTACCAAAATTTTAGTTAAAATTGAGGTGTGATGTATATTTACTGAATTGGATAAGGATTTGCCATACAGAATGTAAATTCTGTGTGAGCTCAATTTAAAAGGGTTTAAGGCCATAGTATGGCTTTAAATAAATAAAAGGGCAAAATCCACGCAAAAAGATGGGACAAAGGAAAAAGACAAATTAGAGCTGGGGTACCCAACTTTTTGGATCTGAAAGGATTCAATTAAAGCTGTCCACCTGTATTGGAGGATTTTCAACCTGATTTAAAATTTAAGATTAGACTTTGATCCAACATTAAAGTTTAAACTGGTTTTATCCCAAATTAGACAGGAATTTCAAGCTGCCAGAGGGTAAATCCCAATATGCAGGCTTGAGTTCAAGTTTTTAAGAACTTTCAAAACTTAATTAAGCTTATAAAGCTTAAATAAGCTTAAAACTTTAAGGTTATCAGCATTAAAACCTTATCAAAATTCAAGGTTTGGTGTGTATTGCTATTTTACGTGGAAAAATAGCAATAAATTCAACAATTCATTAAAAATCCAATTCTTAATGGATTTGCTTGGAAAATTTCACACAGCTTACAATTAAATATTATCTACATATAAGTTGAATTTTAAGTCTATCTTTTATAAATAAATTTCCTGGGTAATTAGCCTAGAAATTTACTCTTTTAATTAAAGCTCAAAGAAAATTATAATTTCTTTAGAAATTAATTAAAAATTAAGTTTAAGAGATTTTTGCTTGAAAATCTCTTTTTAAGCTGTTCATGTGATTAACCTTAATATAAATAAGTTTATTTATATTAAAAACTTAAAATAATTAGTTTAAATGAGGATTAACATTACATGTAGTTGAGAATAACCCTTTTAACTTTTAATTGGGATTAAAATTAAGTTACCTTAAGTTAAGAACTTCACTTTTTAGCATGGTTTTTCAGTTTTGACCTGAGCACGCCCTCTATATCCATTATGAATCATGAGAGCTGCTCTGAAGACATAAAAAGAGTCTTTTCATCACTGTTTTTGTTCATCATTCATTATCAATCCAATCATATTAGAAATTTAAACAGGTAAAGTTTTATTAAATATAGAATATTATTATTAAAGTAATTCTTAAGGTATTTTATTCTTTATTAATTAAAATTAAAGAATTGAAATCATAGAATTTAGATTATTGTTGTAATCACCAATAATATAGTTTATTATATAAAATTAAATCATCTTAAATATCTTTTAAAAATCCACAAATTCCTCTTAAAAACTCTTTAATCTTAATTTTTATTATAAAAAGTTGTTTTATCTTTCAAATTATTGATTTTTGGCGTTTTTTTAACTTATAATTATTATTTAATATAATAACTGTTGTCGTTTGACTTGTTGTATTAAATAAACATTATAAGTAAGTTTTCTCTAAAGTTCTATATTTTTTTATCTAGTATTAGTTTTTTTTATAGAATTTCTAAGCTATAAGAATTATTTCTGCACAGTGTGTGTTTAGTTCTGTTTATAAATAATACTTATATTATTTTTAAGTGGTTAATATTCATATTTTCCACGTGTAATTGTCTCATTAAGAGCTTTACACTTCTTATTGTTATAACTGTCAGTGACTACAACAATAATAGAATAGTTATAATTTATTATAATTATTATATTTTTATAATAATAATACAATTTATTTTTTTTTATATAATTATTTTTAACAATTATTTTCAAATTTGTGGTTATAATATTTTGTTATATTATATATTTCTACTGAGGACAGTCATTGTACTCTTGATTTTGCTACTATTATCAAGATTTTCATAGACAAACCTTACAATACCTCATGCCTTAGACAAACTGGCAAAAGCCAAATACATAACCAAAATGGATTGTATGATAGGGTTCCACCAAAATGGAGTTAAACCAAACTCCATGAAGTTACTCAGAATCATATGTCATATGGGCATATATGAGTACACCCCAATGCCATTTGGAATTAAGAATGCTCCAGCCCACTTCCAAAGGATAATGGACACAATATTTCAAGATGAAATACTGGAAGGCTGGATGGTAGTATATATTGATGATATCATTATATACTCAGAGACATGGGAAGACCATGTGGAATACATAGACAGAGTACTAAGTAAATGCACACCCAAAAATCTGAAAATTTCATATAAAAAGTGCAATTTTGGCCAACAAGAGCTATTAGCTCTAGGACATAAAGTCTGAGGCCTTAGTTTGTCAATTGACCAGAATAAAGTAGCAGCAGTACTGCGAAAACCAGTACCAAGAAACATCAAAGAGATGCAATATTTCCTTGGGTTATCTAGCTACTATAGAAACCACATCAAAACTTAGCCCACATAACTAGTAGTTTCTGCAATTTATGTTCAAAAGATTTAGTTTTTTAAATTACCAAGGAAAGAAGGGATGCATATGAGAGGATCAAATATGAACTCACAAATGCACCTGTGCTCATCTTGCGTGACTTTGAACTACCATTCAAGTTATACATAGATGAAGCATGTAGTCAAGGCTTAAGAGCAGTGTAAGGTTTGACTATGAAACAATAAGTAAAAATTACTAATATTTTACTTATTTTACTATGAATGTCCTTATGAATAGAATAGATAAGATAAAAATAATTATAATAATAAAGAATTATTATAATTATGGCGTAAAAATAATTATATTATTAATAAAAATATAATAATATAATTTATATTATAAAATAAATATATTAATATAAAGTAATTAATATATTTTAAAAGCACTTTATTATTGTTACAAAAAAATAATAAAGGCATAAAAAAATTGTCTTTTATTAATAAAAAACAATTAATAAAAATAATATTACCAATATTAAATTTAGAAATTAATATAAATACTATTTATATTAATTAAAGAATTATTGAAAGAATAATACAGAGAAAATTATTAATATAAGAGAAAATAACCCACTTTTAGCACTTAATATAATAATTTTGAGATATTTTACGCCAAATAATGTAAACACAACTTATACCAATTGTATTTACAATATAAAATAGAGAAATTACAAATATTCTTGATTTTTTACGTGGAAATGAGTTTTAGAGAGATTTTTAACAAAAACAATTAAAAAAATGATTTAATCACGTCAAAATTGATGATTATAATAAATATGAACTTTGGTCTATAATAATATAAAATTTTTATATATAAAGAATAAAGATATTACCTTTTTGTTTGTATTAATTTAATGTTTTTGATGCATCTGAGGGGAAACAGAGCAGAAAGAGGTCTATTTATAGTAAATACCTCCCTCCTAGAGTCCAACAGACTTCTAGTAGACGTGTACTGATCATATCCACTGGAATTGATCAATATTTTAAGGTTTGGTGGTGATTACATCATGATCAAACCTCATTACATCACTATTACACCATTATTTAGAGTTATCACTATAACTCTAAGTCTGATGACGTCAAAGGCTTGGCAGAGCCCCAAATTTCGTGGATTTTATTAATTTGAATCATAAACTAATAGTATGCACCAATGTTAACACTTATATGACTGTTAAACTTAATTTAAGGTTACAGTATGTGATCATAAATGATCAAATTAAGCTCAAACTTTGATCCTTAATAACTCTTAAGATTTACACGCTACAGAAATTCAGAGAGTGAATTCTGATAGCTTGGCATAACCGTATTATTCTGCCAAGAGAATTTCATTACATAATCAAAACTCTATTTTTGATGATTTTCCTTGTAACTCATCTTTTCTGTCAAAATTTAATATTTTAAACTTCAAACTATGATTTCAAGGGGTTATACCTTGAATATTATAATAAAAAATACATCATTCTTCACGAATAAACTAGTAGAATACAACTGTCTACTTATTTTTAAGTTTGGCCCACCTTCACAACAAAGTGGTCAACGGCTCTGTTGATTTTAATCAATAATTCCTTACAGATTTTAACCTTGTTTATAACTTGTAAAATGAACTTCATATCTGTGTTCCTACAGTAGTTACGTGATGACTTTATTTTTGGTTCATCACTCTATCATGTATAATTCAAGAGATATTAGCTAAAATCCTTGAATATATGTGTTGACCAAAAAAGTGCATATATTCAGGTTAATTCCTTAAGTATTGGTTTTGAAGCTTAGATTATTAATTGTTTTATGTGTGGAAGTTTATGGAGAATCCAATGGTATCTTTTATTCCACATGTTGTTTCATTAGGGTTAGAAATAAATAAGGATTTGTGGTTTTTGTAAGGTATTATTACTTATAACTTATTAAATATTGACTTTACAGATATGCCATAAAAATGGTATATGTGTATTTTACCATGGGGAATCCAATGGTGTAATTTTTTTCACATGTTTATTCATTTGGTTTTAAGTTAAACCAAATTTTGTACCAATTTATGGTATTTTTATAGTTTTTAAGGTACTTATAATTATATAAAATATTTCCTGTGACCTGTTTGGGTATGTGGTCATATCTCAAACGTTCACAAGCAGCCCTTTACCAGAGACAGATTGTGGATGGTAAACCAAGAGAGCGAGTAATATGTTGCATCTCTAGGCAGCTGAAAAACTCAGAAGCCAGGTATGGGGCCACTCAGACTGAATGTCTATGTCTAGTCTGGGCTCTAGAGAAGCTCCATTATTATTTGGAGGGTGCAGTCTTTGAATTCTACACAGACTGCACAGCCTTGAAGTCTTTACTAAACATGAAGACTACCAATAGACACATGCTGAGATGGCAAATAGCCATCCAGGAGTATAGAGGGAATATGACCATCATATCAAAAGAAGGTCAAAGCCATACCAATGCAGATGACCTCAGAAGATGGCCCCTGGATAATGTGAAAAGAAATCCAGCTTATGACCCTGAAGTAGCAGCTAAAATTACTATCCATTACATGGAAATAGATAGGAAGAAAAACTTCAGATTCTCTCAGTGGGCACCAGGAAGTGGTACCCCAGACAGTGGAAACACTGACTCAGAAGGAACAGAAACACCCATACTGGGAATAAGTTCCTCAGAACTGCACACTGAATTCTTCAATGCAGTAATGAAGACATATGCCAAACACAAACAGTGTGGAATAATGTTACAACTCCTTCAACAAAAATACAGGAGCCCAGAACTGGAGTCCCAGTTGGAGGAACCCTGGTTGAGGGAATACAAGGACAATAAATTTTTCCTTATAGATGGCCTGTTCTACCATAGAAAGAAGCACACAAGTGCACTAACAGTTGTAGACAGAGACCACATCTCTCTGATCCTGCAGGAATGCCATGACTGCCCCTACATGGGACACATGAGTGAAGACAGGACCAAAGAGAGGGTAGCAAGCACAGCTTGGTGCCCCAAGTGGGAACAATAGTTGAATGAATACATCAACACTTGTGAAACATGCCAGAAGGCAAATAGGAAACATGGGACAAAGTATGGATTACTTCAACATATAGAACAACCCAAACACCCATGGGAATCCATCAATATGGACTGGGTCACAGGACCTGTCCCAGGAGGCAAAGAAAACTACAATTCCTGTTCAATCATAGTTGATAGATTCAGAAAGAGTATGAGGTATCTGTCATCCCATAAAGAGGAAACAGCCATGGATACTGCTCTGTTATTCTGGATGAACATCATATCTACCTGTGGAGTCCCTAAGATCATAATTAGTGATAGGGACCCAAAATTCACATCTGAATTTTTGGACCAACCTTTATGACATTCTTGGAACCAAGCTTGCATTTTCCACAGCTTACCATCCACAAACAAACGGACTAGCTGAAAGGATGATCCAGATAATGAAAGACATCCTTAGAAGATTCTGTGCCTATGGAATGGAATAAAAGGACCATGAAGGATACACCCATGACTGGGTTACCCTTCTACCAGCAGTCCAACTGGCTTATAATACAAGTCAGCACTCTACCACAGGAAAAACACCTGCACTGGTAGAAAAGGGTGGAATCCTTTCTTGCCAGTGGATCACTTGAAGAGAAAAATCCTAACCATCCATCCCACAGCCAGATATTTTCATGACATGTGGAAGGCCTGTGACACAGCTGTCAGATGCATAGCTGGGGCCAAAGAATATTACAAGCAGAGGTGGAACAAGACACACATGGAACCTGACTTTAAGGAAGGGGACCAGGTGTTAGTGTCTACACTAAACTTTAATAATCTTAAAGAACCCAAGAAAATGAGAGACTCATTTGTAGGGCCCTTCACTATCATTAAGTTGATAGGGAGAAATGCAGTGGAAGTCAAACTCACAGAAGAGTTTTCCAGGAAACACCCAGTCTTTCCAGTGAGCTTAGTCAAGCCATACTTCCAGACAGAGGAGGATAAACTCCCCTGCAGGAAGCAAAACACCACCCCACCAGAAATAGTGGAGGAAGAGGACTCCCCTGGACCTATGAAGAAAATTATCAAGGCCAGGAAGATCAGACTTAATGGTAGGGATCAAAGAAAATACTCAATCAGATTCAAAAATCAAATAGCTGATAAAGACAAATGGTTGGCAGAAGATGCCATACCAGATGGGAACCTTCATTTGAGGAGGTTAAGAGCCTCTAGGAGGACTGAACAGTCTCATCAATGATGAGCCTTTTTTAGAGGGAGTGTATGTCAGCCTGTGAGTCAAACCCAGAGCACAAGCATGACAGCCAGATACCATAAATCAATGGTATAGCCAAGATACCACCAAAACATGGAGCTGAGCCAAATAAGCTCAAAAAGTATCAAACAAAAGAGGAAACCTACCCCTTATTAAATATACAAGTCAAATACCCATAGGACAAAGAATAGCAAAGTTATTCCTGCTTGAAGTTGCTGCTGAGCATAGCATAAACCTTAAATTTCACCTCTCATCTGAAATACAGAGTAAGAGGCCTAACCGCATCAAATGTGTATTCAGAATGCAACTCTAAGTCAGGGCTATCCAATGGTACTAGCAAAACTAAGCTAGCACCAGTATTACTGAAGCTATGGCCAAATTCAGGCCAAATAAGGGTGAATAAAATATTCAACTATTATCTAACTTCTACAGTTTTAGTGTGAGATACCTAAAGTGGGGTATTTTTGGAAAGGGCACAATCAGGGCAATCTGATGGTGCCATTAATTTCCCCATACCCTATCTAGAACAAAAGCTATAAGGCAAACAAGCCCAATACAGCTTTTCCCTAAAACCACGCATGTGTACAAAGGTCTTGTACATGGAATAACCTTGCCATATTTAATGATAGCCATATCAAATGACGTGCCATTGTGTAGAACACATACAGGTCTACACACTGAACTAATTTTGAGGTTGATATCTCAAGAACTGACAAAGGTATGGCTGTTTTACGGTCAAAATCCCACAGTTTGGCCAATACAGCCTTACCATGTGATAATATCCCATAACCATGATTATGAGGTGTCAAACAGATTAAGAAGTTTGCTTTTACTTCAATACTGGGGTCCCATACAGGTTCTGTACAGAATTCTATGCGTCATACACATCAGAATCAGGCTGTGTGGTCCCCAGATGAAAGTTTTCACCCTGTATTGGTGAAAACTGCCCAGATGTGGTTTCAAAACCACATCTGAGCCCAATACAGGATATACAAGCCTTTTTCAAGCCACAAGACTGTCCTGGAGAGTGAAAAATCTTCACTACCTCCACATGAAAAGGTCTAGCAACCTTTTCACCCCATTTCAGGATAAAAAGAGGCCTTTTCACAGCCAGAAAAGGCCTCCTCATCCTGCTCTTGAATTCCTATGTAGTAAAACTGTCAAAAACAGCTATACTCTTGCAAAATGATAAGGTATACTTAAAATTTAAGTATTGTGGTCTTTATTATTGTAATCCAACAGGTAAAGCTGCACCCAGGGATTTCAACAGCACTCACCACCACTATTCCACAATAGTAAATCCCTCTTATTTCATTTATAAACTCTTATTATCATTAAATACCTTTATTTTAAACCTTTATCACCGTGTCACAGTCATAGCTGAAGTTGTAAATAGCTTGATTACTTCTTCATCATAGACTCAGCCTAACATTTATTCAAACTGAATCATTTGATTCAAAACTCAAACTTTGAAACAAGAAACCAATCTTTTTTCAAAAACAATCAATGGCATTTAACTTAATAAAACAAGATTTTATTACTAAGTAAAGTCTTCTTTCAAACAACTCTGAGTTTTCTTGAGAAAGAAAAAATAATTTTTTTATCAAAAATACTTTTGAAAAATGATTCTCATCATTACCCAAAGTAAAAGAACTTTCCTATCCAACAATTAACTTCAGAAACCCTTGCTTGAGCTCAAAAAAATATGAAAATCCAGAAGGAATCATAGACTATCAATGACTTTTTAAAATTTAAAAATTATAATGGGATTATTCAAAAAGAAAATCTGTCGTTCTCATAGAAAAAGGAAAATTTAATTTCTTTGGATCACACCTAAATGCAAAAAATAGTATTTATCAATCGTGCATAAAGATATTAATTCACATGTGTGGAGAACATTATATTTTGAATCAGGAAGTTCCTTATTTATAACTTTTTTTATTTATACAGTTAACCAAAAATCAGCAGAGGATTGAATTTATAGTATCTATCTAATTATTTATTGCATAAAATTATTTTAGAAATTCAAAATTATTTTCTTTTCCTGCATTCCTTGAAGGTATGACTTGATTTACTTTAATTGATCTTAATAAGTACTCTTCTCTTCTATAGATTAAATTTGGTTCTCTTAGAGAGCTGGGAATGTCTTTTGATTCAGTTTCCTGAAAATATCTAAATACTAATTTCAGTATATTTTCAGAACACAAAATTGATTACAATTTATTATCTAATGGATAATTGTAAGGTTTGACTGTGAAACAATAGGTCAAAATTACTAATATCTTACTTCTTTTACTCTGGATGTCCTGATTAAACCTGAAGGATAAGATAAAAGGTAGCTATAATGATGAAGAATATTATAATTAAGGTTCAAAATACTTACATTACTAATAAAAATATGAATATATATTAATATATGGTAATTGATATATTTATTGCACTTTGTTATTGCTACAGAAAAATAATAAAGGAGTAATTTTCTTTCTCAATAATAAAAAACAATGATAGCAATAATATTAATAATATTAAAGCTATGAATTAATATAGATACCATTTGTATTAATTTAAGAATTATTTAAAAAGTAATAATACAAAGAAATTATTATAAAAAGAGAAAATAACCTACCTTTAACACTTAATATAATAATTTTGAATCATTGTATGCCAAAAAATATAAATACAACTTATTGAAATGGTATTTTCAATAAAAATGAAAAGAAAGCCCAAATTTCCTTGCTTCTATGGGGAATTACAGATTTTAGAGAAATTTAACAAAAAACAACTACAAATTTACTTAATAACATCAAAATTGATGATTATAATAAAGATTAACTTGATTCTGTGAGTATATGATAGTTTTATTTAAAAAGAAGAAAGCTTTTACCTTTGGTTTTAATAATTTTTTGTTTTTGTTCCATCTGAGGGGGAAATAGAGTAAAAGGAGATCTATTTATAGTAAGCTCTTCCCTCCTAGAGTACTAAAGGCTTCTAGTGAATGTTTACTGATGGTATTCACTGGAACTGATTATGATTTTAAATTCTAGTGATGATTAAATCATAATTAAACCACCTTATCTCATTACTACACCATTATTCCGAGTTATCACTATAACTCTAGGTTTAATGACATCATAGGCTTGGAAGAAGCTTAAGATTTGTGGATTTTATTGGTATTAATTATAATCTAATAGTATTCACCAGTTTCATCACTTAAATAACTGTTAAACCTAAAATAAGATTACAGTGAGTGCTGATAAATGATCAGTTTTGATTTCTTGCCTTGTCAAGCATCATTTTGAAGCTGCTTTCTGATGGATGTATATCCACAAAGTCTTTTCCATGAGTATCATATGGAATTCTTGGATTCCATCCTTTTTCCAAAATTGCTGGTGTTTTACCAGTTGAATAATGGATTGATTTATATTCCAGCTCAAGAGCTGTTATTAAGATACACCAATAATGGGTAAAGCCATCAGAGTCTTTGGATTATAGGCCATAAGCACAGAGTATTCTAATCATATCTTCCAAGGTTTGTATAATTTTTTCTTTCAGACCATCAGGCTGAGGGTGGTAGGCTGTGGAGACTGATAGCTTTGTTCCAAACACGTTATGGAGGTTTGTCCATAATTCTGAGGTGAATTTTGGGTCTCTGGCACTTATGATATTTTGGAATAGTCATTTATGGATAATGACTTTATTCCATATCATTATGGTGGTGTCCATAGCTGTGTCATCTTTGTACAATGGTAAGAAAATTGCAGTTTTGCTGTACCTGTCAGCTAATACTAGTCATGCATTATAACCTCTGTATCCTCCTGGAGGTAAGGCTGTTAACCAGTCCATGTGAGCTTTCTCCCAAGGGGATTTTGGTTCTTGAATTTGGATCACAATTCGAAATTTCTTTCTTGTGTTGCTGCTTGCTTTTTAACATATTTCACAGGTTTGGCAGTATTCTCCAACACTGTTTCTCCAATTTGGCCACCAAGAGCAGGTTTTTACCCTCTCTAGTGTTCTGTCTTCTGAGAGATTTCCAGATGCAACACTATCATGACATTAATGTAGTATAGTGTTTATCAGAGGTATATATGGTAAAGCCATAACACAGGTATCTTTAGTCCTATGATAGAAGATTCCATCAAGGAGATGGAATCTTTCTTCATCATATGCTTTTTTCCATGGTCCATCTAGTTTGACTGAAAGTGATGGTTTTTTACAGTCGTTCATTAGAAGTTGACATAAGATATGACAGTTCTTGTCCATCTTATATCTTTCTTTAATTTGGTTGAAGAATTCTTTGCCAATATCTGTGACACATATTCCTTCTATATGATGTTCTTCCTGTGGTACCCATGCTGGGTTTTCAGGTGTATTTGCTAAAGCATATCCTCTAGGACCATCTGCATTTTTATCAGATTTCCAGATTTATGAACTATGGTCATATTTCCTCAATATTATTGGATAGCAACCTGCCATCTCAGCATGTGTCTATTTGGTTTCTTCATGTTAAATAAAGATTTTAAAGCATTTCAGTCTGTTATCACATCAAACACTGTTCCATCCAAATAATATTCCAATTTTCCTAAATCCCACAATAGGAAAATACATTAAATTTGGATTTCTCTATATACTGCCTCTGTTGGCTTAATTTCTCTTGAAATAAAGCAAATTTGTCCTTCAACAGGTTTATCATTGATGACTTGTGTCTGGTGTAGTGAAGCACCTAGTCCTTCTCCACAAGCATCAATCTACAGCTTGAAAGTTAGTTTCCAATTTGGCATTAGAAGAAATGAGGAATTTTTGAGATCATTTTCCAATTCCTCATATGCTTTGACCCTTTCTTTGGTCATTTAATAGACTTTCTGTTGGTCACAGAGCTTGTACAAGGATTTGGAAATTCTTGCAATCTCTCTTACATGCTATCTGTAATAACCAGAAAATCCTAGAAGCAATTGATTGTTTTTTTGGTTTGATGCATCGGATTCAGTAATACTTCTTCTGCTTTGTTTTTATACATGCCCAAACTTAGTACATATACAACATGTCCTAGTGCTTTTAGCTCACCATATGCAAAATGACATTTTTTCAAGGAAATTTTCATATTTACTTGTATTATTTCTTGCAAGACTCTTTCTAGCCTTTTTAAGTGACTGTCCCAAGTTTCTGAACAAACTATAATAGAATCAATATACATAATCAACCATCCTCCTGATACTTCTTCAGGAAATATGGTATTCATCATTTTTTGATAATGGGAAGGTGCATTTTTTATACCAAATGGCACTCTGAAGTATTCATAAATTCCACAGTAGACTATTATACTTAGTAGTTTTTTGGCATTGTCTGTTAAGACATTCTCGGGAACTTGTGACAATTGTGTTAATGTCTCATTAATTCTGGGTATTGGATATCTGTCAGGGAAATTATAGGTATCTAGAGCTCTAAAGTCCCCTACCATCCTTGATTTTCCATTATGCCAAGTTATAATGACAGGTGAAGAGACCTCTAATTGTTCCGTATGTCCTACTTTACTTAACACTCCAAGGTCTATTAATTCTTTAATGTGTACCTCTAAGGATTCTCTAGCTCTTGGGCTAGCTGGGTAAGGTTGTCTTCTTAATAAGGGGGGTAAGGTTTTTCCACATTAATAATAATGTCTACTTCATTCCCAATGATTGGACCTAGTGCTTCTTTGCTGGTTTCAAAGGAGCTTTTGTATTTAAACAGAAGATAAATTAGTTTTTCTGTTAATTCTTTATTAAATTCTGCCTCATTAAGTTGTTCATTTATGAAGGAATGTTTCTCTGGTCTTTTCTATTCATTTTTCAAAACTGTATTTCTCACTTTTTCTTTAAAAAGACAAATTTCTGCCTCTTATTGTTTCCTATGGTAAAATATCTCTCATTTTGATTGGAGATATCTATGCCATAAATTGACAAGTAATCATTTACCAGTATAAAATGGTTACTAGTACAGTTTTCTATTAATAAAAACTCTACACTCATTCTTTTACATTGGGAAGGGTAAGGAAAAATTAATATTAAGTCAATTATTCCAAGGGGCTTCATGCCTTCAATCGCACTACTATATTTAACCCCTTGGAGTGGTGTAAGTATTTCTTCCCAATCTGGTATAATTGTTTTTAAGTAATCCTTACCAACACAGGTACAGTATGCTCCTGTATCTCAATTTTCTTTTTCCTCTTGGTTTCCGGCTATGACAAAACTTATACTTGATTTTCCAGCTGTATATCCCATTCCTCTTTCTGGTTTGGTTATATACAGCTTGGCATCTTGTATGTTTATGAGGTATGTATCAGATGTTCCAACTTGTGCTAAGTTTGAATTTGCATTAAGTACTTCATATGTTAAATCAATATTATTAATTTGTGAATTAATTATATTAATTTAATAACTTTTAGAGGTTTCTGACTCTTCAGTGTCTTTTTCAGACTAAGATTCATCTTCTTTGTCATTGTGGTCTTCTGTTTCCACAATTTCATTGATTTTTGCCTTTCGAAGGCAATTATTGGCTAAGGGTCCAATACCTCCACATTTTGGGAATTTTCTTTGCTCATTAGTTTTGGTTGTATTGGGTTTGTTTTGGAAGGCTCTTTTGGTTTATCTTTCTTAATAAATTGTTTGTTTGGACTTTTAGTGTCAAGGTTTTTCCATGTTCTGCTAATTGTTGTTCTTGTCACTATGTCTTCTAGTGCATTGATATACTCTTCTGTCGAGCATGGCTCTATATATCTGCTTCTTAGGGAATGTTCCAGCTTTCCTCGACATTTCTTGAGTATTCTCATATGCACAATTTTCTGTGACATTTCTGGATAAAGTGCAGTTAATCTTTCAGCTTGTTTTAAGAACCAAATCAAAGTTTTATCCTTATATGGGTCAAAGAAGGAGTTTTCAAATTCATTTTATATCTGGTACCTCCAGGCATCATTTACACAGTTGGTAATTATTTTATTTTTCTACCAAACCCAGGTATTTTTGCCATTTGTTTGTCTTATGCCATAATAGAATCTTTTTGCAGATTTTTCAAATAATGAATGTAATCTGGAAGTGATTAATTCATCTGGTATGGAAGAATGTTCCTGTCAAATTTCAATTGTTTTAATGAATGACATATGGTCATATTCACCTTCAACTGTGAATGTTGGCAATTCTTTTAATTGAGGTGCTTCTTTCATTAAGACTTGGTTATTGTCTTGATGGCTCAAGTCTGTCATGATTGGATTTGTTATTTACTCTTTTGGTTTAACAGGACTTCTTATATGGGAAAATGGTGTTGATAACTTTGGCATATTTAAGTTAGCCTCACTTACTTTATCCATTTTTCAGTAATAGGTCTTATTTGACTTTGAATGACATCTCTAAGATTCATTCTTGCTTCATCACTTTTTTCTACATTGTATTGAAGTAATATTTGATGTGATGAAGTCTTTTCTTCAAATTTTTCAAGAGAAATATGTAATTTGTTGAATCTGTTGGTAAGATTATTAATACTCACATCATAATGAATTGGAAAAGTTTATTCTTTGATAATGTTTATGTATTTATACAATTCCTGTTGTCCTTGTATTAATTTTTGAGTATTGTCAATTCAAATGTTTGGTTTATTTTTTTCAGCCATGAATTTAATGTTATCAATTTCTTTGTTATTTTGTACAACAATTTTTGTTAAAGATGATAAATTGTCATTTATTTCTTGTAAGGATATGTCACAGCCAAGGAGGCAGGGGAATTACCAATCATCTTCAACAATCATTACTTCATTGATACCCTTCAAAACCCAATCAGCAAGGGGGTTTCATTCAACATTCTCCAAATACAGTTTTCAGACCTCAATACAGTTTCATACAGGCAAGACCCAAATACAGGCCTGTCATCAATACAGGCGCAAATACCTGTATTGACTGTATAGCCTGTATTGGATTCACCAATACAGGATTCAATCCCACATCCAACTTCTTCCAGCATACAGGCAAGTATCTCAACACTCAAACTCCAAGGCTGGTATTTCTCACATATACCAGCCCCTCTTCATCCGCCTGGGGGTTTTTCTGCCAGTCAATGAAAATATTGGATTTATTATTTAATATTATTTTATTTCTCATTAAGAAATATTATTTTATTATTTATTAAGTTAGTCTTTGCCTTCCCTCACCTGTTCAGTAGAGTCCTGGTGGCCATATCCTTTATTAATCCTTTTCTCTTTTCTGAACAGGTTGAAACAGTGGTACAGGATTATTTGTGGTTGGCTATTTATTATTGCTTTTGTTTTTTCTCATATCTTTTTATGCTTATTATTTTATGACTAGGAATTTATCCTCTTACTCCATTACTCTTATCATTTGAGTATTTCTTCTGAGCCCTCCATAAGTAAGTCTGTTCACTGAGTCCCAGGCCCTCTTCATTTTGAAGAGCCCCTGTGACATTATTTTAATTAACTCATATTTGATTATTTCTTTTCATTCCTTTATATTCATTTCTCTCATTCATCAAATATGATTTCTTCATGATCTTATGATTTTTTATGATTTTTCTCTCTCATCAATTTTCATCTCATTAATTTCATTCAAATGAAATTTGATTCTCTTTCTCATTTCAAAATTCTGCTGAACATTTCATTTTCTCTTAATTCTCAATCAATTTTCATTTTCATTTTCTGTCTGTATTCAGGTTTTTTATCAGGTTTAATTGATTGGAATTAGGGATTAATCAATTTATTGCTTCAGGAGTTAATTGAATTGGGTTTATCATTGGTTGATTTTGAAATTTCTCAAGATGATCGATTTATTGATTGATTGCTCAAGAAATTGACTGACCTCAAGACTCTGATTTGATTTAATTGATTTATCTGATTTAATTCCTCAAGATATCTTATTTATCCTCAAGATTTGATTTGATTGATTGATTTGAATTTTATTCCTCAAGAAAATTGAATTTATTTTTGAAGATATTGATTGAATTCCTCAAGACTTAATTCATTTGATTTTGAATTGACTTAATTTACTTGATTTGACTTATTGATTTAAATTGATTATTAATAAGAATTTGACTTTGTCATCTTCACTCTTCAATATTTATTCATATTGATTCACTTCAAGACTATTGATTGATTTCTCAAGTTCATCAAGATTCTCATTTGATTGTTTTGGTCAAGCCTTATTTTATTCAAAGTATCATCAAGTTTTTATTCATTCTTCTTTCATTATGCCAGTTCAGCATAGCCCACCAGCCAAGAGTAAAAGATCCCAGAGACAACAAGCTGTTCTTACTCCTACAGCAAGGGCTCCTCTTGACCGCACACCATCACTTCATCAACTGAGTGCAAATTTGGACAGAGGACCACTAATGGAAGGAGCAGCACCCTCCAGAAGAGGAGGTGTGAAGTCTAAAAGATCAAGATCATTCTCTGGACTATTGGGTGGTTATCCTGGTGTTTCTCAAGGGCCTAGGAGTAGATTGGGGGAAGCTGAAGATGAGGAGGGGGAGGAGTCTGTGGAAGAGGAAGTATCTGAGGAGACTGAAGTGGCAGCTGCCTTGTCAGGTGCTCCTGAAGCTCCTGAGGCTCCAAATCTAGCCCTTTCTAACCAGCCTTCTGTCTCTCAAGCTGAACCAAATTTCCTCAAGATGATGGAGCAAATGAGTCAGTTTATGGGACAACTCACTCAAGCAGTTGCCTCAAGGGACACTTCAAAAGTCCCTGCATTCAAGACTCCATCAATGAAGGCACTTGATTCTTTTGATGGTACTAAAGCTCATAAATTGAGAGGATTCATTCAATCCTGTCAATTAATCTTTCATAATGACCCAGCAAACTTCTTCTCTGACAGGAAGAAGTTGCTTTACTCAACTTCTTTTCTTACTGGTAGAGCTGGCAAATGGATTGAACCCTATCTATCAAATATCTCCAATGAAGACCCATCTTATCTCCTCAATAACTGGCAGTTAATTGAAACCCAGTTATTCACTCTGTTTGGTGATCCCAATGAAGTCAGAAAAGCTGAACAAGAGCTGGACAATTTGAGGATGAGGGAAAGTGGTCAACTTTCCTTGTACATAGCTGATTTCAGAAGTTTAATGTCAAGAATTGGAGACTGGGGGGAAACAGCCTATATTCATGTGTATAGGAGAGGCTTGGCATCAAGATTGTTGGACCAATTGGCTTCTCACACTGGAACTTTTGATAGTCTTCAGGAACTCATGGACATCACCTTGGAATTAGATACGAGGTACCATGAGAGGCAGAAGGAAAAGGGCAATCATCAAGAGAAGAAGCCTCCAATCAGTGAATCCAACTCCTTCAAGCCCCCTCAAAGTTCATCATCACAGAAGCCTCATCACAGGAAGAATAAGAAGGGGAAGAATTTTCAAGTGTCCAAAGACAAGCCTCATGCTGCTCTCTTCGATAAGGACAACAAATTAATTGGTTCTGAAAAGGAGAGGAGGATTAAAGAAGGCTTGTGCAATTATTGTGGTGGTAAACACCCATTTGAAAGATGCTTCAAGAGGCCTGAAAATAGGCAAGGGTCATCAAAAGGCTTCCCTAGCTAGCAGGGAAAAGCCTGAGTGGGAATCATTATGTGTTCAATGGTTCTCACTTATTTCCTTCAAGAGCACAATTGTGCACTCTGAATACTAGTGTCAAGAAATCTTTAAAATTTCTTATTTTTTCTTCAATCTCTGATATTTTTTATATTATTCTCATTGATTCTGGTGCTACAAACTCTTTTATTGCAAAGAATTTTGTTCTCAAGTACTCATTGACCATGTCAGAGCTCCCTGAAAAGATTCCTCTTTTCATTCTGGATTCCAATGAATCCACTTCCCTTTTCATCACCCATTATACCAAGTGGGTTGTTGATTTACCTTCCTTCCCAAGCTTTGAATGGGATTTCTTTATCATAGATTCACCCAAGGGAGAAGACCTGATATTGGGCTATGATTTTCTTTACAATTTTAATCCCATTATTGATTGGAAAAATGGATTGATCACCTATGATTCTAGTCATAAGGATTCTAGTGGTATTATTTCTTCTACTAGTGATGACTTTTCCACTGCTGTCAACATTGTTGCTCTGGTTGGTGAACTTAAGACACCTTCCCTTCCTCCTTCTGTCCATAACCCCCCCATTTTTCCCTCTCAGTCATTACTTCCATTAAGAGATGAAGTCTTCAAAGAGATAAAAGATGTTGTAGAAGATGTTGCTATATCTTCACTTCATCTCTTTCAAGGGGATATGGACCTTCCTCCCTTATCTTTTCATGCCTCCCTGGAGGAGCAGTGGGATGAGGAGGAAGAGCCAGAAGAGATTGAAACTGTGCTGAAGGTAGTCCCTCCTGCTTATCACAAATATTTGGATGTATTATCCAAGTTTAAAGCTGAGAAACCGCCTCCACACCGTGCCTGTGATCATCATATCGAACTGGAGGGTCTTCTACCTCCAGTTGGTGTTATCTACTCTTTATCAAAGAATGAGTCAGAAACACTGCAGGCCTACATTTCAGAGAATGTAGAGAAAGGTTTCATCAGACCAAGCTCCTCCTCAACAGGAGCACCTGTCCTTTTTGTCAAGAAAAAGGATGGTGGTCTTTGATTGTGTGTTGACTACCGCAAACTTAATGTTGTCACTAGGAAGAACAGGTATCCTGTTCCTCCTATGAACCAGCTTCTTACCGTATTCAACGGTGCTACTATCTTCTCCAAGATAGATCTGTGTGGTGCTTATAATCTCTTGAGAATCAATGAGGGGGATGAGAACTTAACTGCCTTTAGAGCCAAATATGGCAGTTATGAATATTTGGTTATGCCATTTGGCTTAACCAATGCTCCAGCTTCATTCCAAAATCTTGTGAATGACATCTTTGCAGATTATTTGGATATTTTTGTTGTAGTGTACTTAGATGATATTATGGTCTTCTCTAGCTCTTTGGATGAACATGTTAAACATGTGGCCTCTGTTCTCCAAAGACTGAGAGACAATAATTTGTTTGCTAAAGCCTCAAAGTGTGTACTCCATGCCTCAAGTGTGGAATACTTGGGCTATGTTGTTTCAAGTGATGGCCTCAAGATGAATTCTTCAAAAGTTCAACAAATCCTCAATTGGCCTCAGCCCAAGAACATCAAGGCCCTCCAATCTTTTCTTGGCTTTGCCAACTTTTATCGTTGTTTCATTAAAAATTATTCCAAAAAACTCTCTGCTCTCACTTCCCTCCTTAAAAAAGATTCTCCCTTTATCTTTAATGAGGAAGCTCTTAGTCAGTTTCAAATACTCAAGGAAGCTTTCACCACTGCTCCTATTCTCTCTCATTTTAATCCTTCTCTACCAACTATTGTAGAGACTGATGCTTCTGATTATGCCTTGTGTGCTGTACTGAGTCAGGTGAATGACTCAGGAAAGCATCCCATTGCATTTGATAGTCACAAGCTCTTACCAGCTGAACTTAACTAGGAAATTCATGACAAGGAACTCCTTGGCATAGTTTGGGCTCTCAAGCGCTGGAGAGCTTTTCTTCTTTCTCTTTCTGATTCCTTTGAGGTCTTGACAGACCATTGTTCTCTTCAGTATTTTATGTCCTCTAAAGTCCTTACTCGTCGTCAAGCCCGTTGGGCAGAATTTCTATCTGAATTCCATTTCATCATCACTTACCGCCCAGGCAGGCTGGCCACTTTACCAGATGCCTTGTCACGTTGGGACAACATGTACCCAGAGATGGGGTGGATTTCATCAGCAAGAATCCTCAAAATTTTCATCAAGTTCTCAAGCAAAATGAAATTCAAGAGTCAAGATTCTTTTCAATAAAGGTTGATATGTTTTCAGATGTAGTTGATCAAATTCAAAGACAAGTATGGCAAGACAAAGATTATAAGGAAATCCTCAAGAAATTAGCAAGAGGAGAATCAGTCCCAGACTATTCTCTTGAACCTCAAGCACAATTATTATTGTTCAAAGATAGAGTAGTCATTTCAAGCAATCATGAAATTCAATTGGACATTCTTCAAAAGCTTCATGACTCACCGTTGGCTGGCCATCCTGGCCAGGAGAAGACCCTTAAGCTCATCAAGAGGGATTTTTATGGGGCTGGCATGAATCAATTCATCAAGGACTATGTGTCCTCATGTCAGCAATGTTCAAGAAACAAGAACATCCACCATAAGAAGTTTGGGCTACTCAAGCCTCTTCAAATTCCATCTGGTCCTTGGAATTCTTTATCAATGGACTTTATCACTCAATTGCCCTTGTCAAGCAGCTTTGATTCAATCTTAGTAGTTGTAGACAGATTTTCAAAAATGGCAATATTTATCCCAACTTATTCAACAGTCACTGCTTTGGACTTAGCTCAAATCTTTATCAATAATGTCTCTTCCAAACATGGTCTTCCAATCAGTATTTTTAGTGATAGAGGTTCATTATTTGTTTCATCGTTTTGGACTCAATTGTGTCAGCATCTCAAGATATCAAGAGATCTTTCAACTGCCTTTCACCCTGAAACAGATGGACAGACATAGAGGGTAAATCAGATTCTAGAACAGTATCTTCGGATGTATGTCAGTTACCATCAAGATGACTGGCACACCTGGCTCCCTCTGGCTGAATTTGCCTATAATAATGCAGAACATTCATCAACAAAACAGTCACCATTTTTCACCATTTATGGAAGAAATCCCAGCTTTGACTCAATTCACATTTCTCAAGATACACCTGCTGGAAAGCTATCAACAAAACTCCAATCAGTACAGCAAGTTGTCAAAGCAGAATTAGAGTCAGCAATAAAGCATTTTAAGAAGTATGCAGATAGAAATAGAGCAATTCCACCTGATTTCCAACCTGGGGACAAAGTATGGCTAGCTTCCAAGAACATCAAGACAGCAAGACCCACCAAGAAGCTTTCAGAAATATGGCTGGGACCCTTTTAAGTTCTCAAGAAGATTGGCAGCCATGCATATCACATCAAGTTGCCTCCACAATGGAAGTCAGTTCACCCTGTTTTCCATGTGTCCTTGTTAGAACCAGTGAAGCAATCAACTATCCCAAATCGGCACCAATTGCCACCACCTCCAGTAATAGTGGAAGAGCAAGAAGAATGGGAAGTGGCTCAGGTTCTGGACTCAAAACTAAAGAGAGGTTCATTATGGTATTGAGTGGAGTGGAAAGGATTCAATGAAGACCCAGAAAGAACAACTTGGGAACCAGCTTCCAACCTTACCAACTCCCCAGACCTTGTCAAGGATTTTCACACTTTGTATCCAGACAAGCCTGGCCCAAATGCCTCAAGAGTTTGATTTATGGTGCTTGGTGGGGATTGGAGTTTATGAAAGTAAGTTCCTCTCCTGACATGCACCTTTAAGGGGGTATTCTACCCAAATTTGTTGTAAGCATCCCCTTGGCCACTTTGTGAGCACTTGTCAATTCTTTGAACAGGTTCAGAAGGCCTTGCAACATCATACCCTCAAGATTTTGGACCTTTCATCAAGATATGGCCCAATCTTTTCTCTTATATTCTTTCCTTCTTTAATCATGCAATAAATTATCTTTCAAGACATTCATTACCACAATTAATGTTATGGCATAATTTCTCTTTCATTCATGGTGCTTGGTGTGGAGTGGAATTTATGAAAGTAAGTTCCATCTCCTGGTATGCATCCCTGAGGGGTCTACTTCTTGTAAAACATTACCTTGGCCACCCTGTGAGCATCAAATGCTTGATTTTATCTTTCAGAACATTTTGGCCAAAATCAAGCAACTCACCACAAGAAGGACAACCCTCAGGCATTTTCTTATTTCTATTTCTTTACTCTCTTTTTCTCTCAATTCTTTTTCATTTTCATTTTTTATTTCATTTTCTTTTACTTGTATGTTTTATTTTTTATTTTTTATTTTTTATTTTCATTTTTTATTTCAAAAGCAGTAGTCATCACTCCCATATCATGTTTGGGGAGTCAATTAATTCAATATTCAAAGAGCAAAACACTAGTAATGGTAAAGACCAGCTACAGATAACCCACATCAAAACTTCCTCAAGTCAGCCTTAAACTCATTCCTTAAGATCAAAATTGAAAGCCAAAACCCAATCAGAAAGGCATTTATGGCAATTGACCAGTCAAGGAAGAGATAAGAAGAAAGAAATTCAGGAAGAAATCAAGATCAAAAGGAAAAAAACTGCTTCAAATGGCCCAATTGGCCAATTTCATGAATTTTTGCACTTTGGCACAAATGGCCATATCAAACCTCAAAACTTCAAAATAGCTCATTTTTATCATTTTTCATCAAAATATGCCTAATCATGCATATTGGCAAATTTGCGCATTTTGCACATTTTTGCACATTTGCGCACTTTTGTGCAAAAGGCTTCAAAAGGCCTTTTTGGCCAATTTCATCATAATTGCGCATTTGCGCACTTTGCGCAAAATGGCCAGAACTCTTTAGAAGGCCATTCTTCATCATTAATCAAGCTTTTTCAATTTTTTCACCAATATATGCCATTATGGCATATATGCGCATTTTTGCGCAAATTTGCGCACTTTGTGCAAATTCGCCAAAAACCCCTTTAATCACAAAATCAGGGATTTTGGCCAGGACTTCTAAAATGGTCCAAAAACTCAAGTATTGGCCATTTTATGCCAACACTCTCAAGATTCAAATTATGATGAAATCAGGTGTTGTTGGGACATAAGCCCAGGTCACCCCCTTTTCAAAAGCCATGACGACTCAAGAAAAGTTTAGTGAAGACACTCAAGACAAGAATGAACATAATTTAAGAGGAATGAAGGCATTTTGAAGGAAAAGAGGGAATTCAGAATCAAGATCAAGGAGAAGATACCTACAAGTGATTAAATGAAGATTTTGTTTGAGTATTGATTGAAGAAGAAAGTTTAATGGGATAAATTTAAGGAATTGGGGCAAAGAACTGTATGGATTGATTGCAAGCTCATCAAGACTCACTATACTTATGGTGCTCAGAGCTCACCACTTTCAAGAGGGGCATAATATCACAGCCAATGAGGCAGGGGCATTACCAATCATCTTCAACAATCATTACTTCATTGATACCCTTCAAAACCCAATCAGCAAGGGGGTTTCATTCAGCATTCTCCAAATACAGTTTTCAGACCTCAATACAGTTTCATACAGGCAAGACCCAAATACAGGATTCGCCAAATACAGGCGCAAATACCTGTATTGACTGTATAACCTGTATTGTATTCACCAATACAGGATTCAATCCCACATCCAACTTCTTCCAGCATACAGGCAAGTATCTCAACACTCAAACTCCAAGGCTGGTATTTCTCACATATACCAGCCCCTCTTCATCCGCCTGGGGGTTTTTCCGCCAGTCAATGAAAATATTGGATTTATTATTTAATATTATTTTATTTCTCATTAAGAAATATTATTTTATTATTTATTAAGTCAGTCTTTGCCTTCCCTCACCTGTTCAGTAGAGTCCTGGTGGCCATATCCTTTATTAATCCTTTTCTCTTTTCTGAACAGGTTGAAACAGTGGTACAGGATTATTTGTGGTTGGCTCTTTATTATTGCTTTTGTTTTCTCTCATATCTTTTTATGCTTATTATTTTATGACTAGGAATTTATCCTCTTACTCCATTACTCTTATCATTTGAGTATTTCTTCTGAGCCCTCCATAAGTAAGTCTGTTCACTGAGTGCCAGGCCCTCTTCATTTCAAAGAGCCCCTGTGACAGGATAATAAATTATTGTTAATTTCTTTAAGAGGTAAAATACTATTTTCAATTTCTGCTAAAGTATTTACAATACCAGGAGACAAAGTTATTTTTCTGGGAAATGAGGTTGTCTCATTCTTTGCTCCTCTTTGTCTTTGAATTCCATAAAGGTTCTGGCCATGTTGAATACATTGTCCATGGCATCCTTTTGGATTTTTGGAATCCTGTACCTTGGGGAATATGGTTTTCTCCAATTCCTTTTCTTGTTCTTCTTCCCTTCTTGGGGAAGTGGGTTGGCTTGGGGCTTGCTGGTGGAAGCTACTGGGTCTTCTTTCTGGCATGGTACTCCTTGATCTTTTTGATTTGAGTTTTGGATGATAGTGGATTCCATCGATTGGAGTATCTCACTATTTCCTCCTCTTTGAGGAACTTTTTCAGGATGTGCCAGGAGTTCATTACTCATTGGTGTATTTGGGACAACATTTCCCAATCCTTGACTTTGTACACTGTGTAGTACTGTTTGTACTGGCTCATGTAAATGTCTATTTGAGCCCTCTGAATGTGATTTGTACCTGTTTGAGTCACTCATACTTAGTTCCAACTCTGCTTCAGATATTATGGGCATTTCTGGGACTTTCCTTCAGGATAAGGCACTTCCTTGTGTGGATTCTGTTCCACTGGGGATATTGCCCATCCTTTTCCCTTTTGAGGAATCAATTCTACCTCTGAGTCCAGCTCCATCTGATTTAATGGAGTATTGGGAGCCTCTTCTGGTAGTCATATTTTAAGATAAATAAGAAATAAGAGGATTTCAGAATAGGAATTCTCCTTATGGTAATTTATAAATGAGGTACTCACCTTCAGAGTCCTGAATGGTGGGTCCTGGAAAGTCTAATTTCTTAGCTTTCTTTTTCTTAGTGATTATTGGTGCTGGAGAGCTTTGACAAGTTTCTTCCACCAATCTTTCAACAGTGGCTTGGTTGTCCTATGTTGGATTTTCTTCAAACACTAAAAAAGACAAATAAATATAAGTCTTTTAAAAGTGTTATTTTTGGTAAGATATGGCAATTTTCCACATAAAAATTGCTTTTATATCTTAAAAAATGAAAATAAATAAAGAAATGAAATTAAAATGAATAAAAAATAACTTTTTTTATTGGTTTTTTATTTATAATTTTTTGTTTTTTTATATTTTTATTTTTGAAGAATAAAATAAAAAATTGTGTATGATTCTTTTATAAAATTAATTTATAATATAAAATTATTTTAAATTTATAAAATATCTTTTTTAATTACTAGAGTCACTCAAAGAATATTCTTGCAAGTCTAAGGATGTAAAAAACCACGTGTAAGACAATATAATTGCTTTCCAAATGCCTCAATAGTATTTAAAATCAATAAAGATAAAATTATTATAATTATAATTTATTATTTGATAAACCCAATTAAAATCTTTTTAAAGGTCTTTTAGAGTAAATATCACGGCGAGGCCCCCAAATGTAAGGTTTGACTATGAAACAATAAGTAAAAATTACTAATATTTTACTTATTGTACTATGAATGTCCTTATAAATGAAATAAATAGGACAAAAATAATTATAATAATAAAGAATCATTATAATTATGGCGTAAAGTAATTATATTATCAAACAAATATAATAATATAATTTATATTATGAAATAAATATATTAATATAAGATAATTAATATATTTAAAAAAACTTTATTATTGTTACCAACAAATGATAAAGGCGTAAAAAATTGTTTTTTTTATTAATAAAAAACAAATAATAACAATAATATTACTAATATCAAAGCTATAAATTAATATAAATATTATTTATATCAATTATAGAATTATTAAAGTAATAATAGAGAAAAATTATTATAATAAGAGAAATAACCTACTTTTAATGCTTAATATAATAATTTTTAATAATTTTACGCCTAGAAATGTAAATACAAATTCTTTAAATTGTAGTTACAATGAAATTTAAGAGAAATTACAAATCTTCTTTTTTTTATGTGGAATTGAGGTTTTCAAGAGAAATTTAAACAAAACAATTAAATAATTGTAATAATCACATTGAAGATGAATATTATTATAAGATTAACTTTGGTCTTTAATAATATAAAAGTTCTATATATAAATAATAAAGAAATTACCTTTCTTATTTAATGATTTAATGTTTTGTAAGCGTCTGAGGGGAAAACAGAGTAGAAAGAGCTCTATTTATAGTAAATACCTCCCTCCTAGGGTCCAACAGGCTTCTAGTAGACATTTACTGATGCTTTCTACTAGAATGAATCAATATTTTAAGGTTTTGTGATGATCACATCATGATCAAACCATCTTATCTCATTATTACGCCATTATTTAGAGTTATCACTATAACTCTAAGTTTTGATAATGTCCAGGCTTGGCAGAACCCCAAAATTTGTGGATTTTATTATTTTTAATCATAAACTAATAGTATTCACCAATTGTATCACTCATATGACTGTTAAACTTAACTTAACGTTACAGTGAGTGATCATAAATGATCACATTAAGCTCAAACTTTGATCCTTAATAACCTTTAAGTTTTACATGCTACAGAAATTCAGAGATTGAATCCTGATAGCTTGGCATATCCGTATTAGTCTTCCAAGAGCATTTTATTACATCATCAAAACTCTATTTTTGATGATTTTTCTTGTAACTCATCTTTGCTGTTGAAATTTAATATTTTGAACTTCAAACCATGATTTCAAGGGGTTATACCCTGAATTTTTTAATAAATATTACGTCATTCTTCACAAATGAACTAATAGAATCTGACTGTCTACTTATTTTCAAGTTTGGACCACTTTCACAACAAAGTGGTCAACAGCTCTGTTGATTTTAATCAATAATTCCTTACAGATTTTAACCTTGCTTATAGCTTTTGTAATAAACTTCATATCTGTGTTCCTACAGTAATTACGTGATGACTTTATTTTTGGCTCATCACTCTATCATGTATAATTCAAGAGATATTAGCTAAAATCCTTGAATATATGTGTTGACCAAAAAAGTGCATATATTCAGCTTAACTCCTTAAGTATTGACTTTGGAGATTAGCTTCTTAATTGTTTTATGTGTGGGTTTTTATAGAGAATCCAATGGTACCATTTATTTTACATGTTGCTCCATTGGTATTTGAAATAATTAAGGATTTATGTTTTCTATCAGGTATTATTACTTATAACTCATTAAATATTGCCTTTACAGATATGCCATAAAAATGGTATATGTCTATTTTACCATGGGGAATCTAATGGTACAATTTATTTCACATGTTTATTAATTTTTTTTTAAGTTAAACCAAGTTTTATGCCTATTTATGGCACTTTTGTATTCTTAAGGTATAATTATTTTAAATATTTCTTGTGACCTTTTTGGGTATGTGGTCATATCTCAAAGGTTCACACATCTCATCTCATCATCACACCATTATTTCAAGTTATCACTATAGCTCTACATTTAATGACATAATAGGCTTGGAAGCAGCCTAAACTTCGTGGATTTTATTAGTATTAATCATAATCTAATAGTATTCACCAGTTTCATCACTTATAAAACTGTCAAACTTAAAATAAAATTACAGTGAGTGATCACAAATGATCAATTTTAAGCTTAAAATTTGATCATTAATATCTTTTGAGTTATAAATGCTACAGCCAATCAGAGAGAGTATTATAATAGCTTAGAATTTAATAATTTAATTTTCGAGAGAATTTAGTTACATCATCAAAACCCCATTTTTGATGATTTTGCTTGTAACTCATCTTTTATGTCAAAAATCACTATTTTAAACTTCAAACTGTGATTTCAAGGGGTTTTACCTTGAATATAATTCTAAAAAATACATCATTCTTCATTTATAAACCATAAGAACATGAATGTCCACTTTATTTCAAGCTTGGACCACTTTCACAACAATGTGGTCAACAGAAATAGAAATTTTCTCCAATAAACCCTTACAAGTTATAATCATGTTTGTACCTTTTAGAATAAATCTCCTATCTGTATTTATACAGCAATTAAGTGGTAAACTTATTTTTGGTTTAAATTTCTACCATGTGTATTTTAAGAGATATGAGCTGAAGACATGAATATATGCACTGATCATAAAAGTGCATATATTCAGGTTATTTCCTTAAATACTGACTTTACAAAGATGACATTGAAATGTTATATGTGTAGTATTTAATGGGGAATTCAATGGTCCAATTCATTTCACATGTTGCTTCATTTTCTTCTGAGATAAAAAGGAATTTCTGTCTTTTTTGTGATATTCTTACTTATTATTCTTTAATTATTGACTTTAAAGATATGCCATAAAAATTATATATGTGTATTTTATCATGAGGAATATGATATTGTAACTCATTTCAGCTGTTTACCCATTAAATTCTAAGGTAATTGAGAATTTATGCCTATTTATGGCATTTTCACTTACTTTAAGATAATTATTTCAAATGAATAATTATTGTAAAGTTTTCTTGTGGCCTTTTTGGACATGTGGTCATATCTCAAAGGCTCACAATAGTTTCTTCATTTATGTTGGATACTCTTTTGAAATATTTTCATTTAAAATTCCTGACCATTTGGTAAATTAATTGAAGTGAAAGCCTACTTGTTGAAAGTCTAAACATCTAAAATAAAGGTTAGTGAAACTTGGACTTTTGGTGATGTTTAATGTTTGATACTTTTATTATTATAATAAATTCCTTCTCTTGAGAGAAATGAAAAAACTATGTTTCCACCTGATAAGAATAAAACACGAATATTCAATTAATATCAGGGTAAAAGGAAAGTCACATATTAAGCAAAAACAAAGTATGCCAAAGAGCTCTCTTGGTCCTAATGTGTGACTGGCCAGCAGGTTATACCAAACATTCCCTGGTGATTATATCCGGCCTAGTATTCAGAGAAAGTTAGTTGAGCATTCCAATGGCTGTTTGAACTTGAAATTTGGAAAAGGGGGTGAAATCAGGAGCAAACAAGTTGTTGATATTCACTGGAGATGGAGTTTTGATGCATTCTGATGAAGACCTGTTCAGCTTGTCCAAGATCTTGGTAAAAAATTTAAGATGTGTCAATGAAAATGTTAATAATATTACTATTAATCAAAAGTACTATGACTTTTATTATGAAAGAGAATAAATAAATTTATCATAAAAAAATCAAATGATTAATTCCTTAATTCTTTCTTTTACTTGTTATAAGCTACTAGTGATTATAACATTAAGAGGTAATTTTCTACCAGAATCAATTACAACAAGTATTTAATATTAAAACTTCTTTACTAAAATATGAAGATTATTTTAATATATAATTATCTTTTGAAAGAATAATTATAAAAATAATTCTTGCAGAAAACTATTGTGGTATTCCATACCATTTTTTTTCACCAGGCTCAAGCTCATAGTAACCCAAAACAGCAGTAAATCCACCCTACAGGCAGACTTACACTCAAATTTTACACCAAAAGGTCAATTGTACAGGAAGAAGCTGGATTTGACTCATAAAGCCATGACACAGGCACCAAAGGGAGGTGTATATGTTTAAATAAATTATTCAATTTCATTATGCATATGTAAAAAATCAAGTTACATATAGCAAACTAGTTACAAAAAATAAGGTACCACCCTTTAAAATTACAAACCCCACCCAGACTAACACCCCCTTACAGCCACAGGACTCATGCAGCAAGAAAAGAACACCTGCATGAATTACACAGAAACCTAGAACTTAACATAGAAAAGTCACATGATGCAAAGCTCAACTCCATGGAATTCCTGCAATTAATTTACAACACAGCCCCAGGAGTACCTTATCTTATATCCACAGTAACCCCACTTAAAACCTTAAAACAGAATCAAAATTATTTACACCACTCATCACCTCATGCAAACCAAAGCTAGTTAGAACAGGATTCATGCAGTACACAATTCCAATTAAATCTCAACCACATGAATATGCACAGCATGTGTCAAAATAAAAAATCACCTCATCTCATAAAAACAGTAAATTCACCAGTGCAAGAAGTTATCATCTGAATTCATTTTAAAGCTCAAAAAGAAGAAAAACAAACATGACACCTGCATAAATTACACAGCCACTTCTACCCAGCCTAAAATAGGACATATGCAAAGGAATTACAAGGTCATCATGTGATACTGCATCCACCAACAGAGTATCATGTGACAGGAAAGAGGCTGTGCACAACAAAAATCCCCAGCCAAAATTGAATCACCTCATGTATGCAAGGAAAATTCAAGAATATCACATAATAATTAGTTCACCAAAAGACAATCATGTGATAAATGGAGGCTGTGCAGAAAGAAAATTATCGCCAAACCTTAAATAACCTGACCCATGCAAGAAAGGTCCTCACCAAAAATGGAGTCACATGATGAAATCAAGAGGAATTGAAGTGGAAAAAGACAGCTCCCATGGAGGGCCCTCTGGGCTCCCAAAAGGTATAAATAGAGGGGCTCTCTCCCCCAAATTTCAAAATCCCCCCATGCAAATTATATCCACTGCACAGTAGGAGCATAGGAATAATTCATCCCTCACCTGGGAGGTAGTCCAGTATATTATAGTAAATTTACTTGCCCAGTAGCTAAGCTCAGTGGAAGTATAGTGTTGAAGATTACCCAGTAGCTAAGCTCAGTGAAATCTTATTATTATTAAAATAAAAATAAAAATTACCCAGTACCCAAGATTAGGGTTACTACTCTATTAAAATATTTTAACTAGTGAAATTAACTTCATTTAAAAAGATTTAAAACCAACTTACCCATTTAAAATTCAATATCAAAGAACCTTACCTCTTAAATTTAACAAATACTATTTTATCTCATTATTAACCACTCTTAAAAAAAATAACAAACCTTTAAAAAAATATTTTACTCTATTATAACTATACCTTAGCAAAATTACCTTTATCAACACCAATCAAATTTTCCAGAAAACCTTAAATAACCCATCTTACCAAGGATCTATCACCAAGAAGAAACCACTCACCTCAACTTAACCAAAAAAAATATTAAAATTAAACAGAAAAGTATTTCATTAAATCTCAAATTTAACCAAATTAATGACATTATTTTTCATATTATTTATTGAATAGGTCTGATCTGAGACTGATGAATTTTGTCTTCTGCAGTTGTAAAGCCACTTACTAATTTTATTTTGGTTTGTGAGCTCCAAGGAAGATTTTGTTCAGTATTTTAGGAGGGGCAGGCAATACACTCTTGCCACCCTTGGTTACAGGAGTTATTAGCAATTCAAAACTAGTTACCTGTGATTTCCCCCTCCAGGTACTGCCTCAGTTTAATCCCACACAAGAGGAGTTCCCACATCTGGTGTCTCAACAGTGGCCAGATAACCTCAACTTCAATAAAAAAAATCAATTAAATCACAATCAATTCTAAAATTCTTAACTACTCCCAGAATACTTTTTTTATAACAAAAAACTGGAGTCAAATAATCAAAATCAGCCAAAACCATCATCTCAAAAATCTGAATCATCAACTCACTCTGACCATTACTATTATCCACCAAAGCAAGAAACAGAACTAGGAGAGGAATCAAATAAATATTCCAATTTCCCAATTGCAACACCAAGAACCAATAAAAGGGACTTGAAGGTTGTGGAGAAATTTTTCCTTGATCTCCTTGAAAGAAATAAAATCAATAACTCAACACCAAAATCAAAGGAAGAAATAAATAAATCAAAAATGGATAAACCTTCATCATCAAAATTACCTGGTAGTATTGAAGAAATCCAGGAAGAAAACCTTAATGAAGAAACTGTTGAAGGACAGGAAGAAATGTCTTCAACAGAGGGACTGCAGCAGAAGATGCTAGAAATGCAAGCAGAATTACTAGCACTAATCAAAAAGGAAGGCAAAAATAAATCATCAAGTTATACTCCACAAAATAGTCCACTTGAAGAACAAACCACCCTTCCAAGATCATTCAGGCAGCATGGATCACCTTCACCTTATCCTAGACCCATGGCCACATAAACACCTTATACAGAACAAAGACAAAGTACCTTACCAAGAAGGGTCAACATTTCTTCTCAAATGCCAACTCCATTACATCAAGAAATTCCAAGAAACACTACTCCAATAGTTAAAATCCGAGCCAAGGACTACAACTTGTGGTTTGATGGAAAGGAAGTTGAAAGATTCATCAAGAAAGTTGAAAATATTGCAGAAATTGAAGGAGCAAGTGGAAGAGACATTGCAAGACAAATAGCATTTTGGACAAAAGATGAAGAAATCAGTTATCAGATTGAAGGAATGCCAGGATATTAAACAGCTGATTGGGATCAATTAAAATTGGATATAAAAAGAAGATGGGGAACAGTCTCACCTGAAAGAAGATACAGATTATCCTCAATCACTGATTTATTCACGAAACCTCAACAAGAAGGTGGAATAAGAAACATGACTCAATACAGAAAATTCATTGGGGAATATGAAGCAATCATCACTTACCTCAAAATATACCAATATATCCGAGGTGATCTCAATCATAACCAGGAAATATTGGCCAGCCTTTCCACTAGTGTTCAAGAATCAATTTACAAAGAAATGATTAAAGACAGAGCTATGGTTCAAGCCTTGGATGGAGGCTACATCATTCCAAGATTGGATATTTTGAAATTATACATTGAACAAAACTTGGAGGCCAAGGTACTTATTCAACAAAAAGACTTTGCTAAACCAAAACCTCCAGAAAAGAAAACAAGATTTGAGGATGAAAGCTGGGATGAAGTTTTAAAACAAGTAAAAGAACTCACCCAAAAGATCAAAAACCCTCCACAACCAGAACCTCAGCCAAGAAATGAGGGGAAAGAATCAGTTAAAGAAGTTTTAAATCAACTTAAAAGCCTTTCAGAAGCAGTGAATCCACCAAGAAGGAATTGGAACAATAATCAAGAGCAAAGGTTACCTCAAAATAATCAGCCATACAGGCAAAGGAATCTTTTACCACCATTTTCATCCAGTTATCAACCATACATACCAGCTCAAATGGCTCCAAGACCACCATTGAAGTGTGCTTACTGCAAGGAAGAAGGTCATACAGCAACTAGATGCACTCACCTTGCTGAAAATCTGGACAGAAGAATCGTCAGAACCCAAGGAGCATCTTACCTCTTCCCCAATTATCAGAGAGTACCTATGGAAGGAAATGAAAGTGCCAAAGACATAGTCAGAGCTTTTGCAAAGGAACAAGCAGAACTCAACAAGAAATTTATGGAGAAACCTGTGGCAAAACAAAAACAAGAAGAAGAGGTTAAGCCAACTGAAAAGAAAACAGAGGATAAATCAACCTCAATTGCAAATGTTGAAGATTGGTCAAATTGGAAACCACCTACCATTTCCTCAGCCAATGACCCTTTTGAATCACACATTGGACTAAGGCATACCAAGCAAAGAATGGAAAGACAATCTCAAAATCAAGAGCCAAAGAAGAAAGAAGCTATTCCAGGAACCTACATTGAAGAAGAAAAAGAGGAAGAAAGAGTAATAATTCCCACCAAATTCCAAAATTCAAATATTCCAAAACCAGACCAACCTGAGGAGGAAATTGAGAATATTGCCAATAAGAATGAAGATGAGGAAATTCCAAAAGAAGAAAAGAAGCTCAGAAAACCTCAAAAGAAACAAGTTGAAACTAAATTGGAAATTGACAAAATTATTAAGAAAATTATGCAACAAAAGATCAACCTCACCATTGAAGAAATTTTGAGGATGTCACCCAATTTTGTGCATAAATTACAAGAATTATCAGGAAAAGACAAGGAAAAAATTAAATAACTCAACTCAATGGATCTTCAAGAAAGACTATTAGCATTTGGATTCAAAGAAATAACAAAGCCCAAGATTCATTATGCCTGTCCTTTGGGATTCATGGAAATCTTCATTGGAAAGGAAGAATATTCTATCAGAGCATTAGTGGACACTGGTGCAGAACTCAACATTATACCAGAGGAAATAGAAATCAAAGCCTCACTCACAACAAGAAATCTTAACATGAACCTTAGGGGCATTGGAGGCCATACCACTTCATTGGTTGCACTTTCAGAATTTACTCCAATCATTTTGGCTTCAGGTGAAGAAACTCTAATTCACTTCTTCATTGCAAAAGGATCTGTCCATACAGTACTTGGAAGACCTTTCTTGGCAGACAACAATATCAGACTAGAATTCTCCCATAAACAAGGTGAGATACTCAGTTATCAAGAGCCTTATGGAAGAAGATTATGCATGCCAATATGCAAACCTCAAGCACTTGGATGGCAAACTGGACCACCTAGAGGAATGGATTTATGCAATATGGCAACATTGGTCAGAAATAACCCGGGAAAGAAGTTTCAAAATGAAAAAAGAGACAATACCATAATCAATTTAACCCAGAAGACCCAAGAGCTATCCATATCTCCAAAAATTGATGAATTTGGTCAAGATTTACAAAATAACCAATGGTCAAACAGCCTCAAAAGACAACTTGAAGACTCAACCTCTGAAGATGAATTACCCAATATAATTTACAAGCCAATTAACAGTAAGGAAGACAATTTCCAGATTTTAGTAGATGGAAATGAGAAAATACATGGAAACCCTTTCAAACCTAAACCCAAAAAGAAGAAAGTCAGATTTAGTGAGCATCATGAGCTCTCAGATGAAGAAACTATCAATGAAATAGAAAAAGACCTCAAAATTACGGAAGAAAGAGAAAAAAATTTAAAAGACACATACCATATCAACTTCTTGGACAGACCATTGAAAAACCAAGAAGAACCTTATGAATGGCAACTAGAAAACCCTGAATTTATCCAGCAACATCCCAATGAAGAGGATGAAACAGAATCCATCTTAGAAAATGAATACAATTACATTTACCTGCCATACATCACCTTTGAAGACATTTATGGGGATGAAGCTCAAGAAATTTTATGTGAAGATAAATACTTATGTCACCTTCCAGGATCAATCTTGAACAATATCCAATTCTTAGATTTATTAACTGAAGAGGGAATTAAAGGTAACCTTGAAAATCAATTATGGGATGAAATATTTGAAATGGCCACACTACCAAGAAGAGGACTTTACTTCAACCAAATTTGGGCCCAGTGGTACCTTGGATTGAATGGATCAACATACCAAACTGGAAAATTGAAATGGGTTGGAGATGGATATATATTCATTGATGAAGACTTATGGTGGTCAGAATTTCCATCAGAATCAGAAATTGAGGAAAGAAATAACTTTGTGGAAGCCCTCAAAGACCTGATTTTGGCCAGGTTACTCAACAGACACTCACCTTTCCCACTTGGGGGAGCTCAACTTTGAATAAAACCAATAAAATCAATATTTTTTCTCTAAAAATGTATCAGTATCACCCATAAAATGTATCATTAGTTTCTTTTTTTTTTATTTATTTTTTCTCTCAAAGGGCAGTGACTTCCTGCCTTAACAAAGAAGGAATTCATCAATAAAGTATTTCTTTAAAAAAAAAAAACTTACATTAAAAAATAATAACAATCACTTCCACCATGGCCAATTCACCAGATTTTAGTTCCTATGGGGAAGAATTAATAAAAAAAGACCAAATTATCAATAAAGAACTTCATTGGTCACCAGAAGATGAAGATTTCAATAAAGAGAACCTTTGGCACTTTAAGGATACTTCATCAATATCAAGAAACCAAGAAATTGAAGAAATCAAGGAATTGCTGAAGATTTTGGAGGTTTCTGACAAAACCAATGATCAAATTACTCAAGAATTAATGGACCAATTAAATTTCAGATCATCAAGGCCCATCTTGAAGACACATAACAGCTCTAAAAATCAAAAATCAAACAAAATAGTCAGATTTAAATAATCACTAGGCAGTGACCTCCTGCCTTATCAAAGAGGAATATCAATTCTCATCAAATCAAATCAATAATTCCACTCACCAATAAAAAACACAATAACTAACCATAAAATCACTAGGCAGTGACTTCCTGCCTTAACAAAGAAGATATTCATCAACAAATTATTTCTTAAAAAATAACAAATATAAAATATAAAAAGAAAAACCTTACAATAAAATCAATCACCTCCACCATGACCAATTCACCAATTTGTGAATCCTATGGGGAATAATTGATAAAAGAAGACCAAATTATCAATGAAGAACTTCATTGATCACCAGAAGATGAATATTTCAATAAAGAAACCCTTTGGCACTTTAAGGATACTCCATCACTATCAAAAACCCAAGCATCATTAGGAAGTGACCTCCTGCCTTATCAAAGAGGAATATTCAAATTCTTACCCAAAAACCAACATCCAAACCCCATTAAACCTATCCTCAAACTAGTTTGATAAATAAAATATTCTCAATTATTATTACCTTAACACTCCAAATACTTCAAAATGAAATCATGGCCATTACTTGAAGGAAATCCCTGGTCAATGAACACAGATATCAGCTGGATAGAAGAAAAAGAAGTCTGGGCCAATTACATCAATCCACATTAATTAATTGAAAATCCTGACTGGTTCTTGAAAATAAAGCCAGAGCCCTGTCCTGATATTTCCACCATAGTCCTTCCATACATTGAGTTCGAGGACATCTTTGAAAAAGAAAACTCACCATCAGAAACTGTCATATCTCATCCATGGAAAGAATTACCTGGATTCAACCTTACAAAGTATGAATTCTTAGAGTTACTGACCTGGGATGGAATTGATGTCAACCTTGGAAACCCATACTGGAATGAAATATTCAACATGAAGGAACACCTCAGGAAATCATTATTTTGGAGGACCTGGGAATGCCAAGACTGGTTCAACCTCCAGGATTTCAAAATTAAAAATGGGAAAATAAGCAAGATCTCAAGAGGGTATATTATTCATAATTACACTTGGGATTGCCACTGGGAAGAAACACTTATACCAGCAATCTCAGTCTTAAAACTGATGCACCCAAGTTGAATACAGAATATTGGAATTTCCTCTGCCAGGAATACCTCTTTAAAACTCTCAAAAAAGAGAAGTTGAGGGGAGGAAGATTTATTAAAAAAGAATTGGTGAAGAAATTACTTGGTAAACTGAATTAATTTGAAGAAATCTCACCTGCTAAGTATTCACTTCATTGATTTACCCCTCAGTTCCTTTATTTTCTTTCTTCTTTTTATGTGTTTTTCCTTTCATAAACAAATAAAAGAAAAGACAGAAAAGGACTAAATTAGCTTCAGTTCATATAGTCTTAGAAGGTAGAAATAAAAAATTAGCTTACTTGATATTGAAGATTTTTTTTAAAAAAAAAATATATATACTTATTTTTCTTTATTTATTTCTCTAAATAAACAAAAAGATAAAAATAAAAATGAAAATAAAAAATAAATAAATAAAACAAAAAAAAGACTTTAATGATATTAGAGATCTCTTTCCTTCTATTGTATTCTTATTTTTTATATCTATTTGATCTATTTTATCATATTTATTTTCTCCTTTTATTAAAAAAAGAAAAAAAACGTCACATTACCTTCAAGTAATTCATATTTCAGAAACAGGAAACAATAGGATAGCTAAATTGGCTCAAAAGCAGAACCCAAACAGGATTTTATCTATTGATTTGGATCTTATCGCTGCTTTTTTTTCAAGCTGATTATTTCATTGGACTTCAATTTAATCTAATTTTGATGCATTTTTTTTATGTTTAATTTTAGTCTTCAGTATAGCTTATTTCTTTGTCAATCTATATTTAATAGAGATCGCTGAAGCTATAACTACCCAAAGATTCCATCAACCTACCTCTGATTGAAGGTTTTTATTTTTTATTTTTTTTACAAGCTAAAGCAGATTAGTGCATTTGGAATCCCAGACAAACACTCAGGAGAGAATGAAAGGGTCATTAGCTGGTATACACCCTCTAATTCAATACAAAATAGAACCGAAGTCACTAGATGAAAGAGAGTACTAAAGGTCTCAAATATTGAAATTCGGATCACCCTCAATTTTTCATGCAAAAATTATCATTCCAATAATTTTTGATATCTTGAAGATTACATCACTTGAGAAGGGAGTCAAGCTTTAGGATAACAAAAAGCTTACTTTAGTTATTTTTGAAACTTACTATTTAAAAAAAAGAAAAAAGGAACAGGAAGGAAGTGAACAAACGCTCACCTGCAAGAAGGCGAGGTATTTATAGTCATGGTCAAAACCCCTGGGATACTAATTCCAGCTTAACAGAACGATGTAGACTAATCATACTGTACTTCCAAATATCATAGCATATATCAACAAAGCTTACCAAGACCCTACCTAAGTTTGATTAAATAAGCCATGCATGGCTTAGCATTCTGAAAAGCACTCAAACTCCTTCTTATCAGCTACTGGTCAAGGTAGTGCTGATGCGATGAAAAGAAAACAACCTTTCCAGCACTGAAGGAAGAATAAAAAGCAGTGTATCACCGAATAGCTTGGAAATACGGGCCAGGCAATCTTGCGTTAGCACCACATCAAGCGACGGGAAAGCAATTAACCATCATAATACAATTCTGGAAGAATGCCGGTGCCTCAGCAACACTGTCAGCTGCGTAATCACATTCAAAGCCCATGGAGGCTAATTCAAAAACTCCTCCGACGCCATTAATGGCAGCCTCTGCTAATGACGTGACAAGAATACTTTCAACTGTTCATGAAATATTTAAAAGAGAGAAAGGACTCAACAAGACCTATTTATGCAATCTTGCATTGGCACGTTATCAAGCACAGGGATCAAGAAAACTCTGGAATTCTGATATCAGTACATGGTCTTAATACTGTGTTGGCAATGCAACAATGCGCTGCCTTCAGAATTCAGAATGGTTATTCTTGGAACTGAGCACGCAACAGTAATTAGACTAAAAATCTGCAAAATCATTAGCTTTCAAACCCCAAAGCCGTACTAATTACCAGAAAAAGTAACTACAATGACCAGCTGTGGAGGATGGAAGCAGGTGGATTTTAGCTCCTTCAAGAAATCTCATCCCTGTCACAAAAATCGACGATCTATTGTTTAAAATACTATCTGTCTCACTAACACCTCACTAGCACACCAGAAATGACAGGTTTGATTCTGGTACCAAATTTAGTCTGGGGGAGGAGTTCCACAGATACCACTACCAACCTGGGTAGAAGAACAAAGAAAAGAAACCTTGCAATGCAACTAGCTGAACAATAAACTGTAATATTATTGCAGTGGAGCTTTCTCACTAACTCCCTAGGGACAGCAAGTGACAGGCCTCATTACAACGGTGGATTTAGCTTTCTTGGCTTGGTGTTACCTCGGAAGGATAAAATTGCAGAAGTTGTAAGAAGCGAGCTCTATCAGGATCACGTTTTCACAGGCTACATTCCGAAAGCGGGATGAACTCGGGGAAAGAACCTATGGTAACCGTAACCACCTAACCTGGTTAGGATCACTAACAAACCCTCCAGAATTCTTGAGGGGTGATTGCAGCATCGCTGAATGATGTTTGAACTGTTCACAAGGCCAGTAAATCATCTCCAGGGGCCTAGTAATCAAACCCAAAGCATTTCACAATGATAAGAGTTCCAAAATGCTCGATTAACCCAATTTATCTCAACCAATATACTGCCAACCATTCAAAAGGTGAAATAACACCATTAACAGCCCAAATATAGCACACATTTACACAAAAGGGGCCACCCAACTTCTTCTTAAGCACTTTCAAGGTGTAATAGCAAAATGCAGCCCAAAAGGCTCACCTTTTTAACACAGTAAGGGGGTGGAAACACCCACATATCAAAGTACAAACCACGCGAAGTGGTTTGAAGTAATAAAAACAGAATAATAAATAGAAATAAAAATAGTAAAGTAAAAAAAAAAAAAGAGGCTCACGATGATGTTCTACACAGGGCAATCTAAAGGTCTTTTCCCGCAAGACACAGTTACCCGAAGTGTTTTAAAGCTTCAATTGGGGTGTAATAACACCCCTCGAGACTACCACAGCCCACTCGAAAGGTTTCTGATGAGATTTACTGATCTGAGACCTGCTTAATTAACAAAATAAACTGCACTGAGGCAGTTTTCAGAAATTCTAAGTAGAAAAGGACTAACCACTCAAAGTGGCTGAAAGCACAATAAAGTGCTTTGCAAGGTAATTAGAGATGCAAACAGCCCAACCGAAGCCACTAGAGGGTTGTAACACCCTCTAGATCAGCCTGCCAAGCTGACTACCTTAACTTCTGACAACAAAGCAAAAAAAACAAAAGGGGGCTATAAGATAAATAAAAGAATAACAAAGAAGTCCTCAACATGACTTTAAACTGTTGGAATTTCTTTTATTGATGATTTGGAAAATAAAAACAAAAAATGCCCTCAGCATGGCTTAAAACTGCTTAGTTTTTTTATGAATTATAATTTTGATTTTTTAATTGGCTGATTGAGTTTTTTATTTTGAAATTTTACAGGGCTATAAAAAAAAGATAGCCCTCAGCAGGGATATAAACTGCTTAATTTCATTTTTTATCATGATTCAATTAGTTGACTAACCAATTTTTTATGAATGAACAGGGCTTTGAAAAAAAAAATGCCCTCAGCATGGCTTTAAACTGCTGGGTTTGTTTATTTATCTTATTAAATTTGTTTATTTTTTATGCTACAGGGCATACAAAACAATAAATGTCCTTAGCAAGACATTAAACTGCTGGTTTCTGATTTTATTTTTTATCTTGACTGTTTAGTTTACTGATCTGAAAATGATTTTTTTACTGGGCTTTACAATAAAATGAAAAATAAAACAAAAAAAAGAGCCCTAAGTATGGCTATAAACTTCTGGTTTGAAGTTTTCTATCTTGCTTTTTTTATGCTGATTTTATATTTTATATTTTATTTTCTAATTAAGACTTATAAAGGAAAAGCCCTCATCAAGGCTTCAAAGTGATGGGCTTAAAAAATATATAAAAATAAAACAAAATAACAAAAAGCCCTAAGCAAGGCTTTAAACTGTTATTTTATCTTTTATTCTTTCTTATTTTGAATAATAGCTATACTAACATATTTTATTTGGCTTCTACAGGTATTCAACATTAATAAAATATTTCTCTTATTTTATAGGCTTAAATATGCTTTTAAAGTGAAAATTAGTCCTTAACAAGACTATAAACTGTTGAATTTAATTATACAACTTGGCTTTGAAGATAAATCAAATCCCATGAAAACCAAAAATCATCAAACAAAAGTGTTTGGACAAAATATATAGTCCTTGGAAAGACCATAAACTTCCCCTTCAAATATCAACAATAAATCATCCAAATTATCAACAAGCACTCAAAGCTAAAACACAATAACCCAATGGTCCTTGGCAAGACCATAAACTGCCTATTTGAAGTATTCAAGAAGATTTATCAAGGACTATAAAAAACAGGATAAGTCCTTGGCAAGACTATAAACTACCTAAGGTTTCATTTCTTATTTTTTTTCTAATTTTATGTCATTATAAACAAGAATTAGAAAGATTTACTGACTTGAATGTGCTGAACATATTTTTTGTTTTTTTTTATTTTCAAACTCATTTATTTATTTTCACTAAGAATTAGGGTCATATCCCATTCATGAGCTCAAGAATATTCTATCATACGTTTCCTACTATTACAACAAGACCCATGTAGTTGGCTTAGTTTTTCAACTCAATAATAACAATAATTAAAAAAAAAAACTCTACATCAAGTATTATTTTTTTTAAAAAAATTATCAATTTATTTGAAATATTTCTTCAATTACAAGAGAGTGATTGGAACATGTTTGAAAAGAAGAAGTATTTGTGCCATGAAGGCATTAATTGAACTCTGAAGGAGTTATTTATATTAAAAACTCATAAATTGATGACATAATTTGGGGAATTTACATATTAATAACACCTCAATGTGCTATTTATTCCAAATGGAATTTAAAAAGCCCCCCAAAGAGCAAACAAGAGTTTTTTTTATTGTACAAAATTTGATTTTTCACTGTTTATATTCTTAACAACTGAAATGCATTTATGGGTAACAGAAAATCTGAACCATAAAGGGGATGGACTTGAAATAAAGTCTGAGTCACAATGATGATTCCAAAAGGAAGAGTTGTGGCATCATAAGGGTAATTATATGAATAAAGGACCCAAATTATGATCATTCAACTGTGTAATATTAATCATAAATACTCTCAAGAGCACCAATTTTTGCTAAATGGCACAAATTACCACCTTCAACCAAACAGTTCCATGATCTTAATTGTGATTCAGGTTTATTTCATTTGAATTGTGATTTTTACTCAGATATCTCAGTTAATGGGTATTTTATACTTACAGTAAAAAGAATAAAAAATAAAAAAAATATTTATTGAATAATCATTAAAATAAAATTATGCATATTTACTGTATCATTATTTATCCTCATCAAAAAAACTATAAAAAATAAGGGGTGGGTAAACTTATCTCTTACACTATCCCTTATAGTGGAAGTTTTGGGGGAATGAGAACATATCCTCTTCAAAATTTGAAAACCAACTCAAGATTTTTAAATGGAGAGGGGGGCCCTTATCCAAAACAAATATTATTAAAAAATATCAATAAATTAATATTAAAATCAGTTTTTAAATCACCTTATTATTACAATTTTTTATTTTTCATTTCTTTAGAACAGGTATAATTCAGGAATACAAAAGAACAAAAGGACATAGATTAATTTGAAGAAATAGAAAGAGAATTGGGAAACAATTAATTATAGGAAAATTATTCACAATAATGAAAATAAAGAAGATTGTTTATGAAGAAAAGCAGGAGTTCCTTATGGATTGACCTTTGGACAGAACAAGAACTTGGACACTTCTTTGATTCTGGATTGAAACTCATTTGGAGTTCAAGAATCATTGGTCAGGATTTATGGACTGAAGGATGACCCACTGGATTAATTATGGACTCAGGACTCACTAAACATGAAGGACTAACAAGATGATTTACAACACTCAAATCAAATTGCCCTTGGGATTTTAAAGAAGATTGAAGACTCAAGAGGTCCTCAGCATGACACTAAACTGCTTCCCCTGTAGACTTGGGCAGGGAAGCTTATAAAAAATAACAGCCAAGAAGCTGAAGGGGATTGTCCTAGTCAGGAGAAGTGCTGAAGGACCATTTTTGTCCTCAGCATGACAATAAACTGCTTCCTTTGTATAACAGGAACAAGGGGTTTCACAGGGGTTTATCATTATCAAATTGGCCAAAATGAACAAAGTGAAGTCTCAAGACCTTAATTAAGACAAGAAAATTCCTTATCAAGAAATAAAACAACCAGAAGAATACTTCATCAAGTGGGAATCATGAATATTGAAGAATAAAACAAGAGTCAAATGGAATCCAAATTGAAGCCCAAAGGAGCTCAAGAATGAAGATAAGCCCTTGGATTAGGCCAGGAGGTCCTTGCATTACTTAAACTGCAGGACTTGTATACCTAATATACAGGGGTTACACACCTAGTTGTAGGTCCTGTATGACCTTAAACTACATTTTTTATGGAAGAAAGAAGAAAAGAGGAATTGTGAAGACCTCAATATTTCAGGACACTAGCAAATTCTTGGAAATAATTAAAAATCACTAATTGAAGATGGATCACCAAATTTTAGCAGCCAAATATAAATCAGTCCTGAAGAAGGTGAGACCAGTCAATGAGCCAATGCCTCAAGACCTTAACCCACCTTTGGAAAGACCACCTTTGTCAAGATATCCTTATGAAACACCCTTATCACCAAACCCACCTATATTTTAAGAAACCTTTAAGGTCACCCATGAAAGACTGCAAGCAGTCAATTTTTTCCCACCAGGATGGTTATCAAATGAAGAAATCAATTTACTCAAAAATTGTAAGGTTTGACTATGAAACAATAAGTAAAAATTACTAATTTATTACTTGTTGTACTCTGAATGTCCTTATAATTAAAATAAATAAGATTAAAATAATAATAATAATAAAGAAATATTATTTTTATGGCGTAAAAATATTATATTATTAAATAAATATAATAATATAAATTAATATTATATGAAATTATAATATCATAAATAATATATTAATATAAAATAATTAATATATTATAAAGCTCTTTATTATTGTTACCAACAAATAATAAAGGCGTAAAAAACTGTTTTTTATAAATAAAAAACAATTAATAACAATAATATTACTAATATTAAAGTTATATATTAATATAAATACTATTTATATTAATTAAGAATTATTAAGAGTAATAATAAGAGAGAAATTATTATAATAAGATGAAATAACCTACTTTTAACACTTAAAATAATAATTTTGAGATATTTTACCCCAAAAGAATATAATACAACTTTTTCAAATTGTATTTACAATAAAAAATAAAGAAATTTACTAAAATTCTTGATTTTACGTGGAAATGGGTTTATAGAGAGATTTATAACAAAAACAATTAAAGAATTGATTTAATCACGTAAAAATAGTGATTAATATTAAGGTGGTCTTTGGTCTTTAATAATATAAGAGTTTTATATATAAAGAATATAGAAAATTACCTTTTATTCAATTGATTTAATGTTTTTTGATGCGTCTGAGGGGTAAATAGAGTAAAAAGAGCTCTATTTATAGTAAATACCTCCCTCCTAGAGTCCAACAGGCTTCTAGTAGACGTGTACTGATCTTATTCACTGTAATTGATCAATATTTCAAGGTTTGAGGGTGATTACATCATGATCAAACCATATTACATCATTATTACACCATTATTTAGAGTTATCACTATAACTCTAAGTTTGATGACATCAGAGGCTTGGCAGAACCCCAAATTTCGTGGATTTTATTAGTTTTAATCATAAACTAATAGTATTCACCAATTCTATCACTCTTAAGACTGTTAAACTTAAATTAAGGTTACAGTATGTGATCATAACTGCTCAAATTAAGCTCAAACTTTGATCCTCAATATCTTTTAAGATTTACACGCTAAAGCAATTCAGAGAGTGAATTCTGATAGCCTGGAATAACCTTATTATGCTGCCAAGAGCTTTTCATTACATCATCAAAACTCTAATTTTGATGATTTTTCTTGTAACTCATCTTTTCTGTCGAAATTCAATATTTTAAACATCAAACCTTGATTTCAGGGGGTTATACCCTGAATTTAATAATAAAAATTACATCATTCTTCACTAATGAACTAGGAGAATCCAACTGTGTACTTTTTTTTAAGTTTGGAGCACTTTCACAACAAAGTGGTCAACAGCTCTGTTGATTTTTATCAATAATTCATCATAGGTTTTAACCTTGTTTATAATTTGTAAAATAAAGTTCATATCTGTGTTCTTACAGTAATTATGTGGTAGCTTTATTTTTGGTTCATCATTCTATCATGTATAGTTTAGAAGATATTAGCTATGATCCTTGAATATATGCGTTGACCAAAAAAGTGCATATATTCAGGATAATTCCTTAAGTATCAACATTGGAAATTAGCTTATTAATTGTTTTATGTGTGGATTTTCATGGGGAATCCACTGGTACAATTTATTTCACATGTTGTTTCATTAGTGTTTGAGATAAATAAGGTTTTATGGTTTTTATAAGGTATTATACCTTATAATTCCTTAAGTATTGACTTTACAGATATGCCATAAAAATGGTATATGTGTATTTTTCCATGGGGAATCCAATGGTATAATTTATTTTACATGTTGATTCATTGGTTTTTAAGTTAAACCAATTTTTGTACCAATTTATGGTATTTTTTGTATATTTAAGTAATTATTCTTAATGTATAATTATTCTAAGTAATTTTAATATAATTATATTAAAGGTATAATTATTCTGAGTCTTTTTTTGTGACCTCATTGGGTATGTGGTCATATCTCAAAGGCTCACAAAAATTTTATTACCTTAAGGGAAAAAGCAATAGCTTTCTGTGAAGAAGAAAGAGGATTACTCAAGCACTCATATGGAAAACCTTACAAGATACCATTAATACCTGATGAACCTTGGCAGAAGAAACCAATTCCCATTCCCAAATCAATTTTACCTCAGTTCACTGAATTAATCAGAGAAAGAATCAGGACTGGGCTCTATGAGCAATCCACCTCAAGCTACACAAGCCCAATCTTTTGTGTGGCCAAATCAAATGGGAAACTCAGAATTGTCCATGACCTTCAAGAACTCAACAAAGTCACCATCAAGGATGCTGGCTTACCACCTCATATTGAAGAATTTGTAGATGCATTTGCAGGAAGAGCATGCTATGGACTAGGAGACATCATGGGAGGATATGATGAAAGAGAATTAGATGTCACTACAAGACCCCTCACTACTTTTGAAACACCCCTTGGAAGGATGCAACTCACAAGACTACCCCAAGGAGCCACCAACTCAGTAGCAGTATACCAAGCCCAAATGACCTGGATACTTCAAGAAGAAAGACCAAAAAGTGTAGGAATTTTCATTGATGATGGAGGAATAAAAGGACCAAGATCACTTTACAACCAAGAAACACTACCAGAAAACCCCTCAATCAGAAGATTTATATGGGAATATGCCATAACCTTAGAAAGGGTTTTATTCAGGATTGAAGAAGCAGGACTTACTATCTCAGGATCAAAATTTGCATGCTGTGTTCCAGCTTTGGACATAGTAGGGCATGTTGTATCATTTAAAGGAAGAACAATTTCAAAAAAAAAGATTAACAAAATTCAGAATTGGCCAACACCTCTTAACAAGAAGGAAATAAGGGGATTTCTTGGACTTTGTGCCTATGTAAGGATGTTCATTGAAAACTTCTCACAAGTTGCATCACCACTCAGAAGGCTCACCAGAGAAGATGTTGACTGGGACTGGGATCAAAAATGTGAAGAAGCTTTCCATAAGCTCAGAAGAATAGTTGGAGACAAAATAACTCTCAAGAAATTGGATTATGACAAAGGATCAGGAAAAATTAAGCTAGCAGTAGATTCAAGCTACATTGCTGCAGGAGCAGTACTCACTCAAGAAGACAAAGAAGGAAAAGACAGACCAGTCTTATATGAATCAATAACTTTTTCAAAATTAGAATCAAAATACTCACATCCCAAATTGGAACTCTGTGGAGTTGCAAGAATTCTCAAAAAGCTTCAAACAATACTTTGGGGACAACATTTTGAATTACAGGTTGATGTCAAGGCCTTAATTGAAATGATAAACACCCCTTGCTTACCCAATGCCCCCATGACAAGATGGGTGGTTTTCATTTAACTATTTTCCTTTGATTTGGTACACAAACCAGGGAAAACTTTCACTATGCCAGATGGGCTATCCAGAAGACCAAAAAACTCAGAAGAAGAAGATGAAGATGCACCGGAATTTGATGAAGAAGAAGATTGGATCAAGCCACACCCTGGATTTGGGGCTAAGAATGTAAATTCACTCCATTTCTCAGGATTACAAGTACCAACCAAACAAGAAGGATTTTGGAAGAGAATGCAAGAATACTTAAGAACAATGAAAAAACCACAATCAAGCAAAGATGAAGAGCTTAGAAGGATTAAAAAAAGGTCACCCAACTTTTTCTTGGAAGATGGCCAGCTTAAAAGAAGAAACAACCCAAACCCTCAACTGGTGATATCAAGTCAAGAAGTTCAAAGCTACATTTTAAAGTCACTTCATGAAGACATGGGCCATAGAGGGGAAAATGAAACTTACAGAAGAATTAAAGCAAGATTTTGGTGGGAAGGAATGAATAAATCAGTAAAGAAATGGGTTCAATCTTGCCTAGCCTGGCAAAAGAGAAGTCAAAACTTACAAAGAGAACAAGGAAAATCTACAGCAACATCAACAATCTTTGAAAGAGTAAGTTTGGATGCAGTCCATATCAAATCTGGCAGATAGAAGTATATGGTTGTGGCCAGAGATGATTTTTCAGGATGGCCAGAAACAGTTGGACTAGTCAAATTAACAGCAAAAGTAGTTGCAGAATGGTTCACCTCAGAATGGATATGCAGGTATGGCTCACCAAAAGAAGTAACTGTTGATGGGGGGCCAGAGTTTGGAAAAGAATTTCAAGATGCAGTAAAGAAAGCAGGATCAAGAATCAGAGTCACCACACCCTACTACCCAGAGTCTCAAGGAATGTTTGAAAGGGGCCATAAGCAACTCAAAGATGCCTTATTCAAGATGTGTGGAGAAAATGGAGGGAAATGGAAAAAATATTTACCACTAGTTACATTGGCTGACAGAATTTCCACTAAAAGAACAACTGGTTTTTCACCATTTGAACTCCAATTTGGACAAATACCAGTATTACCAATTGACATTGAAACAAAAACATTTTTAGCAGTAGAATGGCACAAAATATCCACAACTGAGGAATTAGTGGAAGCCAGAGCTAAACAATTAGAAGGGAAAGAAGAAATGAGAAGGAAAGCAGCAGAAAAACTCAAAAAATCAAGGGAGGACTCAATGAAATATTGGGATAGAAGAATGGCACACCAACTAAGGTCACCACTCAATCCAGGAGATTTGGTCCTGGTTTACAACAAAGCAATAGAAACTAATTGGGGACTACTTTTCTAAAACAGATGGAATGGGTCCTACAGAGTAATCAAACAAATAAACAATGGACCATATGAACTTGAGGAACTTGATGGAACAGAATTAGCAAGAAGATTTGCAGCATCTCAAGTCAAGAGTTTCTACCCAAGAGGAAAGCTTATAAACACAGAAGAAGACACAGAAGAAGAACAAAGTGAAGAAGATGATTCAATAAATGAGGAAGAGGTATTGGAGGAAGCCACAGAATCAGATGAAGAATAGGGAGCTCTCACCTGGAATGCTGGGGACAGAATTAAATGGAGAGGGGGATGTGGTATTCCATACCATTTTTTTCACCAGGCTCAAGCTCATAGTAACCCAAAACAGCAGTAAATCCAGCCTACAGGCAGACTTACACTCAAATTTTACACCAAAAGGTCAATTTTACAACGAGAAGCTGGATTTAACTCATAAAACCATGGCACGGGCACCAAAGGGAGGTGTATGTGTTTAAATAAATTATTCAATTTCTTTATGCATATGTAAAAAATCAAGTTACATATAGCAAACTAGTTACAACAAATAAGGTACCACCCTTTAAAATTACAAACCCCACCCAGCCTAACACCCCCTTACAGCCACAGGACTCATGCTGCAAGAAAAGGACACCTGCATGAATTACACAGCAACCTAGAACTTAACATAGAAAAGTCACATGATGCAAAGCTCAACTCCATGGAATTCCTGCAATTCATTTACAACACAGCCCCAGGAGTACCTTATCTTATATCCACAGTAACCCCACTTAAAACCTTAAAACAGAATCAAAATTATTTACACCACTCATCACCTCATGCAAACCAAAGCTAGTTAGAACAGGATTCATGCAGTACACAATTCCAATTAAATCTCAACCACATGAATATGCACAGCATGTGTCAAAATAAAAAATCACCTCATCTCATAAAAACAGTAAATTCACCAGTGCAAGAAGTTATCATCTGACTTCATTTTAAAGCTCAAAAAGAAGAAAAACAAACATGACACCTGCATAAATTACACAGCCACTTCTACCCAACCTAAAATAGGACATATGCAAAGGAATTACAAGGTCATCATGTGATACTGCATCCACCAACAGAATACCATGTGACCAGAAAGAGGCTGTGCACAACAAGAATCCCCAGCCAAAATTGAATCACCTCATGTATGCAAGGAAAATTCAAGAATATCACATCATAATTAGTTCACCAAAAGACAATCATGTGATAAATGGAGGCTGTGCAGAAAGAAAATTATCACCAAACCTTAAATCACCTGACCCATGCAAGAAAGGTCCTCACCAAAAATGGAGTCACATGATGAAATCAAGAGGAATTAAAGTGGAAAAAGACAGCTCCCATGGAGGGCCCTCTGGGCTCCCAAAAGGTATAAATAGAGGGGCTCTCTCCCCCAAATTTCAAAATCCCCCCATGCAAATTATATCCACTGCACAGTAGGAGCATAGGAATAATCCATCCCTCACCTGGGAGGTAGTCCAGTATGTTATAGTAAATTTACTTGCCCAGTAGCTAAGCTCAGTGGAAGTATAGTGTTGAAGATTATCCAATAGCTAAGCTCAGTGGAATCTCATTATTATTAAAATAAAAATAAAAATTACCCAGTACCCAAGATTAGGGTTACTACTCTATTAAAATATTTTAACTAGTGAAATTAACTTCATTTAAAAAGATTTAAAACTAACCTACCCATTTAAAATTCAATATCAAGAACCTTAACTCTTAAATTTGACAAATACTATTTTATCTCATTATTAACCACTCTTAAAAAAAATAACAAACCTTTAAGAAAATATTTTACTCTATTATAACTATACCTTAACAAAATTACCTTTATCAACACCAATCAAATTTTCCAGAAAACCTTAAATAACCCATCTTACCAAGGATCTATCACCAAGAAGAAACCACTCACCTCAATGTAACCAAAAAAAGATTAAAATTAAACAGACAAGTATTTCATTAAATCTCAAATTTAACCAAATTACTGACATTATTTTTCATATTATTTATTGAATAGGTCTGATCTGAGACTGCTGAATTTTGTCTTCTGCAGTTGTAAAGCCACTTACTAATTTTATTTTGGTTTGTGAGCTCCAAGGAAGATTTTGTTCAGTATTTTAGGAGGGGCAGGAAATACACCCTTGCCACCCTTGGTTACAGGAGTTATTAGCAATTCAAAACTAGTTACCTGTGATTTCCCCCTCCAGGTACTGCCTCATTTTAATCACACACAAGAGGAGTTCCCACACTATTACTAGAGAAAAACTTTGAGAATTAATCAAACCACTCACTAATACTCAAAGAAAACCCTGAAATGGATTGGTAGAGAGAATTAATGGATAAATTGTGGCTCTAATTTATTGAAATGACTTTATAACAATCATACAAAAATATAATAGCTAAATACTATTGAAAATAGTAAATTTCTATGATTTTGTCAGAATGATTCTATGAAGAAGTAGTAATAATAGTATTCACAACTTGAACTATGACTTTGAAATGGATCATTTATAGTAAAAATGTGTTTATATAATAAAGTAAGGGATTTACTATTGTGGAATAGTGGTGGAGAGCGCTTCTGAAAGCCTTGGGTGAAGTCTTACCAGTTGGATTACTTTAATGAGGGCTACAATACTTAAGATTTAAAGTATACCTGATTATTTTATGAGATTATAACTGTTTTGACAGTTTTACTATGTAGGAGCTCAAGAGCTGGATGGGGATTCCTTTTCTGGCATAGGAAAAGCCTCCTTCAATCCTGAAATGGGGGGGAAAGGTCCTCTAGAATATCCACATAGATGAAGTGAAGATTTTTCACTTAAGAGGGCTGGCTTGTGGGTTACCCAAGTCCTTTATACTCTGTATTGGACACAGATGTGGTTTTGAAACCACATCTGGCGCATTTTGCCCCAATACAGGGTGAAAATTCTCATTTGGGGACGACACACACGTCTTCTGACATGTATGAAACATAGAATGCTGTACAGAACCTGTATAGAACCCCATTTTTGAATGAACTATGAGTATTTGAAGTATAAAAAAGCTTCTTTGTCTGTTTGACACCTCATAATCAAATTTCTAGGAAAGTATCCCACAGTAAAGGTGTATTAGCCCAACTGGGATTTTATCCTCAAAACTGGCATGACTTTGTTGGTTTTTTAGATATTGAGATCAACATTGGTTCATTGAGTAGCCCTGGATAGGATCTCCACAATGGTACCTCATTTGGTATGGGTATCATTAAATATGGCAAAGGTATGCCATGTTTAATTTTGGTTATCCAGACCTATGATTTTCTTGAGATCTGTATGGAACTTGTTTGCCCCATACCTTTTGTTATAGATGGGATATGGGGAAATTTATGGTACCATTAGATAGTCTTGATTGTGCCCCCTCCAAAATGACCCCACTTTAGGTATCTCAAACTAAAACTGTAGAAGTTAGATGAAAAGTGAATGTTTTATTCAACCTTATTCAACCTTATTTTGGCCATAACCTCTGTAGTACCATGAAATATCCCTGACTTAGAGGTTCCATTTGAATACCCATTTTCTGGGTTTAAGCCCCTTTCTCTGGATATCAGATGAGAAGTGAAAATTAAGGTTTATGTTCAGCAACTTCTTTGAGCAGGAATAACTCTGTTATTCTTTGTCCTATGATAATGTCATAGGGGCTTGTCACAACCATGGAAATTACCCTCCTGGACTCCATATGGAATAGCAGTGCCATATCAATCTTATGGCAATTTGGCCATATGCATAATCACTGGCCAAATTGTCCCTCTCATCTCTCCTGGCCTTTTATGGTCATTTCAAACCTGGGGCCAATCTGGCCCTTTCACCATCATCAGGCCCTTCCTGGTGTTTCTCTGCTTTTGGGCAATCTTTGGTTTTTTCCAGTCAACAGGGAAAATACAGCCCAAAAGCCTTTATTTGTCCTTTTAAGCTATAAATACAGCTTTCTCACTTTGACGCATTTTGCGCACTTTGACGCAGTTTACGCACTCTGATGCATTTTGCACACTTTGAGCAAAAACAGTTTTTAAGCTGTATTAGCTGTATTTGGTCAAATACCCCAAAAGACACTTTATCACCTCTGAAGCCTCCAAAACCCAAGTTTCACTTTCATCCTCCTGGCATCATTCCAAAAGACCTTTGGCCACATTCAACCTGAAATAACCAAAAATCCTATAAATGGTGCTACACACCATTATGCACCTTTTTTCCCCAGCAATTCAATGGTGCACAAATCAAATTTTTATTTCATCTTTTTATTCAGGTCATCAAGGCACAAAGACCAGTGTCAATCTCAAATATGAATGACGCCATCAATCAATCAATGGTTATTCTCACTCACAGTATTCCTCCAAGGGAATACTGGCTGTTCATTCTCAAGGGATATTCAAGAGACAGTTCTAAAACAAGTTGTCAAGTGTCAATGCTCCATCAATCCTACTTGGCAACCACATTCATTTCAATACAGTCTGGATTCATCAAGACCTGTATTTCAATCATACATCATGGGAAAATCATTCAACATAGTTCATTTCCCAATCTGGCAAGGTATACACTCCATCAGACAATCAATACAGCTTCCAGTATTCAATACAGAACCACTGCTAGCCTGAAGGAGTCAAGCTCTCAACCTTTCACATATACCAGCCTCCTTTGACCCTGGGGGGCTTTTTCCCCAGTTAATTAATATATTTTGATTTTATTTTATCTTTATTTATCTTACCATTTTTGTTAGGTGGATACTGATATTATCAAGTCAGTCATTTAGCACCTTTTCTCTTTTCTTTCTTTGCCTGTCAATGGATATTTGGTGGTCATATCCTTACTAATTCCATTGTTCATTTTGGCAAGTTTAAACAGTGATTAAGGAATTACTTGGTTGGCTCTTTGGCCATTTGGCTTCTCATTTCTCTTATTGCATCTAATCTTTGTACTTGCATTCTTCTTAGAGAAATTCAATTCTTAATTTTCATTTTCTTTATTCTTTGGAGTCTTCCAAGTAAGTTCCCTGATTGCTGAGTGCCAGGCCACTCTTGTTTTGCTGTCCAATAGCCCCTTTGACATTATATTAATTAACTCATAATTTGTTTTCATTCTGTTCATTCTTTCTTTATAATTTCATTCACTCATTTAATTGAAATTATTACTCTCTAATGCTTATGAACCTTATGATTCATCGTCACCTCTCAAATTTCTCTCATTTATTCTTCATTCTGAAAATTGAATGCTGACCGCAATTTTATTTTTTGTTTCTCTTTTTTGATATATTATCTTGAATAATCATTTTTAATTCATTCAAAATTCAGGCGTCATCTTAATTTTCATTTGGTTTTCAAATTTTTCATCATGTTATTCAGACACATTCTTCAAATCAAGATTCATATTTAATTCATTCTTCAAGAATTTTGATTTTTAAAGACTAACTCACTTGATTTTGATTTGACATAAATTGATATTGACCTCAAGAAAATTGATTGACCTGAAGTTTTCATTGATTTTGCTGATTTTTCACATCAAGAATTTTGACATAAATTGATTTTGCCTCAAGAATTCATTTTGATTGATTGATTTTCTGCAAGATTTTGATTTTGATTGATTTGACATATTGATTCATTGAATTCAAGATTTCATTTGACATTGATTGATTGACTTTCCTGAATTTTTCATTTTGACTTATTTTATTTGTTTACTTCAAGTTTTCATTTGATATTTAATTGATTGATTTACCTGGAGATCTCATTTTATTTATTGATTTTTATTGATTTTCTTCAAGATATTGATTTTGACTTTGGACTTCAAGCTTTATTTCCAATTGCCTCAAGTTTTTATCTTCAAATCTTGATCCTTATTCATTTTATCCTGAAATCATGCCCATCCAACACTCACCTCCCACAAGGCAGACAAGATCTCAGGCCAGAACTCAAGCTCTTCTCACTCCAACTCCAAAGGCTCCTAGTGATGGCACCCCAGCAGTTTCTCAGCTGAGGACCCATTTTGGAAGGAGCAGCACCATCCAGGGAGGAAGGAAGAGGGCCAAGAGGATCAAGTTCATTTTCAGGAGTAGTTGGCGGATTTCCAGGAACTTCAAGGACCATTTTCAGAGGTCCTGGGGAAGATGGTGAAGAGGAGGAGGAAGAGTCTGATGGTACTGAAGGTGTTCCTGCTCCTGTGGGGGCAGCCCAAGTTACTGAAGGACCAACTCTAGCCCAGTCTAATCAGCCTTTCTCTCATCAGTCTGAACCATTTTTATTGGCCATTATGGAGCAAATTACTCAAATTATGGCCAACCTTTGAGCAGCTTCATCTTCTGAAGCATCAAGACCACCAGCCTTCAAGACTCCATCTATGAAGGCACCAGAATGCTTTGATGGGACTCAGCTCTTCAAAGTTAGAAGTTTTATTCAGTCTTGTCAACTGATTTTTCATAAGGATCTGGCAAACTTCTCTCAAGACAGAAAGAAGGTCCTTCAAGCCACTTCATTTCTCATTGGCAGGGCTGCAAAATGGATTGAGCCTTATTTTTCCAATCTCACCAATCAAGATCCAAATTACCTTCTCAATTCATGTAAATTATTTGAATCTCAACTCTTCACCTTATTTGGGGACCCAAATGAATTCAGAAAAGCTGAAGCAGAATTGGATTCTTTAAGAATGAAAGAAGGTGGGCATGTATCTTTATCCATTGCTGATTTCAGAAGCCTGGTCTCAAGAATTGGAGATTGGGGTTAAAGGGCTCTTATCCATCATTTCAGGAGGGGGTTGCTATCCAGGATTTTGGATAAATTGGGCTCCCATCCTTCAAGAATTAACTCTCTCCAAGACTTACTCGACATTACCTTGGATCTTGATACTAGGTACCATGAGAGGCAAAATGAAAAGAGTCATCATCAAGAGAAGAAGCCAGAAGCCTCAAAGTTCTTCAAGCTAAAGTCAAAAGAAGAAGAAGAATTTTCAGAAGAGGGACAAGCCTCATTCTTCTTTATTGAATAAAGATTTCAAGTTGATGAATTATGAAAAAAAAGAAGAATCAAGGAGGGTTTATGTACCTATTGTGGTGGGAAGAATAGTCTTGAGTCCTGTTTCAAAGGGCCTGAAAACATGCTTACCCAACTCTCAGGCAAATTTCCCAGTCAGTGAAAAGCCTGAGTGAAATCATGTTGTGTTCAAAGGTCTTCACTGTTTTCCATCCAGAGCAAAATTGTGCATTCTGAATACTGGTGTCAAAAATTCTCTTAAATTCTTTGTTTTTCTTCTCTATCTGATATGTTTTACAGTATTCTCATTGATTCTGGTGCTACCAACTCATTTATTGCAAAGCAGTTTGTTCACAAGTATTTTTTGACCATGTCAGAACTCCCACAGAAGGTTCCTCTTATCATTCTTGACTCCTCTGATTCTCCTTCTTTATTTGTGACTCACCATACCAAATATATGGTTGAGCTCCCTTCTTTCCCAAGCTTTCAATGGGACTTTTTAGTCATTGATACTCCCAAGGGAGAAGACCTCATATTGGGCTTTGACTTTCTCAATCATTTTCATCCATATATTGATTCGAGGCAAGGGCTGATCACCTTTAATGCTGATCATAAGGACTTTTATGATCCTTCAAAATCTTTCAGTAATGACCTTTCTTCTGCCAAATCATCTGCAGCTCTGGTTGGTGATTCTAGAGCACCATAATTTCCATCTTATGTCCATATTCCTTCCCTTAATTCCCATCAGTCACTACTATCATCTGGAGATGAAGTCTTCAAAGAGATTCAACATGTTGGAGAATATAATTTTGTATCTTGACTTCATACCTTCTTTGGGAATATGGACCTTCCTCCTTCATCTTATCATGACTCCCTGGAGGAGTTGCGTGATGAAGAGGAAGAGCCAGAAGAAGTAGAAACCATGATTAAGGTTGTTCCTTCTGTTTATCACCAGTACTTGGATGTATTCTCCAAGGTGAAAGCAGAGAAACTTCCTCCTCACTGCGCCTGTGATCATCATATCAAGCTGGAGGGGTTTTTACCTCCAGTTGGGGTGATCTACTCTTTATCAAACCAAAAGTCAGATAGACTCAGGTCCTACATTTCAGAGAATGTAGAGAAAGGTTTCATCTGGCCAAGCTCCTCTTCAACAGGAGCACCTGTCTTCTTTGTCAAAAAGAAATATGGTGGCCTCCGTTTGTGTGTTGATTACCACAAACTCAAGGCTGTTACTAGGAGGAACAAGTATCCTGTTTTCAATGGTTCTTCTATCTTCTCCAAGATTGATTTGCGTGGTGCATATAACCTGCTCAGAATCAAGGAAGGTGTCTAACATCTGACGTGTTTTAGAACTAAATATGGCAGCTATGAGTATTTGGTTATGCAATTTGGGCTCACCGATGCTCCTGCCTCTTTTCAAAACCTTGTCAATGATATTTTTTATGATCTTCTTGATATTTATGTTGTGGTTTATTTGGATTACATTATGGTATTTTCCAAATCTGAAGAAGAACATGTCACTCACATGTCCACTGTTCTTTCCAGACTCAGAGCCAATAACCTCTTTGCTAAGGCCTCAAAGTGCCTATTTAATGTTTCTATTGTAGAGTACTCAGTTTATGTTGTTTCTTCTGAATGCCTCAAGATATACCAAGCAAAAGTCCAGCAAATTTTCAATTGGCCACCTCCAAGAAACCTCAAGGCACTTCAATCATTCCTTGGCTTTGCCAACTTTTACTGCTGTTTCATCGAGAATTATTCAAAGAAAATTAGTTCACTCACAAGTTTCCTCAAGAAAGATTCCCATCTTCCCCTCAATGAGGAAGCTCTTAGACAGTTTGATAAACTCAAAGAGGCATTCACCACTGCTCCAATGCTTTCTCACTTTGATCCTTCTCTACCCACCATTCTAGAGACTGATGCATCAGATTATGCCTTGGGTGCTGTACTGAGTCAGATTTCTGACTCAGGAAAACATCCCATTGCATTGAATAGCCCTAAGATTTTCCAAGATGAGCTCAATTATGAGATTTATGACAAGGAACTCTTTGGAATAGTCTGGGCTCTCAAGCGCTGGAGAGTGTGAGCCTTAGAGGTAATTTCATATACCCAAAAGACCACAAAAACAAAATTAACATATAAATATAAATGAAATAAATTTATTTATATTATTAAAATGAAAATTAAAATATAAATATAAAATTATATTCAAAATTGAAAATTTAATTACAATTTGAAAAAAAAATACATTAAATTTTGAAATTATAAAATTACATTTATCCTTGAAAAAATTAAGTAAAAATGAATTTTTAACAAAATTGTAAAAAAATAAATAAATTTGGAAAAAAGTTAAATAAAAATTATTATAAATTTTCATCCAATAAATAAACATATAAAAATTATTTCACTATTGGATTCCTCATAAAAAATCAGGTGGGGTCACCTCTGAGTGAATATTTTGTAACTCAACTCTAAATAAGCTTAAATTAAGTTTTGAGTATTTTCTGTATGAAAATTGAAAATCCTCAAAAATTTAATTTAATTCACATCACATGTAGTGTTAATCACCAAAATTTGTGTTAAAATTGAGGTGTTGTGTATATTTTAGAAGTTATGAGGAATTAAAGTATTTTCAATTGAATTCAATTGAAATGTCAAAATGTGCACGTGTATTACATAAGTGAACTTTGATTTACATCTGAGGTATCAATTATTACTGTATTGAACTGTACAACTCAATTTAATTACATATGTAAATTATAAGTATAATACATGATGAGGAATTAAAGGAAAAATAAATTGGAAAGATTAAATTTGGGGGGGAAAAGGAACTCCAGCTCTAAGGGGGAGCTAGACCCCCAAAATCCTTGCTGACAGGCGTGTGGTGTCAAAATTCATGCAAAATTTCATCACTTTTGGCCTGGAATTGAGCTACAGGGTCTGTGGACTCAATTGATGATGAGGTTTTGATAACAACTGGGGTAGTTTTAGCTGTTGCCAAGAGGGTAAAACTACCCTTAAGATAAAACAATCATATTAAAAACAGTTTTAACTGGTTTTTAAGTCTCTTACACACATTCTGACGTGTTTTGAAGGCTCTAGACCAGGTATTGCTATAGTAATGGCTGATTTGAGGGTCTAAAATGACTAAAAATGGCTAAAAATGGCTTAAACCAGCCCTTTTTGGTCCAAACCAGGGTTCAATGATGCCATAATTGGCTTTTCTGTTGTCAGAATTTTTTTAACGACTGACGAGAGTCAATTCTACTTTTGGAGTAAGAAAATTGATGGCTATAAAAGAATGTCTTCTTTGCCCCACTTTTCTCTTCATGTTAGAATCTTTCTCTTTTATAATTAGTTTAAACATTGTTAAACCAATCAATAAAAGATTCTAACCACCTTTCTAAAATCATTTTAAACCTTTTAACCACGTGAAAAAATCATTATAATCATTATCTGTAACTTTTATAATCATTTTTACCCCTGAACCACCCCAAAAGTGAATTAAAGCATCTTTCATCACTGTAAACTTTGTCACTTTGTTTCCAAATTCACTCTGGTCACTTTTGGGCGTGTTTTCTCTTTAATATTCTTTTTGAAAGACTTTGTTCCTTAATTAATTGCTTTCAGTTCTTTGCTCAATTAATTCCAATTGAAATTTCTTTTGTAGCCTTAAATATCTCTTGTAGAGTATTTTTGGATAAATTTTTATTGTTGGTAAAACAATAAATCTTTATAATATTATTGTTTTATACTAATAAAGTTATAAACAATAACTTTGGAATGTTTTCTCTTAAAAATAGTATTTCTTACTATTTTTAATTGATTTTTACCTTATACAAATTTTGAGGACAGGAAAAGTACTTGATTTTTAATCAAAGTTTCATATCCACACCTTACAGAGAGCCTTTCTCCTTTCACTTTCTTCCTCTTTTGAATTTCTCACCGATCATTCCTCACTTCAATATTCTATGTCATCAAAGATTCACCCTCACTGTCAAGCCCACTGGGCTGAATTTCTCTCTGAGTTCCACTTTTCAATCACCGACTGCCCTGGCCATTTGGCTACCCTTCCAGATGCATTGTCACGTTGGGACAACGTTTACCCAGAGAGGGGGAAGATTTCATCAGCAAGAATCTAATGAATTATAAAAAAATAATCAAGCAAGATGAAATTCAAGCCTCAAAATTATTTTCAGTGAAGGTGGAAGAATTTTCAAATTTGATTGAATCAATTCAGAAGTCATTATGGCAAGATTCTCAATATAGAAGTATTCTTCAATATTTGGGCAAAGGTAAATCTGTACAAGATTACTCTCTTGATTACTCTTTCCAACTTCTCCTTTTCAAAGATTGGGTGGTGGTCCCAAATGACACAACAATTCAACTCAGCATACCACAAAAGAGGCATCACTATTCTCTAGGTGGACACCCTGGCCAAGAGAAGACTGTAAAACTTGTCAAGCGGGATTTTCACTGGCCTGGCATGACTCAATTTATCAAGGATTATGTATCATCCTGTCAGCAGTGTTCAAGAAACGAAAATATTCACCAAAAGAAGTTTGGACTCCTAAAACCTCTTCCAATTCCAAATGGTCCTTGGATTTTTCTTTCAATGGATTTCATCACTCAATTTCCATTGTGCAATTCCTTTGACTCAATCCTTGTCATAGTGGACAGATTCTCAAAAATGGCAGTTTTCATTCAAGCAATGTCTTCAATAACTTCACTGGATTTGGCCCATTTGTTCATCAAGAATAGTTTCTCAAAGCATGGCCTTCCTTCAAGCATTGTTAGTGATAGAGGTTCTCTTTTTGTTTCTTCCTTTTGGACCAATCTTTTTCAGCAGCTCAAGATTTCAAGAGATCTGTCAACTGCTTACCATCCCGAAACTGATGGACAGACAGAAAGGGTAAATCAGATAGTAGAACAGTACCTATGGTTGTATGTCAGTTATCATCAAGATGATTGGAACACCTGGCTCCCTCTGTCTGAATTTTCCTACAATAACTCTGACCACTCTTCAACAAAACAATTACCATTTTTCACTGTGTATGGAAGAGATCCTCATTTTGACTCAGTTCACATTACTCAAGATACTCCTGCTGGAAAGTTATCAACAAAATTCCAATCAGTACAGCAAGATGTCAAGAGAGAATTTGAAAATTCCATAAACAGGTTTAAGAGGCATGCAGATAAAAGTAGAGCAAGTCCACCTGTTTTCAATCCTGTTGACATGGTATGGCTTTCTTCCAAGAACAGTTCCACCGTCTGTGACACCACCTCAAGCTCCCATCTCAATGGAAGTCCATCCACCCAGTCTTCCACATTTTACTCTTAGAGCCAGTCAAGACATCAACAATCCCAAATAGGCATCAAGAGCCTCCTCCTTCAATCATCATTGAAGAAGAAGAGGAATGGGAAGTCTCTCAAATACTGGACTCAAAGCTTAAGAGAGGAAAATTATGGTATTTGGTGGATTGGAAAGGTTTCAGACAAGACTCATAAAGATCCACTTGGGGACCAACTGAAAACCTCAAGAATTGTCCTGAACTGGTTAAGAATTTTCATTCTTTATATCCTGACAAGCCAGGACCCAATTCTTCAAGAGCTTGATTTTTTATGGTGCTTGGCGGGGAGAGTAATTACCAAAAGTAAGTCCCACCACTCCTGGTATGCACCTTTAGGGGTATTATACTCTTTCCTGTTGTAAGCATCACTGCGGCCACTCTGTGAGCATTCTGCAATTTTTGGATACAGATCTTTTGCCTGGCTTTCAACATCAATTCCAAAATTATGGCCATTTTTCACTTGGGAAAATGGACCATTCATTTTTTCATTTCACTTCCAAGTCTTTCCAATTCCAAGTCATTCTTTCAACAAATTCATTTTCTTTTATGGCACTGGGGGGAGTGGTCATTAACAAAAGTAAGTTCCTCTCCTGGTGTGCACTTCCCTGAGGGGTCTACAATATGTCAAAGCATCACCTTGGCCACTTTGTGAACACCTGGCATCAAATTTCTCTTTCCAGGTCCTTTGCCAATTTCAAAATTAATTACCAACTTCTGTGATGAATATTGGAACCTCCTCAAGATTCATTCCTATTTTATTTTTTCTTTTCTTATTTTAATTTTCATTTTTTTATTTTTATTTTTATTTTCATCTTAAATTTTCTCTTATCATGTCAAATTTCACATCAAGATTGTCATTCATTTCATTCATCATCAAATCTTGAACCCCTTGTCAAAAGAAGATCAAGCAAGTCCCACATCATATGGCAACATTTTAATATCAGTATCAAATTCATTTTTTTGAAAATAACTCCTCATTATCCCTCTCTCAAAACCCTTTCCATTAGCCTCAACTGGATTCAAATTGTATTGGTGCTCAGGAGCTCACCATCTCAAGGTGGGGGGTATTGTCACAACCATGGAAATCCACCCTCTTAGACCTCAATATGGCATATCCATGCCATATCTAATATATGGCAATTTGGCCATATCCATAATCACTGGCCAAATTGGCCATTGTCATGTTTTATGGCCTTAATGGTCATTTTATCATCTGGGGCCAACCTGGCCCCTTCACCATCATTGAGCAATTCAAGGCTGTCTCTTTGCTTTTGAGCATTTTGGTTATTTTCCATACAACAGGGAAAATACATCCCAAAAGCCTGTATTTGGCTTTTTAAGCTTTAAATACAGTTTGCACACTTTGACGCATTTTGTGCACTTTTGCGCATTTGGCCGTATTAAGCCATTTAGGCCATAATTCTCATTTATTATGTGAAATATGCCCAAAAAGCCATATCAGGCCTTTTGGGGCTTAACTGCCAGATTTGTGCATTTTGCCCACTTTTGCGCACTTTGGGCAAATAAAGTTTTAAAGCTGTATTAGCTGTATTTAGCCAAAAACCCAAAAATGGCCAAATCACTCAAAAGACAATTTCTCACCCCTGAAGCCTTCCAAAACCCAAATTTCATTCATATCCTCCTGACATCACCTCAAAAGACCTTTGGCCCATTTCAACCTTCAATAACCAAAAGTGCCATATATTGTGTTATACACCATTATGCATCTTTCTTCAGCAACAATCCAATGGCAGAAATTTCAAATGGTTATTTCAACTTTTCAACAGGTCATCAAGGCTCAAGGGCAAGTGTCATAATCTCAAATATGAATGACACCATCAAGCAATCAATGGTTATTATCACTCACAGTATTCCTCCAAGGGAATACTGGCGGTTCATTCTCAAAGGATATTCAAGAGGCAGTTCCAAAACAAGCTTTCAAGTGTCAATGCTCCATAAATCCTACTTGGTAACCACATTCATTTCAATACAGTCTGGATTCATCAAGACCTGTATTTCAATCATACATCATGGGAAAATCATTCAACACAGTTCATTTCCCAATCTGGAAGGGTATACACTCCATCAGACAATCAATACAGCTTCCAGTATTCAATACAGGACCACTGCTAGCCTGAAGGAGTCAAGCTCTCAACCTTTTACATATACCAGCCTCCTTTGACCCTGGGGTTTTTTTCCCCCAGTTAATTAATATATTTTGATTTTATTTTATCTTTATTTATCTTACCATTTTTGTTAAGTGAATACTGATATTATCAAGTCAGTCATTTAGCACCTTTTCTCTTTTCTTTCTTCACCTGTCAATGGATATTTGGTGGTCATATCCTTACTAATTCCATTGTTCACTTTGGCAGGTTGAAACAGTGATTAAGGACTTACTTGGTTGGCTCTTTGGCCATTTGGCTTCTCATTTCTCTTATTGCATCTCATCTTTGTACTTGCATTCTTCTTAGAGAAATTCAATTCTTTATTTTTATTTTCTTTATTCTTTGGAGTCTTCAAAGTGAGCTCCCTGATTGCTGAGTGCCAGGCCACTCTTGTTTTTCTGTCCAAGAGCCCCTGTGACAGCCTCTGGTTGAGATAAGAAGCAAGCCTGGAAATTTGTGGTATCATGGTGTTGTACCTTAGGTGTATTCCATCTTCAGAATTGACCAGAGTTGCTATGGAAATGTGATTGTTGATACATTTGTCTGTTGTTATGTTGTTATCAGGGCTATTCAAATCATGTGACAAGGCATGTAAGCCATCACAAGAAGCCAAATGTATTATATGAGCCATGCAACCTATGTGTTTCATGGATGCATTGAAGGAACCTGACATTTTGTCAACTTCTGAGCCATGCGGTTATTAGATGAAGTGTTGTTGGTTGTAATACACATTATTTTATGTTTTAATTTGAAACGTTCTAGTGTCTTCATTAGGTTATTTTCAAGAAATACACCCAAATTATTGCCTGAAGCAAACATGAAAAAGGAAATAAGCTATGAACTTTGATTGAATTTAATTCCTTGCTTACCTTCAATGGCATTTAAGCCTGATAGGACAGAGGTGAGGTTACAGTTTGCATCCAGGAAATGTGCAGTAATGTTTGTGCTTGTCCAAACATCTATGGTGAAGGATACCTCATGCGTTTGTGGAAATATTGTACTTTGGAGGTGTTCTTGATGAAATAAGAACAACTCTTCCAAATGCAAGTTGATTGTTGTGCACTGGACTAGGATGTTCAAGATGTTGGGATTACAAAGCTCCAGGAGGGATTGAAAGGATGGGGAGTCTGTGATAGAGAGAGGAATATTGGAATTGCAAATGAAATAGACTATTTCAGTCTTCAGCAATTCCAAGGATAGGTGCTAATTAAAAAGTATTAGTTTGGAAGAGCAATTGTGACTACTGATTTCAATCACTCACCTTCTTGGCAATACAAGGTTGAACAAATTGATCCAAAGTCTGAGTGGAGATTTCTTGGGCCAGTTTTTTTCAATCATTTAAGTCATGAAAGACTTTGAGATGATGGGTCATTGATTTCATACTTCCAGTTTGATCTCACTTGAGCCTTTTCTTGCAAGCTTGACCCCCATGGTTCATGACATCACATTCAACATAGATTTCATCCATGTCAGAGAAATAGTTCCATACCCATGATTGCTTGATGGATTGGAGAGGTTCCATGCTAGAAGTGAGTGAGGTAGGTTCGTTGTCACTTGTGGTCAAAGCTCCGGATGGTGGTGCAGTTGAAATAGCATTATCAGCCATAAAAAAAGAAAGAATATTTTTAAGAAGACAATATTTAAAAAAAGAGGAAAGAATGGAGCCAAGAAGAGAGGAGGATGAGATGAAAAAATAAATAAAAGATTAGGAATTTGGGAGTCGTAAAAAAATAATGGGGGGGATTATTTTCCCATGGGTCCCACCTGTTCCCGCGTTGGGACAGGGTTTGGGGGTCGGGCCTAAGTTGGCGGAAGTGTTGATCCACGGGGTACGGGAGTGGTCCGAAGGCCAAAAAAAACCACAGGAGGCGGCCTGAGTTGGGATAACTTGAGCCCGTCGGGAGTCCGGGTTAGGACTGGACCCCATTTTATGGGGTGCTGGAATTATTTGGGCAGTACTGAATATTGTACCCGTTCGGTATATTCGGACGGGTGGGACTAACCGGGGAGCCACCCTTGTACTGTATCATCTAGTTAGGTTCTGTAAAGAGAGTAGGGCATCAAAAGTTCCACCCTACACCGTTGCACCATTGCAATGGCCCTAGTCAGTCACACCCTGACTTTGGTACTTTACAGGTTCAATTGATTTTTGTAACGGTTTATATTGTTGTCAATATAACAGCCCCCAGAGGCCAATTTTTTGCCCTTTTTTTTGTTTTGGAAGGCTTTCCTGATTTTGCACATGGGATGTTTTGGCCTCGAGAATTAGGAAGCCAAAATTTATCATTTTTGGAAAAGACTGAGCCCCCTTATTTTGAGTGAAGCGATCGAACACTAAAAATGAGGATTAAAAAGTCAAAGTAAAAAAAAGCAGTCTGTTTTGTCGGTAAAGGTTAGAGGAAGAAAATAGAACGAAAAGAGCTCAGCCAAAAGTACAAAAGTCCCACGATTGCCACAGGATGGGCTGTTTTCATTTTGTTGCGGCCTTTGGGTCTACTGCATAGCGTATTCGGCATCGTAATCCATCCTCATCGTTGTCCCCCGCTATCCTAAGCTCTACCACATTTTAGACAAGAAAAGGTAATTTTCGTCAATAATCGAATCCCCTAAACGTCAATAATTATTTATTTATTTGAAAAAAGCAAACAAATTGAATTAATACAGTATAACAAAAATGTGTTACGGCCTGCTGCTAGATATTAGCCAGCGTGCCTTTGAAATCCATCGTTGTCCTCTGCGATCCTAAACTCTCATATCGTTGTCCTATACTGTAAAAAAAAAGAGATTTTCCATCTTAACTAGATTCCCTTTTCAATATTAAATAGTGTAATTCGCTGAAGCTTTATTATTAAAAAGTGGGACATCAATTCGGAAGTGAGATAAAAAAAAGTCTTAAAGATTTTATTATTTTATCATTTTGATTGATTTCTCTTTAAAATTAATAAAAACTTTCTCAACCAAATTTTTTAATTTTAAAATTTATGAAAAGTTTATAGTTTTTTTTTCAAGTATACGATTAAAATTCAAAATTCAATTCAATTTCAAACAAAAAAACAATGATTTTAAATAAAAATTCATTTTTTTTAAGAATCTTAATTTTAATGTTTTTGAATTTGATCATGATTAGTATTTGTATAATTAATAAAAATAGAAGTAAACAAACTTGTGGCTTACGATATAATCCTTTTAGAACTGTAAAAGATCCTAACGGATTATTGAAAGTTGGTAAGTTTAGTTTAATTGATTTTTAACAAAATTTTATATCTTTAATTGAATTTTTCAATAATCAGAATGCCAAAATCCTGGAAGACGATGGTATACTTGTATAAGGACAAGCTGTCATGTAGGTACGGAGAGAGGTGAGTTTTTGATTTGTAGATTTTGGAAAAAAGTTTTAATTTTAAAAACAAGATTATTTAAAATTGATTAAATGTTAAATTCTTTTTTTTTAAAAAAAGACATGATGAAAGCTTTATATTTTGTGAATTGTACCAATGATAAATTACCCAAAGTGATTGCTTCTAAAGTTTGGCCTGATGATTTTAGAACCGAGTTAGATAAAAAAAGGGTTAGTAAGTGATAAGATTAAATTTTTCTTTCAAATTTTATGTATATTTAATTCGTTGTCAATTTTTAGTGGTAGTAAGTGGGCAATGGTCACCACCGATGATGGCTCCCAAAATTCGGATGAGGGAAGTTTTTTATTGTTATTGGAATCAACCTTCTGACCATAATAATAGGAGACCAGGTAAATTTAAATTTAAGAATTTAATTTTTTAAAATAAACAGCATCCTTTCAAGTTTGACTAATCAATATTTAATTTTTTTTTTCTTATTTTTTAAAAAAATAAAGATTGTGATGAATGTTACGAAATAGGCTCAGGTAGAATTTAATTATCAATTAGAGTCTTGAGGATGCGTTGGTAAAACGTTTTTCAAAGAAATTTTTTGAACAAATTCCAATTTAATCTTGCTATTTGTACTCAAAACTCAAAGCCTTGTTACTTTATGAAGTCACATTTTCATTTGGCTATTTTTAAGTAAATTTTCTTGTTCAGAGTCGTAACAGTTTTGCAAGGAAAGCTTCACATATCATCCAGTTGCACCATCCGCATAAGACTTGAGCTTTTGGCTCTTGATAAGGAATAGTAGGTATTTGTCATTAATAATTTTTGTCATATTAGCAATTTTAACTCATCTCCACAATCATTCTTTCTATTAAATGGATTTGGAAGAATGGGACTGTGAAAGAGATCATGTATGTGATATTATATCAAGAACAAAATAAAAATGAACCAAATTCCCAAAGAAAAAAAACTAATTTTCTCCGGAGACTGCCAAAATTTGAGCAATGGCATGACTATAAGATTTCAAAGATCAAGAGTTTTAGGGTCCTTTTCCACATGGATCATCAAAGTTTTAGTGGCTTTTGGATGTCTTAATCTCTCATCTACAAAATGATTACAAACAACATGATAATATTCTTTCTATGCACAGTCAGCTAGGAGAAGCATTACATCAAATATGTGAATGAACCCTTGAGATATGATGACATATCCAAATAAGGACACAAATACTTTAGCCAAAATAAAATAAGAATAAAACCAATTTATTGTAAAGCTTAATATAAGTGTAATAAAAATATAAAACATGTTCCAAATTATGATAAAACTTTTAATATTAATTTATTAGTCACTCATAAGTTAAAATTAATAATCAAAATATATTTCTTAAATTAGTAATAATTATTAGTGTCAAATAAATTACACTATTTTATTCAAATTTTTTTTTAGCTATATTTCAATTTTTATAAAATATCTTTAACTCTAATAATTACTGAGAAACTGTCACAACCACAAATAAGCACCCCTTTCAATGGGTGTTGTGGCAATTTCAACCTGAACCCAATTCATGGTCAATTGGCCATATAATATGTTTTATGGCCAATTGTACTCTTTTGGTGCTCTATGGCCTCTTGGCCATAAACCCTTCCACGGTCCAAAGATGGCCCCAGGCCATATCCTGCTTTCATTGGCCTCATTGGCCATTTCCCCATCTCACCAACCCCCAGGCCATTATCCTTGTTTTTGGGCCTGGGGGGTCTTTTCAGTCTTCCAGGGGCATATGGCCCCTCTAGCCACCACCAGAGCCCTTGGCCCAACTCTTGATATTAGGGGGTTTTGGGCCATTTAGGCCCCCTATGGCCTCTACAGCCTGTGGGCCGTAATCCACACCCCATGGTCCGTGGGACCCTTAGGCCCCTTTTGGCCCAATTCCAATGAGGCCAAAAGGGGCCAAGGGGACAGCCCATCAGCCCCCAAAACCACAAGTGGGCCCACCTGAGCCAGTTTTTGACCCCAAATGGCCAAAACCCACCTTAGGACCCAAATTGACCAAGAACCACAAGTTGGCCATAAATCAGTCCATGGCCTCTGGAAACCATCAGAGGCCACCAGATCAGCTCCAAGAAGAGATTCCCCTCCAGTTCAGGGGAAGACTTCCCTTCCTTCAATGCACTCCATACTCAAGGACCAGGAGTGGTGCATATATGGTATAATATACCATTATGCACTATTTTCGCTCAGAAATCAAATGGTGACACTTTCAGGACCCAGTTACATGATCCCAAATGAAGTCCCCAAATCCATCACCATCTTCAAAGGGGGACTTCTCAGCTATTCAGTCTGGCAATTTCTTGGAGACTACCAGAAGACCATTCCAGGACCCCAGCCACCTGGCCCTGCAGTAGTTGGGTTGTCAATTCTCACCAGGACTATTCTAAGGGTAATTCTCAGAGGTAATCAATCATATTCAATCATTGTCAAGGCATCAAGCACTCAGAATTCCTTGGACAACTCAATTGGTGCATACAGGTAGTAATCAAGTATCCTGTATGGCCTTGGCCCAATTGGGCCAATTCATATTCCACTGTGGGATTTCAGTCACACAGTTCAAATCTCACGATGGCCAGAGCTGTATTGGCCCACTTCAGACAATACAGCTGGATGATTCACCCTCTAGGATCAGCCTTCCAGATTCACATATACTGGGCACCTTTCATCACCTGGGGACTTTTTGCCCAGTTAATTAATATATTGGATTTATTTTTATCCTTATTTCCTTTTACCTTATTGAAGTAAATACTGATAATATTAGGTCAGTAATTAGCACCCTTTCTTCTTCCCCTGTCAATGGATATTGGTGGTCATATCCTTTACTAATTACATTGTTCTTTCTGGCAGGTTGAAACAGTGAATTGAGGATTCATTTGGTTAGCTCTTTGGCTTTTGGCTTCTTATTATCCTGGCCATTGGCTTCCTTTCCTTTTATCCTTTGGCATACCTGCCTTTACCTTCTATTCTTCCTTAAAGAAATAGATCCTTTTATTCCTTTATTCTTTGAAGCCCTCCAAGTGAGCTCTTGATTCCTGAGTGCCAGGCCACTCTTGCTTTCATAAGAGCCCCTGTGAAATCATATTAATTAACTCCTAATTTCTTTTCATTCTGTTCATTCATTCTTTTTATGATTCTCATTGACCCATTTCATCAAAATTATGACTTTTAAAGGCTTATAAACTTTATGATTCTTTGTCACTTCTCAATTTACTCTCATTCATTCTTCATTTTGAAAATTGAAAGCTGACCTAAATTTTATTTCTGTTTTCTCTTTTGAATCTTGGTTCAAATAATCAATTTCATTTCATTCTCAATTCAGGCATAATCTCATTTTTAATTTGATTTTTCAAATTGGTCATCAAGATTGTTCAGACAAACTCTTCATATAAAGATTCATTTTGAATTGCTCATAAAGAATTTTTGATTCTTAAGAAGATTTCACTTGAATTGAATTTATTGATTGATTTGACAAATACTTGATAGTGACTTCAAGAAAATTGATTGACCTGAATATTTCATTGATTTTGCTGATTTTTGACATATATTGATATTTCCTCAAGAGTTCATTTGATTTATTTATTTTTGAAAGATTTTGATTTGATTGATTTTGAAATATTTATTTATTGACTTGAAGATTTCATTTGACATTGATTGATTAATTACTTCAAGTTTTCATTTTATTGATTGATTTTCATCAAGATTTGATTGTTGATTTTTGACTTCAAGCAAATTTTGATTTTTTATTCATTTAATTCAATTTTATTCCTGAAATTATGCCTATTCACAATTGACCTCCTGCAAGACATACCGGATTTCAGGACAGAGCTCAAGCTGTTCTTACTCCAACTCCAAGAGCTCCTCTTGATGGAACCCCAGCAGTTCCTCAACTGAGGGCCCAATTAAATAGAGAACCCCGCATGGAAGGAGCAGCACCATCCATCCAGGAAGGAAGAGGGCCAAGAAGATCAAATTCATTCTCAGAAGTAGTTGGTGGTTTCCCAGGACTTTCAAGGACCAATCTCAAAGGTACAGGTGAAGATAATTAAAAGGAGGAGCAGACTTCTGTGGCAGAGGAAGAGTGTGATGGCACTGAAGTTGTCCCTGCTCCGGTGGGGGCATCCCAAGTTACTGGAGGACTAGCTCTAGCCCAGTCTGATCAGCCTGTATCTCATAAGTCTGAAGCATCCTTATTGACCATTATGCAACAGATGACTCAAATTATGGCCAATATTCAAACAGGTTCATCTTCTGAGTCATCAAGACCACCAGCCCTCAAGAATCCATCTATGAAGGCACCAGAATGCTTTGATGGGACTCAGCCCTTCAAAGTCAGAAGCTTCATTCAGTCTTGCCAGTTACTCTTTAATAATTATCCAGCAAACCTCTCTCAAGACAGAAAGAAGGTTCTTTATGCCACTTCATTTCTCATTGGCAGGGCTGAAAAATGGATTGAGCCTTATCTTTCCAATCTAACCAATCAAGACTAAAATTATCTTCTCAATTCTTGGAACTTGTTTGAATCTCAACTCTTTACTTTATCTGGGGATCCAAATGAAGTCAGAAAAGCTAAAGCAGAATTAGATTCTCTAAGAATGAAAGAAGGTGGCCATGTTTCTTTATACATAGCCGATTCCAGGAGTTTGGTCTCAAGAATTGGAGATTGGGGTGAACGGGCTCTTATCCATCATTTCAGGAAGGGATTTCCATCCAGTATTTTGGATCAGTTGGCCTCCCATCCTTCAAGACTTAATGGATGTTAACCTGGAGCTTGATACCAGGTACCATGAGGCAAAAAGAGAAGAGAAATCATCAGGAGAAGAAGTCTGATGTGAGCCTTAGAGGTAATTTCATACACCCAAAAGACTATAAATACAAAATTAACATATAAATATTAATAAAAAAAATTTATTTATATTATTAAAATGGAAATCAAAATATCAATATAAAATTATATTCACAATTAAAAACTTAATTACAATTTAATAATAAAATTACATTAAATTTTGAAATTGTGAAATTACATTTATACTTAAAAAAATTAAGTAAAAATGAATTTTTAACAAAATTGTAAAAAAATAAATGAATTTGGAAAAAAGTTAAATGAAGGTTATTATAACTTTTTATTTAATAAATAAAGATATAGAAATTATTTCACCATTGGATCCCTCATAAAAAATCAGGTGGGGTCACCTCTGAGTGAAAATTTTGTAACTCAACTACAAATAAGCTTAAATTAAGTTTTTAGTATTTTCTGTATGAAAATTGAAAATCCTCAAAAATTTAATTTAATTCACATCACATGTAGTGTTAATCAACAAAATTTGTGTTAAAATTGAGGTGTTGTGTATATTCTAGAAGTGATGAGGAATTAAAGTATTTTCAATTGAATTCAATTGAAATGTCAAAATGTGCACGTGTATTGCATAAGTGAACTTTGATTTACATATGAGGTATCAATTATTAATGTATTGAACTGTACAACTCAATTGAATTACATATGTAAATTATAAATATAATACATGATGAGGAATTAAAGCAAAATTAATTGGAAAGATTAAATTTGGGGGGGGGGAAGGAACTCCAGCTCTAAGGGGGAGCTAGACCCCCAAAATCCTTGCTGACAGATGTGTGGTGTCAAAATTCACGCAAAAGTTCATCACTTTTGGCCTGGAATTGAGTTACAGGGTCTGTGGACTCAATTGATGATGAGGTCTTGATACCAACTGGGGTAGTTTTAGCTGTTGCCAAGAGGGTAAAGCTACCCTTAGTACAAAAAACCATAGTAAAAATAGTTTTTACTGGTTTCTACATCTCTTAAACACATTCTGAAGTGTTTTGAAGGTTCTAGAACAGGTATTGCTATAGTAATGGCTGATTTAAGGGTCTAAAATAGCTAAGAATGGCTTAAACCAGCCCCTTTTTGGTCTAAACCAGGGTTCAATGATGCCATAATTGGCTTTTCTGTCGCAGAATGTTTTTCACGACTGACAAGAGTAAATTTTACTTTTGGAGTAAGAGAATTGATGGCTATAAAAGAATGTCTTCTTTGCCCCACTTTTCTCTTCATGTTAGAATCTTTTTCTTTTATAATTAGTTTAAACATTGCTAAACCAATCAATAAAAGATTCCAACCACATTTCTTAAATCATTTCAAAGCTTTTGACCACGTGAAAAAATTATTATAATCATTTTTGGTAACTTTTATAATCATTTTTACCCCTGAACCACCCCAAAAGTGAATTAAAGCATCTTTCATCACTTTAAACTTTGTCACTTTGTTTCCAAATTCACTCTGGTGACTTTTGGGTGTTTTTTCTCTTTAATATTCTTTTTAAAGACTTTGTTTTTAAATTAATTCCTTGCAGTTATTTTCTCAATTAATTCCAATTGAAATTGCTCTTGGAGAAATTTCTTTTGTAGCCTTAAATATCTCTTGTAGAGTATTTTTGGATACATTTTTCTTGTTGGTAAAACAATAAATCTTTATAATATTATTGTTTTATACTAATAAAGTTATAAACAATAAAATTGGCGTGTTTTCTCTTCAAAATAATATTTCTTACTATTTTTAATTGGGTTTTACCTTATACAAATTTTGAGGACAGGAAAAGTACTTGATTTTTAATCAAAGTTTCATATCCACACCTTACGCCTGAAGCCTCAAAGTCAAATTCTTCTCATCCTCAAAATTCTTCAAGATCAAGTCATAAGAAGAAGAAGAATTTTCAGAAGAGGGACAAGCCCCATTCTGCTTTGCTGAATAAAGACTTAAATTTGAAGTTAATGAATTCTAAAAAGAAAGAAGAATAAAGGAGGGTCTATTTACCTATTGTGGTGGGAAGCATAGCTTTGAGTCCTGTTTCAAAAAGCTTCAAAGCAAGCTTACCCAACTGTCAGGCCAATTTCCCAGCCAGGGAAAAGCCTGAGTGAAGACCATGTTGTGTTCAATGGTCTTCACTATTTTCCATCCAGAGCACAATTGTACATTTTGAATTCTGGTGTCAATAATTGTCTTAAACTCTTTGTTTTTCTTCTCTTTCTGATGTTTTTTACAGTATTCTCATTGATTCTGGTGCTACACTCTCATTTATTGCAAAGCAGTTTGTTCACAAGGATTCCTTGCCTACGTCAGAACTTCCAGAGAAGATTCCTCTGAGTCCCCTTCCTTATTTGTGACTCACTATACTAAATATATGGGCAAGCTTCCTTCATTCCCAAGATTTGAATGTGAATTTTTAGTCATTGATACTCCCAAGGGAGAAGACCTCATATTGGGATTTGAATTTCTTAATCACTTTAATCCTTCTATTGATTGGAGGCAAGGGTTGATCACCTCTAATGCTGATCATAGGGATTATTGTGATCCTTCAAAGTCTTTCATTAATGATTTTTCTTCTACCAAATCATGTGCAGCTCTGGTTTGTGACTCTAGAACACCATCATTCCCATATTCTGTCCATATTCCTTCCCTTAATTCCCATCTGTCATTACTATCCTCTAGAGATGAAGTCTTCAAAGAGATTCAAGATGTTGGAGAAGATGATTTTGTATATTCAATTAATCTCTTCTTTGGGAATATGGACCTTCCTCTTTCATCTTATCATGACTCCCTGGAGGAGTTGTGGGATGAAGAGGAAGAGACAGAAGAAATAGAAACTGTGATGAAGGTTGTTCCTTCTGCTTATCACCAGTACTTGGATGTATTCTCCAAGGTGAAAGCAGAGAAAATTCCTCCTCACCACACCTGTGATAATCATATTGAGCTGGAGGGGTCTCTACCTCCAGTTGGGGTGATCTACTCTTTATCAAACCAAGAGTCAGATAAACTCAGGGCCTACATTTCAGAGAATGTAGAGAAAGGTTTTATCCTTCCAAGCTCCTCTTCAACACAAGCACCTGTCCTCTTTGTCAAGAAAAAATGGTGGCCTCTGTTTGTGTGTTGATTACCACAAACTCAATGCTGTTACTAGGAAGAACAGGTATCCTGTTCCTCATATGAACCAGCTTCTAAGTGTCTTTAATGGGTCTTCTATATTCTCCAAGATTGATTTGCATGGTGCATATAGCCTTCTCAGAATCAAGGGGGGTGATGAACATTTGACATCTTTTAGAACTAAATATGGCATTTATGAGTACTTGGTTATGCAATCTGGGCTCATCAATGCTCCTGCCTCCTTTCAAAATCTTGTCAATGATATTTTCCAAGATCTTCTTGATGTTTATGTTGTGGTTTATTTGGATGACATTATGGTCTTTTCAAAATCTGAGGAAGAACATGTCACTCATGTGTCCACTATTCCTTCCAGACTCAGAGCAAATAACCTTTTTTCTAAGGCCTCCAAGTGCCTATTCCATGTTCTTAGTGTGGAATATTTGGGTTATGTTGTGTCTTCTGAAGGCCTTAAGATTGACCAAGCAAAAGGTAAGCATATTCTCAATTGGCCACCCCCAAGAAACCTCAAGGCTGTTCAATCTTTCCTTGGCTTTGCCAATTTCTACCGCTATTTCATCAAGAATTATTCAAAAAAAATTAGTTCACTCACCAGTTTCCTCAAGAAATATTCCTGTTTCACCCTAAATGAGGAACTTCTTCGTCAGTTTAATAAGCTCAAAGAGGCTTTCACCACTGCTCCAATCCTTCTCTACCCACAATTGTAGAGACCGATGCATCCAATTATGCCTTGGGTGCTGTACTGAGTCAGGTCTCTGACTCAGGAAAACACCCCATTTCATTCAACAGCCAAAGGCCTATTTCAGAAGAGCTCAACTATGAAGTTCATGACAAGGAACTCCTTGGCATAGTCTGGGCTCTCAAGCGCTGGAGGGCTTTTCTTCTTTCCCTTTCTTCACCTTTTGAAGTTCTCACCAATCACTCTTCCCTTCAATACTTCATGTCTTCAAAAGTTCTTACTTGCCATCAAGCCCACTGGGCTGAATGAATTGCTTGCTGAATTTCACTTTTCAATCACTTACTGCCCTGGCCACCTAGCTACTCTTCCAGAAGCTTTATCATGTTGGGATGAATTTTATCTGGAGAGGGAGGAGCATTTCGTCAGCAAGAATCCAATGAACTTTCAAAAGATCATAAAGGGGGATGAATTCCAACCTTCAAGATATTTTACAGTCAAGGTGGAATCCTTTTCAAATTTCATTGATTCAATTCAGAAAGCTCTATGGCAAGATTATCAGTACAAAAGTATTCTTCAAGAATTGGGTAAAGGTAAATCTGTCCAAGATTATTCTCTTGATTCCTCTTCCCAACTTCTCTTATTCAAAGATCGGGTGGTGGTCCCAAATGACCCCACAATTCAACTCAGAATTCTTCAAAAGCCTCATGACTCTCCTCTAGCTGGACATCCTGGCCAAGAGAAAACTCTCAAACTTGTCAAGTAGGATTTCCACTGGTCCAGCATGACTCAATTCATCAAGGATTATGTCTCATCCTGTCAACAGAGCTCAAGAAACAAGACTATTCATCACAAGAAGTTTGGATTCCTCAAACCTCTTCCAATTCCAAATGGTCCTTGGATTTATCTTTCAATGGACTTTATCACTCAACTGCCACTGTACAATTCTTTTGATTCATTTCTGGTCATAGTGGACAGCTTCTCAAAAATGGTGGTTTTTATTCCAACAATGTCTTCAATCACTTCACTGGATTTGGCCCATTTATTCATCAATAATATATTTTAAAAGCACGGCCGTCCTTCAAGCATTGTCAGTGGTGGAGGTTCACTGTTTGTTTCTTCTTTTTGGACCAATCTTTGTCAGCAGCTCAAGATTGCAAGAGATCTGTCAACTGCTTACCATCCAGAAACTGATGGACAGACAGAGAGGGTAAATCAGATACTAGAACAGTACCTTTGGATGTATGTAAGTTATCATAAAGATAATTGGAACACCTGGCTCCCTCTGGATGAATTTGCTTACAATAACTCTGACCACTATTAAACAAAACAATCACTGTCTTTCACTGTTTATAGAAGAGACCCACAATTTGAATCAGTTCACATTGCTCAAGATACTCCTGCTGGAAATTTATCAACAGAAATCCAATCAGTACAGCAAGATGTCATGAGGGAACTTGAAGCTGCCATAAACAGGCTTAAGAGGTATGCAGATAAAAGTAGGGAAAGTCCAACTGTTTTCAATCCTGGTGACATGGTATGGCTTTCTTCCAAGAGCATCAAATCAACCATACCCACCAAAATACTTTCTTAAAGATGGTTGGGTCCCTTTCCAATATTGAAGAAAGTCAGTGTTCATGCCTACCACCTCAAGCTACCATCTCAATGGAAATCCATCCACCCAGTCTTCCAAGTTTCCCTCCTTGAACCAGTCAAGGCATCAAGAGCCTCCTCCTCCAATCATCATTGAAGAAGAAGAGGAATAGGAAGTCTCACAAATAATGGATTCAAAGCTCAAGAGAAGGAAATTATGGTATCTGGTGGAATGGAAAGGTTTCAGTCAATACTCAGAAAGATCCACTTGGGAACAAGCATCAAACCTCACAAATTGCCCTGAACCTGTCAAGAAGTTCCATTCTTTATATCCTGACAAGCCAGGCCCCAATTCTTCAAGAGCTTCATTTTTGATGGTGCTTGGTGGGAGAGGAATTACCAAAAGTAAGTCCCACTCCTGGTACGCAACTTTAGGGGTATTCCACTCTTTTCTGTTGTAAGCATCACCTTGGCCACTCTGTGAGCACTTTGAAATTTTGGACACAGATTTCTGGCCTGGCTTTCAACATCAAATTTCAATTTATGGCCATTTCCACTTAGGGCAATGAACCATTTTTCTTCTTACTCCTTTTTGCAAGTCATTGAATTTCATTACATTCTTTCATCAATTGTTTTTATACCCTGTGGCACTGGCGGGAGTGGTAACCATCAAACGTATGTTCCTCTCCTGGTGTGCACTTCCCTGAGGGGTCTATGATTTTTAAACACATCACCTTGGCCACTCTGTGAGCACCTGGCATCAAATCTTGTCTCTCCAGGTCCTTGGCCATCTCAAATCAACTGTCAATATCCGTGGTGAAGATTGGAATCCCCCTCAAGATTTTTTTCTTTTATTTTCTCTTTCTCTTATTTTCAAATTTCTTTCTTATCTTTCTCTCTTTATATTTTTCAAATTTCTTTTATAACTTTTATGCCAATCTTTACGTCAATTAATTAATCAAAAAATTTAAAGTGAAATGTTGAAGGAAGACCAAATCAACCTCATTTCATATACCAACTTCCTTACCAGTCTCAAAAGCCTTTTCAAAATTTGATACCTCTGAAATCCCTATGTCCGATATGTCTTGATAACCTCAACAGGCTTGTACCTTATCTTGGTTCTCAGGAGCTCACCATTAAAGGTAGGGGGGTACTGTCACAACCACGAATAATGAACCCTCTCAATGGGTGTTGCCACAATTTCAACCTGAACCCATTTCATGGTCAATTGGCCATATAATATGTTTTATGGCCAATTTTACTCTTTTGGTGCTCCATGGCCTCTTGGCCATAACACCCTTCCACTGTCCAAATATGCCCCCAGGCCATATCCTGCCTTCATTGGCCAATTCCCTATCTCACCAACCCCCAGGCCATTATCCTTGTTTTTGGGCCTGGGGGGTCTTTCCAGTCTTCCAGGGGCCTATGGCCCCTCCAGCCACCACCAGAGCCCTTGGTCCAACCCTTGATATTAGGGGTTTTTGGGCCATTTAGGCCCCCTACAGCCTCTACAGCACGCAGTCCATGGGACCCTTAGGCCCCTTTTGGCCCAATTCCAACGAGGCCAGGGGGGAAGCTCATCAGCCCCCAAAACCACAAGTGGGCCCACCTGAGCCAGTTTTTGACCCCAAAACCCACCTTAAGACCCAAATTTACCAAGAACCACAAGTTGGCTATGAATAAGTCCATGGCCTCTGGCAACCATCAGAAGCCACCAGATCAGCTCCAAGCAGGGATTCCCCTCCAGTTCAGGGAAAGACTTCCCTTCCTTCAATGCACTCCGTACTCAAGGACCCGGAGTGGTGCTGTGGGAACTCCTCTTGTGTGGGATTAAAATGAGGCAGTACCTGGAGGGGGAAATCACAGGTAACTAGTTTTGAATTGCTAAGAACTCTTGTAACCAAGGGTGGCAAGGGTGTATTGCCTGCCCCTCCTGAAATACTGAACAAAATCTTCCTTGGAGCTCACAAACCAAAATAAAATTAGTAAGTGGCTTTACAACTGCAGAAGACAAAATTCAGCAGTCTCAGATCAGACCTATTCAATAAATGATATGAAAAATAATGTCAGTAATTTTGGTTAATTTTTAGATTTAATGAAATACTTGTCTGTTTTAATTTTAATCTTTTGGTTAAATTGAGGTGAGTGGTTTCTTCTTGGTGATAAAATTTTTGTAAGATGAGTTATTTAAGGTGTTCAGAAAAATCTGGTGAGTGTTGGTAAAGGTAATTTTTTTGTTAAGGTATAGTTATAATAGAGTAAAGAATTTTTTAAAGGTTTGTTATTCTTTTTTAAGAGTGTTAATAATGAGATAAAATAGTATTTGTTAAATTTAAGAGGTAAGATTTCTTTGATATTGGATTTTTTAAAGGGGTCAGTAATTTTTAAGTCTTGATAATTTGTGTTAATTTTACTGGATAAAATATTTTAATAGAGTAGTAACCCTAATCTTGGGTACTGGGTAATTTTTAATAATAATTTTTATTTTTTTTTTTTAATACTAAGATTCCACTGAGCTTAGCTACTGGGCAATCTTTAACACTATACTTCCACTGAGCTTCAGCTACTGGGCAAGTAAATTCACTATAATTTTCTGGACTACCTCCCAGATGAGGGATGACTTATTCCTGTTCTTGTAATGTGCAGAGGATATATTGTGCATGGGGGGAGAGAGCCCCTCTATTTATACCTTTTGGGAGCCCAGAGGGCCCTCCATGGGAGCTTTCTTTTTCCACTTTAATTCCTCTTGATTTCATCATGTGACTCTGTTTTTGGTGAGGACCTTTCTTGCATGGGTCAGGTGATTTAAGGTTTGGTGATAATTTTCTCTCTTCACAGCCTCCATTTATCACATGATTGTCTTTTGGTGAACTAATTATGATGTGATATTCTTGAATTTTCCTTGCATACATGAGGTGATTCAATTTTGGCTGGGGATTTTTGTTGTGCACAGCCTCTTTTCTGTCACATGATATTCGGTTGGTGGATGCAGTATCACATGATGACCTTGTAATTCCTTTGCATATGTCCTATTTTAGGTTGGGTAGAAATGGCTGTGTAATTTATGCGGGTGTCATGTTTGTTTTTCTTCTTTTTGAAATTTAAAATGAAGTCAGGTGATAACTTCTTGCATTGGTGAATTTACTGTTTTTTATGAGATGATGTGATTTTTGATTTTGACACATGCTGTGCATAGTCATGTGGTTGAGATTTAATTGGAATTGTGTACTGCATGCAGCCTGTTGTAACTAGCTTTGGTTTGCATGAGGTGATGAGTAGTGTAAATAATTATGTTTTAAGGTTTTAAGTGGGGCTACTGTGGATATAAGATAAGGTACTCCTGGGGCTGTTCTGTAAATGAATTGCAGGAATTCCATGGAGTTGAGCTTTGCATCATGTGACTTTGAATGCAAGTTGGCTGTATAACCAATGCATGTGTCATTTTCTTGCTGCATGAGTCCTGTGGCTGTAAGGGGGTGTAAAGCTGGGTGGGGTGTGTAACTTAAAGGGTGGTACCTGATTTGTTGTAACTAGTTTGCTATATGTAAATTGATTTTTTACATATGCATAGTGAAATTGAATAAGTTATTTAAAGACATACACTTCCCTTTTGGTGCCTGTGCCATGGTTTTATGAGTTAAATCCAGCTTCTTGCTGTAAAATTGACCTTTTGGTGTAAAATTTGAGTGTAAGTCTGCCTGTAGGCTGGATTTACTGCTGTTATGGGTTACTATGAGCTTGAGCCTGGTGAAAAAAATGGTATGGAATACCACATCCCCCTCTCCATTTAATGCTGTCCCCAGCATTCCAGGTGAGAGCTCTCTATTCTTCATCTGATTCTGTGGTTTCCTCCAATACCTCTTCCTCATTTATTGATTCATCTTCTTCACTTTCCTCTTCTTCTGTGTCTTCTTTTGTGTCTATCAACTTTCCTCTTGGGTAAAACCTTTTGACTTGAGAGGCAGCAAATCTTCTTGCTAATTCTGTTCCATCCAGCTCCTCAAGTTCATATGGTCCATTGTTTATCTGTCTGATTACTCTGTAGGGTCCATTCCATTTGTTTTTGAAAATTAGTCCCCAATTAGTTTCTATTTCTTTGTTGTAAACCAGGACCAAATCTCCTGGATTGAGTGGTGATCTTAGTTGGTGTGCTATTCTTCTATCCCAATATTTCATTGAGTCTTCCCTTGATTTTTTGAGTTTTTCTGCTGCTTTTCTTCTCATCTCTTCTTTTCCTTCCAACTGCTTGGCTCTGGCTTCCAATAATTCCTCAGTTGTGGATATTTTATGCCATTCTACTGCTAAAAAGGTTTTTGTTTCAATGTCAATTGGTAATACTGGTAGTTGTCCAAATTGGAGTTCATATGGTGAGAAACCAGTTGTCCTTTTAGTGGAGATTCTGTCAGCCAAGGTAACCAAAGGTAGATATTTTCTCCATTTCCCTCCATTTTCTCCACACATCTTGAATAAGGCATCTTTGAGTTGCTTATGGCCCCTTTCAACCATTCCTTGATACTCTGGGTAGTAGGGTGTGGTGACTCTGATTCTTGATCCTGCTTTCTTTACTGCATCTTGAAATTCTTTTCCAAACTCTGGCCCCCCATCAACAGTTACTTCTCTTGGTGAGCCATACCTGCATATCCATTCTGAGGTGAACCATTCTGCAACTACTTTTGCTGTTAATTTGACTAGTCCAACTGTTTCTGGCCATCCTGAAAAATCATCTCTGGCCACAACCATATATTTCCATCTTCCAGATTTGATATGGACTGCATCCATGCTTACCCTTTCAAAGATTGTTGATGTTGCTGTAGGCCTTCCTTGTTCCCTTTGTAAGTTTTGACTTCTCTTTTGGCAGGCCAGGCAAGATTGAACCCATTTCTTGACTGATTTTTTCATTCCTTCCCACCAATATCTTGCTTTAATTCTTCTGTAAGTTTCATTTTCCCCTCTGTGGCCCATGTTTTCATGAAGTGACTTTAAAATGTAGTTTTGAACTTCTTGACTTGATATCACCAATTGAGGGTTAGGGTTATTTCTTCTTTTGAGTTGGCCATCTTCCAAGAAAAAGTTGGATGACCTTCTCTTTATCCTTCTAAACTCTTCATCTTTGCTTGATTGTGGTTTTTTCATTGTACTTAAGTATTCATGCATCCTCTTCCAAAATCCTTCTTGTTTGGTTGGTACCTGTATTCCTGAAAAATTGAGTGAATTTATAGTCCTAGCCCCAAATCCAGGGTGTGGCTTGATCCAATCTTCTTCTTCATCAAATTCTGGTGCATCTTCATCTTCTTCTTCTGAGTTCTTTGGTCTTCTGGATAGCCCATCTGGCATAGTGAAAGTTTTCCCTGGTTTGTGTACTAAATCAAAGGAAAATAGTTGAATGAAAGCCACCCATATTGTCATGGGAGCATTGGGTAAGCAAGGGGTGTTTATCATTTCAATTAAGGCCTTGGCATCAACTTGTAATTCAAAATGTTGTCCCCAAAGTATTGTCTGAAGCTTCTTGAGAATTCTTGCAACTCCACAGAGTTCCAATTTGGGTTGTGAGTATTTTGATTCTAATTTTGAAAAAGTTATTGATTCATATAATACTGGTCTGTCCTTTCCTTCTTTGTCTTCTTGAGTGAGTACTGCTCCTGCAGCAATGTAGCTTGAATCTACTGCTAGCTTAATTTTTCCTGCTCCTTTGTCATAATCCAATTTCTTGAGAGTTATTTCTTCTCCAACTATTCTTCTGAGCTTATGGAAAGCTTCTTCACATTTTTGATCCCAATCCCAATCAACATCTTCTCTGGTGAGCCTCCTGAGTGGTGATGCAACTTGTGAGAAGTTTTCAATAAACATCCTTACATAAGCACAAAGACAAAGAAGTCCTCTTATTTCCTTTTTGTTAAGAGGTGTTGGCCAATTTTGAATCTTGTTGATCTTTTGTTTTGAGATTGTTCTTCCTTTGAATGATACAACATGCCCTATTCTAAGGTTATGGCATATTCCCATATAAATCTTCTGATTGAGGGGTTTTCTGGTAGTGTTTCTTGGTGGTAAAGTGATCTTGGCCCTTTTATTCCTCCATCATCAATAAAAATTCCTACACTTTCTGGTATTTCTTCTTGGAGTATCCAAGTCATTTGGGCTTGGTATACTGCTACTGAGTTGGTGGCTCCTTGGGGTAGTCTTGTGAGTTGCATCCTTCCAAGGGGTGTTTCAAAAGTGGTGAGGGGTCTTGTAGTGACATCTAATTCTCTTTCATCATATCCTCCCATGATTTCTCCTAGTCCATAGCATGCTCTTCCTGAAAATGCATCTACAAATTCTTCAATATGAGGTGGTAAGCCAGCATCCTTGATGGTGACTTTGTTGAGTTCTTGAAGGTCATGGACAATTCTGAGTTTCCCATTTGATTTGGCCACACAAAAGATTGGGCTGGTGTAGCTTGAGGTGGATTGCTCATAGAGTCCAGTCCTAATCCTTTCTCTGATTAATTCAGTAAACTGAGGTAAAAGTGATTTGGGTATGGGAATTGGCTTCTTCTGCCAAGGCTCATGAGGTATTACTGGTATCTTGTAAGGTTTTCCATATGAGTGTTTGAGTAATCCTCTTTCTTCTTCACAGAAAGCTATTGCTTTTTCCCTTAAGGTAATAACATTTTTCAGTAAATTGATTTCTTCATTTGATAACCATCGTGGAGGGCCAAAATTAACTGCTTGCAGTCTTTCATGGGTGACCTTGAAGGTTTCTTGAAATATAGGTGGGTTTGGTGATAAGGGTGTTTCATAAGGATCTCTTGACAAAGGTGGTATTTCCAAAGGTGGGTTGAGGTCTTGAGGCCTTGGCTCATTGACTGGTCTCACCTTCTTTAGGACTGATTTATATTTGGCTGCTAAAATTTGGTGATCCATCTTCAATCAGTGATTTTTTAATTCTTTCTAAGAATTTGCTAGTGTCCTGAAATATTGAGGTCTTCACAATTCTTCTTTTCTTCTTTCTTCCATAAAAAAATGTAGTTTAAGGTCATACAGGACCTACAACTAGGTGTGTAACCCCTGTATATTAGGTATACAAGTCCTGCAGTTTAAGTCATGCAAGGACCTCCTGGCCTAATCCAAGGGCTTATCTTCATCCTTGAGCTCCTTTGGGCTTGATTTTGTATTCCACTTGACTCTTGTCTTATTCTTCAATCTTCATGATTCCCATTTGATTCAAGATTATTCTGGTTGTTTTATTTCTTGATGAGGAATTTTCTTGTCTTAATTGATGGCTTGAGACTTCAATTTGTTCATTTTGGCCAATTTGATAATGCTAAACACCTGTGAAACCCCTTGTTCCTGTTACACAAAGGGAGCAGTTTATTGTCATGCTGAGGACAAAAATGGACCTTCAGCACCTCTCCTGACTAGGACAATCCCCTCCAGCTGCTTGGCTGTTATTTTTATAATTTTCCCTGCCCAAGTCTACAGGGGAAGCAGTTTAGTGTCATGCTGAGGACCTCTTGAGTCTTCAATCTTCTTTAAAATCCCAAGGGCAATTTGAGTTGAGTGTTTTACATCATCTTGTTGGTCCTTCATGTTGAGTGAGTCCTGAGTCCATAATTAATCCAGTGAGTCAACCTTCAGTCCATAAATCCTGACCACTTATTCTTGAATTCCAAATGAGTTTCAATCCAGAATCAAAGAAGTGTCCAAGGTCTTGTGTTGTCCAGAGGTCAATCCATAAGGAACTCCTGTTTTTCTTCATAAATAATCTTCTTCATTTTCAGTATTGTGAATAATTTCCCTATGATAAATTGTTTCCAAATTCTCTTGCTATTTCTTAAAAATAATGTATGTCCTTTTGTTCTTTTGTATTCCTGAATTACACCTGTTATAAAGAAATGAAAAAATAAAAAATTGTAATAATAAGGTGATTTGAAAATTGATTTTAATATTAATTTATTGATAAATATTGTTTAATAATATTTGTTTGGATGAGGGGCCCCCCTCTCCATTTAAGAATCTTGAGTTGGTTTTCAAATTTTGAAGAGGATATGTTCTCATTCCCCAAAAACTTCCACTATAAGGGATAGTGTAAGAAATAAGTTTACCCACCCCTTATTTTTTATAGTGATTTTGATGAGGATAAATAATGATACAGTAAATATACATAATTTTATTTTAATGATGATTCAATAAATATATATATTTTTTATTTTTTTTTATTCTTTTTACTGTAAGTATAAAAGACCCATTAACTGAGATATCTGAGTAAAAATCAAATTTCAAAAGAAATGATCCTGAATCACAATCAAGATCATGGAACTGTTTGGTTTAAGGTGGTAATTTGTGCCAATCAGTAAAAATTGGTGCTCTTGAGAGGTTTTATAATTAATATGACATAATTGAATGATCATAACTTGAGTCCTTTAATCATATAATGACCCTTATGATGCCACAACTCTTCCTTTTTGGAATCATCATTGTGACTCAGACTTTATTTCAAGTCCATCCCCTTTATGGGTCAGATTTTCTGTTACCCATAAATGCATTTGAGTTGTTAAAAAAAATATAAACAGTGAAATTGAAAATTTGTACAATTTGAAAAAACTCTTGTTTGCTTTTGGGGGGCTTTTTCAATTCCATTTGGAATAAATAGCACATTGAGGTGTTATTAATATGTAAATTCCCCAAATTATATCATCAATTTATGAGTTTTTAATATAAATAACTCCTTCAGAGTTCAATTAATGCCTTCATGGCACAAATACTTCTTTTTTTCAAAAAAGTTCCAATCGCTCTCTTGTAATGGAAGAAATATTTCAAATAAATTGATTATTTTTTTAAAAAAAATAATAATTGATGTAGAGTTTTTTTTTTTTTTTTTTTTTTTTTTTTTAATTATTGCTATTATTGAGTTGAAAAATTAAGCCAACTTAATGGCTCTTGTTGTAATAGTAGGAAAAGTATAATAGAATATTCTTGAGCTCATGAATGGGATATGACCCTAATTCTTAGTGAAAATGAATAAATAAATTCAAAAAAGAAATAAAAGAATATGTTCAAAAGGTTAAAGTCAGTAAATCTTTCTAATTCTTGTTTTTAATGACATAAAATTAGAAATTAAAAAAAAATAAGAAATGAAACCTTAGGTAGTTTATAGTCTTGCCTAGGACTTATCCCCCTTTGTAAGTCCTTGTTAAATCTTTTTTTTTGTTAATATTTAAATATGGAGTTTATGGTCTTGCCAAGGACCATTTGTTTCTTTGCTTTGGTCCTTGTTGATAATTTTAGTGATTTATTGTTGATAATTGAAGGGGCAGTTTATGGTCTTGCCAAGGACCATATCTTGTTTTTATTTTCTTTCTTCTTTGGTCCTTGATAATTTGATTAGTGGACAGTTTATGGTCTTGCCAAGGACCATATCTTGTTTTTATTTTCTTTCTTCTTTGGTCCTTGATAATTTGATTAGTGGACAGTTTATGGTCTTGCCAAGGACCATATGTTGTGCCCAGGAACCTGATTGTTGCACTTGGGGTTTCCTGGCATGTAATTTATCTTCAAAGCCAAGTTGTAGTTATCTTAAACAGTTTATAGTCTTATTGAGGACTCATCTTCATATTAAAAGGACATTTAAGCCTATTAAATAAGAGAAATATTTTATTAATGTTGAATACCTGTGGAAGCCAAATCAAATATGTTAGTATAGTTATCATTCAAAATAAGAAAGCATAAAAGATAAAATAGCAGTTTAAAGCCTTGCTCAGGGCTTTTGTTTTCTTTAAATTTCTAGCCCTGTAGCAATCAAAATGTCCAATAAAACCAGTTATGAAAGAAAAATAAAAAAATGAGTAAAATAAAAGAATCCATCAGTTTAAAGCCTTGATGAGGGCTCTTTTTTTTGTTTAATTAAATTATTTTAAAGCCCTGTAAAAAAATAGAAAATCATTTTAAGTAAAATAAATAGCCAGAAGATGAAAAATGAAAGCAGAAATCAGCAGTTTAATGTCTTGCTGAGGACATCTTTTGTTTATAGCCCTGTAGCATATTAAAAAAATAAACAAATCAAAAATCAATTAGCCACTTAAATCATCAAAATTACGATTCATAAATGAATTAAGCAGTTTTTAGCCATGCTGAGGGCATTTTTCTTTAATTAAATTATTGTAAAGCCCTGTACATTCATAAAAAATTGGTTAGTCAACTAATGGAATCATGATGAAAAATGAAATTAAGCAGTTTATAGCCATGCTGAGGGCTTTTTATTTTTTGTAGCCCTGCAGAATGAAAAAAATAATAATTAATAAGCTAAATTAAGTAAGATAAATAAGAAAAACAGCAGTTTAAAGCCATGCTGAGGGAATTCTCTATTTATAGCCCTGTAGCATATAAAAATAAAAAAAATGTCAGCTTCATGTAAGATTAAGGAGAAAATCAAAAAAAAATCCAGCAGTTTAATGTCTTGCTGAGGACATCTTGTTGTATTTTATTTGTAGCCCTAAAAATAATAGAATCAGCACAAAAATCAAGATATAAAAATTGAAAACTAGCAGTTTATAGCCATGCTGAGGGCTCTTTTGTTTTTAAACCCTCATTCTGATATATATATTTATCTTTCTTTTTTTATTTTATATATATTGATTGATGAAAGCTGTAATAAATAAAAGAAAATTGTCAGTAAAATAATTAAGTCAATAAAATGATAAAATGATATAAAATTGAGCAGTTTAAAGCCTTGCCCAGGGCTTGTATTGTTATTTGTAGCCCTGTAACATAAAAAATTCATAAAATTAATTTAATCAAAGTAAGCAAACCCAGCAGTTTAAAGCCATGCTGAGGGCTTTTTTTTTTTAATAATATTTTTTTTTTTTTTTTTTTATATTTTATTATTCTTTTTAAGGCCTTTGCAAAAAAAATCATTAGTAAATTTAAATAAAATATTGAGTAAAATTAAAATTAAAAATAATTAGGAATTTTATTTATATTCCTTATAATTTATTTTTTTAAAGCCCTGTAAAAGTTAAATCATTATTTTTAGTTAATTAAACAGTCAAAAAAATCAAATAAAGAAGAAACCAGCAGTTTATAGCCATACTGAGGGCTTTTATTATTCATATCCAGAAAATAAATTAATTAAAAGAAAAAAAACATCATTAATATTCAGCTTTAATCAAAAAAAAATAGAAAATAAACAGTTTCAAGTCTTGTTCAGGACTCCTTAATGTTCATCTCTCTCTTTTTTTTTTTTTATATCCTTTTTTTTTAATTTAATTTGTTTTCCTGATTTATTTTAACAAATTTCATTTTATTCTTTGGGTTCTCTCTTCACTAAAGAATGTGGTCATCCAAGTGAGGGTTTGTTGTTGAGAGGGCTAGAACACTCTTGTATCACTTAAGACCAGCTCGTGTAGCTGATTTGGAGCTATAATGCACTCTTACTTCCCCTGTAAAGCTCCAAAACTCGTCGGGAAATTGTATTTGGGCTAATACAGGTGGTATTACACCTTTACAAAGCTTAAAAGAATATCGGCTGTTTTTGTTTTGGGTGGGTGTTATCTATTGAACAATATGTTCAAATTGAATCGGACTGGGGTGTTGGGATGATCCAGGTCTTTTAAAGAACCTCCCTGAATGCCCAAAGTCATTCAGGTCGGTCCTTTCAGTGGAATCATGGGTGATTGAAGCTTCAAATCACTTTGGGTGAGTTGTGCTTTGGTTGATGGGTCTTTTAAACCGTTGTAATCGTCTCTGTTGATTGAATCATTCGGGAATGACTTCCAGGGCCCTGGGAGTTGATGATGGCCAGGTATACCTGTGGTGGCGGCTGTAGAATCCTTTTCTGGTAGTTGCATCTGTAGAATACCACCTCCGAGCTAAATCCACCCATCGACTCTGACTTCTCATCTTTGATGTACTAGTGAGGTGCTAGTGAGTGTGATTCTTTTTTTGCTGTTTTACTGTTGCAATAAAACTGTAGGTGGTATTTTCTTAGCTTTCGTGACCAAATTAAGTTGGCTTAAAGCTGCTAGAAGCCACATTTTGCCCACTTCCTCAGCCGTTATTATAACGCCTTGTTTGACGACTGCGTGCAAATTCTGGATATAAAACAAAGGATGTTTTTGTTAGCTTGACAATTTACTGACGAGCCAACCTTTCTGCATGCAATTCAGTTTTGTTTTTCTTGTAGTGTGGCTTTAAGGCAGTGCACTGATGTTGGAAGTTGACAGCTTGAGTGCTTGATGAGGTGCTGATGCAGGATATTATCGGTCATATCTTGCAGTTATAGCTTAATTAGCACAAATAGTTTCCAATTCTTCTACCCGCTTGTTACTTTGGTGCAGTAGTTTTTTTACAAAGGTCCCCATCCTATTGTTTGTGTATTAAGCGGGTATTTGGCTGTATTCATATTTAAATTGGTGATAATAAGTCTATGATGGTGACAGCCGAGGTCCTCCAAAGGATTTTGTGAGGTGATTTGAAGGCAATAATACGGTTTTTATCATGTCTTTTCCTGTGGTGTTTTAGTAGGAGTTTTCAAGGCTTTGTTGTTCTGAGTGGATCATAATGATCGAGTACAGTCATGTCAGTTAATTTTAGGTTTGTTGGTACTGGAACCTGGGAGTATTTGTCTAAATCCACCCCCAACTCCATCCTGTGATCTATCATGCTGTAATGATATTCTTCTAGTATTTTATTGAAGCAGTTAATTCAGTTCCTGTCAATCAATGAGGTTCTTAATGCAAGATTGCCTCATCTGGGTCTGATTTAGTGACCAACTAGAACTACCTCCTTCGAAGGCTTGCAGTTGAGGTAATGGAAGGTCTGGTTGAGATTTCTGGGCTATCATCTGTCAAAATGTTATTTTTGGAGGAGCTATCGGAGCTCATTACCATTTGCTGAATCCAAGCTATCACCATACCTAGCCTGTACAATTGACCTCAAGTAGGGTCTCTGCAAGGACATTTAGTTTTATGATGAAAGATTCATCCAGTATTGTTAAGCGAGATGGCAGTGCTGCTGTCTTAAACTTTCTAGTTGAATGCTTTAGCATATCCAATGGATCTGAGGCTTTCTGATTTGAATTTTTCCTTCTCAATAATTGTTTTTGGTAATGGATGTGAGACACACAAGATTCCATTTTCTGAGTGGAGTTAGAGTGCTATGTACCACCATTTTCTGAGTGGAGTTAGAGTAATGTTAGTTTATACCGGCTGAGTCAGAAACCACAAGTCAGCCTCCATAGAGTTTTCCTATAAATACCCCCCTCATCTCTTCCATCTCTTTTCCCCACTTTTTGCTTTTTTTTTTTTTTAAAACAAAATAAAAATAAATAAATAAATAATAAACTTGAGCTAAATTTAAGTTAAAATATGAGTTAAGCTAGGTTCTACAAAAGAAATTAAAGGTAGATAAATTAAAATTAATTTAATTTAACTTCAATGAAGTAGATAGCTAAAGGAATAAAAATCATAAGCCTATCTAAAAAAAAAGAAAAAAAAATATAGTTGAAGATAAATTATTTATTAAAACTTTTAAAAGTACTTTGTCTATCTGTCCCTGCTTTATTTTTGAAAAACAAGAATCATATAATTTGAATGTAATGTATGTTTTTTTAGCTATAATTTATCAATTAAATAGATACTAATGTTTTCTTTTTTTTTGTAGATCTATTTATTTATTTATTTATTTTTGAATAAAATAAAAAAGTAAGATAATATAAATAATGAAATGAGAGAGGAAGGAAATAAATAAATATTTTTTTATCATGTAGGTTTTTTCTTTAGTTATCATCTACTGATATGAACTGAATTGAAACTTATTGTGTTTTTCTTTCTTCTTTTTTTTAATTTTTAGAAATAAGAATAATAATAATAAGTATATTAATAAAAAATAAATTTATTATCAAGTAAGCTTATATTCTATTTATTCCTTCAAATCTTATATGAATTGAAGCTTATTTTTTAAATTTTTTAATATTTTCTTTTGTTTCTATCTCTTTTAGTATGGTAGAAAATTGAAATTTTAAGGAGGAAAGATAAAAAATAGTATATAAAAAAATTGATGAAATAAATAATAATAATATCAATGGAAATAGGATGGATGATTAATCAAAGAATTGGGTACTTAGCAGGTGATTGTTTTTCAAATTGACTCCTTTGACCAAGTATTTTCTTCACTAATTCCTGTTTAATAAATTTTCCTCCCATCCATTTTCTCTTTTGAGAGCTTTAAACAGGTATTCTTGACAGAAAGAGTCCCAGTCTTCTTTTTCTTTTATCCAGCTGATATCTGTGTCCAATGACCAGGGAGTTTCATCAAGTAATGGCCATGAATCCATTTTTGAAGGATTTAGTGAATTTTGAAGTGTGAAAGGCAAGATTAATTGGAAATGGTATCAAGTTCATTTTGATTGGATGATAATTTTCGGTAAGAATGGGATATTCCTCTTTGATAAGGCAGGAGGTCACTGCCTAGTGATTTTATGGTTAGTTGTTTCTTTTTTTTTGGTGAGTGAAATTATTGATTTGAGTTGATAAGAATTGATTTTCCTCTTTGATAAGGCAGGAGGTCACTGCCTAGTGATTATTGGGTTTTAGTGAAGAAAATTGGTGATTTTGGTTGCTAAGAAATAATTTTCCTCTTTGATAAGGCAGGAGGTCACTGCCTAGTGACCTTATGGTTAGTTTTTTTTTTCTTGGTTAGTGAAATTATTTATTTTAGTTGATGAGAATTGATATTCCTCTTTGATAAGGCAGGAGGTCACTGCCTAATGATTAATGGAGTTGAAATCTGACTATTTTATTTGATTTTTGATTATTAGAGCTTTTATGTGTCTTCAAGATGGGCCTTGATGGTTTGAAATTTAATTGGTCCATTAATTCTTGAGTAATTTGATCATTGGTTTTGTCATAAATCTCCAAGATTTTCAGCAATTCCTTGATTTCTTCAATTTCTTGGTTTCTTGATATTGATGAAGTATCCTTAAAGTGCCAAAGGTTCTCTTTATTGAAATCTTCATTTTCAGGTGACCAATGAAGTTCTTCATTGATAATTTGGTCTTCTTTCATTAACTCTTCCCCAAAGGATCCAATAATTGGTGAATTGGCCATGGTGGAAGTGAGTGTGTTTTTATTGTAAGGTTTTTCTTTTTATATTTTATATTTATTTATTTATTTATTTTTTTTATTTTTATTTTTATTTTTATTTTTATTTTTTTTGAGAAATGATTTGTTGATGAATTTCTTCTTTGTTAAGGCAGGAAGTCACTTCCCATCAGAGAAAAAATGAAAAAAAAGAAACTAATGATACATTGATGAATGATACTGATACATTTTTGGAGAAAAAATCTTGATTTTTGTTGATTTTATTTAAAGTTGAGCTCCCCCAAGTGGGAAAGGTGAGTGTCTGTTGAGCAATCTGGCCAAAATAAGGTCTTTGAGGGCTTCCACAAAGTTATTTCTTTCCTCAATTTCTGGTTCTGATGGAAATTCTGACCACCATAGGTCTTCATCAATGAATATATATCCATCTCCAACCCATTTCAGTCTTCCAGTTTGATATGTTGATCCATTTAATCCAAGGTACCACTGGGCCCAAATTTTATTGAAGTAAAGTCCTCTTCTTGGTAGTGTGGCCATTTCAAATATTTCATCCCAAAATCTGATTTCAAGGTTACCTTTAATTCCCTCTTCAGTTAATAATTCTAGGAATTGAACATTGTTCAAGTTTGCTCCTGGAAGGTGACATAAGTATTTATCTTCACAGAAACTTTCTTGAGCTTCATCCCCATAAATATCTTCAAAAGTGATATATGGCAGGTAAATGTAATTGTATTCATTTTCTAAGATGGATTCTGTTTCATCCTCTTCATTGGGAGGTTGCTGGATAAATTCAGGGTTTTCCAGTTGCCATTCATAAGGTTCTTCTTGGTTGTTCAATGGTCTGTCCAAGAAGTTGATATGGTATGTGTCTTCTAAATTTTTGTCTCTTTCTTCCATAATTATGAGGTCTTCTTCAATTTCATTTATAATTTCTTCATCTGAGAGCTCATGATGCTCACTAAATCTGACTTTCTTCCTTTTGGGTTTAGTTTTGAAAGGGTTTCCATTTATTTTCTCATTTCCATCTTTTAAAATCTGGAATGTTTCTTCCTTCTTGTTAATTGGCTTGTAAATTATATTGGTAATTCATCTTCAGAGGTTGAGTCTTCAAGTTGTCTTTTGAGGTTGTTTGGCCATTGGGTCTTTTGTAAATCTTGACCAAATTCATCACTTTTTGGAGATATGGATAACTCTTGGGTCTTCTGGGTTAAATTGATTATGGTATTGTCTCTTTTTGCATTTTGAAACTTCTTTCCTGGGTTATTTCTGACCAATGTTGCCATATTGCATAAATCCATCCTTCTAGGTGGTCCAGTTTGCCATCCAAGTGCTTGAGGTTTGCATATTGGCATGCATAATCTTCTTCCATCAGGTTCTTGATAGCTTAGTATTTCACCTTGTTTATGGGAGAATTCTAGTCTGATATTGTTGTCTGCCAAGAAAGGTCTTCCAAGTACTATATGGACAGATCCTTGGGCAATAAAAAAGTGGATTTGAGTTTCTTCACCTGAAGCCAAGATGATTGGAGTAAATTCTGAAAGTGCAACCAATGAAGTAGTATGGCCTCCAATTCCCCTCAGGTTCATGTTAAGATTTCTTGTTGTGAGTGAGGCTTTGATTGCTATTTCTTCTGGTATAATGTTGAGTTCTGCCCCAGTGTCCACTAATGCTCTGATAGGATATTCTTCCTTTCCAATGAAGATTTCCATAAATCCCAAAGGACAAGCATAATGAATCTTGGGCTTTGGTATTTCTTCGAATCCAAATGTTAATAGTCTTTCTTGAAGATCCATTGAGTTGAGTGATTTAATCTTTTCCTTGTCTTTTTCTGATAATTCTTGTAATTTATGAACAAAATTTGGTGACATCCTCAAGATTTCTTCAATGGTAAGGTTGATTTTTTGTTGCATAATTTTCTTAATAATTTTATCAATTTCCAATTTAGTTTCAACTTGTTTCTTTTGAGGCTTGCTGACTTTCTTTTCTTGTTTGGGAATTTCATCTTCTTCATTCTTATTGGAAATATTTTCAATTTCCTCCTCAGGTTGGTCTGGTTTTGGATTATTTGCATTTTGAAATTTGGTGGGGATTATCACTCTTTCTTCTTCCTTTTCTTCTTCAATATAAGTTCCTGGAATAGCTGCTTTCTTCTTTGGCTCTTCATTTTGGGATTGTCTTTCCAACCTTTGTTTGGTCTGCCTTAATCCAATGTGTGATTCAAATGGGTCATTGGCTGAGGAAATAGTAGGTGGTTTCCAATTTGACCAATCTTCAACATGTGCAATTGAGGTTGATTTATTGTCAGCCTGTGACTCAAAACAGAGCACTAGCATGACATCCAACATACCATAAATAATGGTATGACAAGTATTGAACAAACATAGTCAATACAGGTAATAATTAAGAGAAAACAATCCTCTTACATTAAACACCAACCTTATCCAAACAGAATAAGGAAACCTAGAGGAAAATAAATAAGTCAAAACCCTTATTTTCACCTCTCATATAACTTATGCATATTTAAGTTATCCTATACCAAAATGGTATTTTTCTTAAAGCTCACATAAAGAGCTACACAATGATATCATCCATGTTGTTGTAACACCACTACAACTGGAGATACCATATAACCTCATTTTCAAAACCAAGTCCCCCTGAAAGTCAAAGAGGGCTTGTACAAAACTGTACAAAAGTATAACCAAATTAAAGATCTCAACAAGAGCTTTAATTTGAGATACCTTAGACCTCTGTATCTCTTAAATTGACTGAGGGATCTTGGTTCAAAGGCTTAATAACCAAAATACAGATATTCTGAAAATAAGAAAATAAACAAACCCCTGTATCTTTGGCATACACTCATACAACTGTACAGTGTCATATACCAAACTGTAGGGCTCATCAAGCCCTAAAAAACTGTATCATCAGAATACAGATATCTTCCAAACTGAAGAAGATATCTGGTATGGAAGTTTTTGAAGCCTCATACTGATGTACAAAAATACATCCAAAAGCTTAAAACCCTTATAACTTTTGCTATATTGAAGAAGGGTAAACATGAAGCATACCAAATTGAAGAGCTCATTAAGCCCTTCAATTCTGTGCCCTTAGTTTCTTGATATCTCAAAAACTGACCAAGATATCTTGGTTGGAAGAATTTTGGCCAATACTGGCCTGCACCAAACCTGTACCAACCAGTACAAGTCTTAATACTCAAAATAATGGTTGTTCAAAGCTTAAACCCGCCCAGAATGACTAGTATTGGTCATACAAACACCAGAACAACGTCATCCAAGTGCTGACGTGGCAGGTGAAAAGTTTTTTCATCCTGTATTGATCCAGAATGATCATTTGTGGTCCCAAAACCACAATTCTGCCTCTACTGACGTCAGAATTGAGGATCCAGAACCACAGACTGGCCAATGGAGTGAAAATTTTCACTCCTCTGACGTGTGAAGAGTAAATAACTCTTGACAGTCTTGAAAGATATAAAAAGAAGGGTTTTTGCCTTCAAAAATCCTCATCTTATCTTTTTATTATATATTCTTACGTGACAAGACTGTTATCCATCAGTAGTGTCCTTAGAATACTTAAAGATATAATTAAATATAATTATTGTAGTGTCTCTTTACAGTCAAAGATATTAGAACATTGCAACCCAGGTCCTCAATAGACTCATCACCACTGTTACCACGTAGCAGTAGGACCTGAAGAATTATTTTATTACTTATTTTGACGTGTCACAGTCATAGTACTAGCCTGTATTTACTGTTTTTAAGCTTCTACATAGACTCACCCTGACAATTTGGGGGCCTGGCCGTGGTTATTCAACCTTATTGGACGTATTTTGAACTGAATTAGGCGTAAAATTCAGCTATTTAAAAGGTATTTCACTACAAGTGAGTAAAATTTTTATTTTATTATCATTTTTTTTTATACAATTCTTTTTTTTACTCCAAAAATATATATTATAAAATATTTTTGTTGAGAATAAGAGTACATATCCTCTTTATTTTTTTTTATTGCAATAAATTCCACGAAATTTCATAATAATACATCTGTATTATTTAAATTTCAATATAAATAATAATATACAAACAGTATATTATTTATTTTACTATTATTTTTCACCAAAGTGCGTGAAAATTAATATATAAACATTTATTAATTAATAATTAATAAATATAAAATAATAAAATAATTTTTTATTATTTTACAAGGAATATTTTAATTAAATATTTCCTTTAAAAAAAGATATCACTCAAATTGACGTGAAAACTTGTAATTACTTGATATTTAACTAATATCAAAGTCTTATAATAAATATTATTTATAATATTCATAATAAAAAATCAAATTTATTATAATTTAATAAATTTGACGTGTTTACACAAAAACACAATAATATCCAAGTGAATCATTCACAAAACACTTGGATATTACAGTTTTTTCACCTATAAAACATAAGTGAAAAACTCAAAACTGTTATTTTTCAAACAAAAAACATATAAAAACAATAAAAAACATAAAAACACTTAAAAATTTCGAAAAATAACAGTAGAATTGAATATAATCATTTTGTTTTATCATAAAATACTGATATACAATCTGAAATATCTTTTCTGAATAGTGGAAAAGGACTACATTCCATTAGAAACCCAGTCACAAGGAAACCCATCTGTGACAGCCTCAGAAGACAGAGAGGCGCTGCCAAACACCAAGGGCAAGCAGAAAAGACACAGTGAAGTGACAATCAACTCAAAAGATTGGACACCAATAGCTGTGCCAAGGGCCAAAAAACCCAGAAAAGCTCCAACAAAACCAGTTGGATCACCAAAACAAGTTGAGAAACAGAAAATAACTGTTATCAACCCAGTTGTAAACTCCAAAGGCAAATTGCCAAAGAGTATAGATCATAAATTTGTACAAGGGCCTGCCAAAGGTAAATAAACCTTGAAAAATACAACATTTTTTATTGTCTGTCATTTTTTAACATTGTTAACATGACACCTCCACTTCTTAGAGATCTTGGATTCCCAAGAAATCAACCAGAACACTGGCCAAGCAGACACAGAGGAAGAAGAAATGCAGCAGATGACCAGCAAAGGACTTACCATCAGGGAACTCCTACCCAAAGTCTTGTTCCAAATCAAATTCAACCCAGGAGTCCAACCAGGAGATTGGACAGATGCAGAACAGGTCCTCCAAATACACAAACTCCTGAGAGACCTATTCACATGGAGCATGGACAACAAAATGTTCACCATGGCAGCATCATGGGCAGAAGTGGGGATAACAACCCAGAAGATCTGTCTCAAGCAAATGGCTTGGATGGAACTTATGACAGAAATGCAAGGTTGGAATCCCAACAAGAATTTCAAACTCTTAGAAGAAAGAGCAACCAGAATCAAAGAGAACCAGGCAGCCATACAAGCCATAGAGAGATCTTGGCACAAGGAAGAGCCCAGTCAGATTCAGGCACCCCCAGAAATGGAAGAAGAAGCCCCATCTTCCCCACAACCATCCAGCAGTTCCAGGCCTTACAAGCCAAAGGAAACTTCATCCAAAGCTCCCCCACCATTCCAGGTAGTTTCCAACAGGAGAAAAGGAGCCCAAGGGAAAAACAAAACTTCTTTCAACCAGAGGAAGAAAGAAGCAGACCCATTGATGAAAAAGCTGATGGACTTAGTCCAAGAAGTACACAAAAACAAGAAATAGTTGTACCTACAAATAGTTTTTCTAGTTCTGACTCAATAGACCCAGAATTAATAACTGAAACTACAATGCACACTCATGAGTTTGAAAACAAATTCACATGGACCAAATTGGCCCAATTCATGGAGTGGACACATGAAACCTCAGAAAAAATGAGGACAGAAGTGGAAACATTGAAAGAAGAAAATGCTTTCCAAGCAACAGTCATAAAAGACTTGAATTCAAATCTGGCCAAAATTTGGACAGAATTTGAAAAAACCAACAGACAGTTGAATTCAATTCTAGAAGAACAACAAACTGTGAGGAGGGATCTGAGGAATATCCAGCAGCAGCAGGATAACCTTGACAAAGAAATTGATTACCTCTATGACAGGGAAGACAATCAATACCCTCCAACACAAGGTCACCCTACTACCTCTACAAAATTAAAAGAAGAGGACAAAGACTATGACCAGGAACCTGAATATCAGATTCCAAAGTTAAGATCAGAGTCAGTGTACCAAGATGGGGAAAATCTCAACTATTCAGAGAAACAGGCACTGAAACAGTTACCAGAAGTAACAAACTGGCCAAAGTTCTCAGGAATAGGGGAATATGACCATATGGAGATCATTGACTATATTGATGGACTCTTTGTTGATGTCCCAAAGATACCAGACTACTGGATCACAACAAGACTCAACACAGCATTCAGAGGCCATGCAAACATATGGTATACTGAAATGAAAGAAATACATGGCAGGAAAAGCTGGCCATGGTGGAGGAACCAGATTATACAAAAGTATAGCAATGGTAGCTGGATCTGGCAAAAAACCATGTCCTTTGAAAGTGATAGATACTCCACAGAAAAAGACCCTTATGAATGGTGCCTCAAACAAACAAAGAGGCTAAAAGCTATTGATCCCAATATGACAATAGAAATGAGAAACCATAAACTCCTGACAAAATTGCCAGGAGATCTAGAACATGCAGTCAAATGCAGATGCAACAACATCAGCAGCATTGATGACATAGCAAATGTTATACAAGATGTGAGAAAAAAGACCTCCATAGGAAGGTACACATCTTTCAAACCAAACTTCAAAGACAAGAGGTCTGAAGTTAAAGAGACAAACAAAGAAAAAGGGAAAGAAACCCCAAAAAAGAAATATGTGTGCCACAACTGTGGTTCACCAGACCATTATGCTAACAATTGCACAAAACCAAAAAAGAAAATATATGCAATTGATGAAGAATCAGAAGAAGAACAAACAGGTGAAAAATCTGATTCTGACAGCATGGGAAATGGTATGAGAGCAAAATCACAAAGTGAACCTGATACCATAGAAGAATACATAGTGGAATGCAATGAAGAAAGTTCACTTGATATACAAGACATTGAATTGGATTCAGGCATACCACAAATAACAACAGACAAAGAGCTCTGTAAGCACACACAGAATGCACAAACACTCCTGGTAACCCCCAATAAAGGGATGGGATTCATTCATGGAACACCTACAAAATTGACAGTTTATATTGAGAACTGTAAACACCCAATGATCATTGACACAGGAGCAAGTTGCTCCATAGTGGCAAAAGAATACTTGGAACAACATTTCCCCAAATGGGAAGATGATATAATCCCAACAAAAGCCAGAAACTTCAAAAGTGCATCAGGCAAAATGCACTCACTAGGGACAATAATCAAAGAGATAATTATCCCACACCAAAAAGGAAATATCAGACTGGAACCTGAATTTGTAGTTCTAGAAAATGCACATGTACAAGGATTCTTACTAGGTACAGAGTACCAAAGAATGTATGGTATGGATATTTGCAATAGTAAAAACAGATATCTTACCATAGGTACAAACAAAGATAAAAAATTTTCCTTTGACATTAATCATATAACAAATGATAACACCTTGAAAGAACTAGTGGAAGAATTCAAAGAGGCCCAATATGGCACTCAACTCACCAGTAAAATGAAACTCAACTTACTGAAAGTATTGAGAAAGCATAGAGGAGCTTTTGCAATAGGAGATGAACCACTAGGAAAAATCAAAGGACATGATATAGAATTATATCTGGATGTAGAAAGACCATATCCACCTATGCTTAGGAGACCACCATACCCAGCCAGCATGGAAACTAGGAAAGAAATTGAGAAACACATCAATGAACTCCTAGAAATGGGGGTAATAAGAAAGATAGGACATAATGAGATAGTAGAGGTCACTACACCAGTCCTTATAACATGGCATGATGGTAAATCCAGACTATGTGGTGACTTCAGGGCTTTGAATAATTACACCAAAGCAGATAGGTACCCCATCCCAAGGATACCACATGCACTAGATAAACTAGCAAAAGCCAAGTTCATTACAAAAATGGACTGCATGAAAGGTTTTCACCAGAATGGGGTAAAACCAGATTCCATCAAATTGCTAAGAATTATATGCCATATGGGCATATATGAATATACCAGAATGCCATTTGGCATTAAGAATGCACCAGCCCATTTTCAGAGGATGATGGATACCATATTTCAAGATGAAATAATGGAAGGGTCGATGGTAGTGTACATTGATGATATCATCATATACTCAGAAACATGGGAAGACCATGTGAAGAAAATTGATAAAGTATTGGGAAAATGCACACCAATCAATATGAAGATATCTCTTAAGAAATGTAACTTTGGACAGCAAGAACTGCTAGCCCTAGGACACAAAGTTTCAGGTTTAAGTCTAGCTATAGACCAAAACAAAGTTGCTGCAGTACTAAAGAAACCAGTACCAAAGAACATCAAAGAAATGCAATCTTTTTTGGGCTTTGCTAGCTACTACAGAAGCCACATAAAGAACTTTGCACACATCACTAGTAGCCTATACAAACTGTGCTCAAAAGATGTGGTCTTTGAAATTACCAAGGAAAGAAGGGATGCATTTGAAAAGATCAAACATGAACTGACCAATGCCCCTGTCCTAATGATGCCTGATTTTGAACTACCATTCAAACTATACATAGATGCAGCATGTAGCCAAGGGCTAGGAGCAGCACTACACCAGAGGCAACTAGTAGATGGCATACCCAAAGAAGGAGTAATTTGCTATATCTCAAGACAACTGAAAGACTCAGAAGCCAGATATGGAGCTACTCAGACAGAATGTCTATGCTTGGTATGGGCATTAGAAAAACTCCATTACTACTTAGAAGGAGCAGTATTTGAAGTTTTTACTGACTGCACAGCCCTCAAGTCACTGTTGAACATGAAAACAACAAACAGACACATGCTTAGGTGGCAAATAGCCATACAAGAATACAGAGGGAACATGACTATCATCTATAAAGAAGGGAAAAGTCATACTAATGCAGATGGTCTCAGCAGGTGGCCACTGAAGAATGACCAAGAAAATCCAGCATATGACCCAGAAAATGGGGCCAAAATACCTATACAATGCATGGAGATAGACAGGAGAAAGAACTTCAAACTATCAAACTGGGCATTAGGGAATGATTCATCAAACCCAGGACAGAGCTATGGGGAGATTAAAGAGATACCCATACTGGGAATCAGCTCCTCTAATCTGAATACAGAATTCTTTAGTATAGTACAATCAGCATACAATAAACACAAACAGTGTAGTATATTGATACAACTACTAAAACAAAAGTACAGGAGTCCTGAACTAGAGAGTCAATTGGAAGAGCCATGGCTCAAAAACTTTAAAGAAAATAGATTTTTTCTGATAGATGACCTACTGTACCATAGGGAAAAACACACAAGTGCCCTGGTAATAATAAGTAGAGAACACATTTCCCTCATACTACAGGAATGCCATGACTGCCCATACATGGGACATATGAGTGAAGAAAGAACTAAAGAAAGAGTCTTTAGCACAGCTTGGTGGCCAAAGTGGGAACAAGACTTGAGTGAATACATCAACACTTGTACCAGATGCCAAAAAGCCAACAGAAGTCATGGCAAAAGATATGGATTACTCCAGAGTATAGAGGAGCCCAAACACCCCTGGGAAATAATAAACATGGATTGGGTAACAGGCCTGGTCCCTGGAGGGAAAGACAGCTTTAATGCATGCCTAGTAGTAGTAGACAGGTATAGCAAGAGTGTCAGATGTCTCCCCTGTCACAAAGAGGACACAGCAATGGACACAGCCATATTGTTCTGGAACAATGTGATAGCTAACTGTGGAGTCCCAAGAATTATAATTAGTGACAGAGATCCTAAATTCACATCAGAATTTTGGACTAATCTATATGAGATGCTGGGAACCAAACTAGCATTTTCCACAGCTTACCATCCACAAACAGATGGTCTAGCAGAAAGAATGATCCAGACATTGGAAGACATCATTAGAAGGTTTTGTGCATATGGCATGGAATATAAAGACAATGAGGGATATACCCATGACTGGGTAACCCTCCTACCAGCTGTGCAATTGGCATACAACACAAGTATACACTCAGTGACAGGAAAAACCCCTGCCACATTAGAGAAAGGATGGAACCCACTACTTCCAGTAGATTACTTGAAGAAGAACCTCCTCTCAGTACATCCTACAGCCAAAGACTTTCACACAATGTGGAAGACTGCCTGCGAAAAAGCAGAGCAATGTGTGGCTGAAGCCAAATTATATAACAAACAGAGATATGATAAAAGTCACCAAGAACCTGATTTCAAAGAAGGAGACCAAGTTCTAATCTCAACTCTTAACTTCAACAACCTAAAAGGACCCAAGAAGATGAGAGACTCATTCATAGGACCATTCACCATTATTAAATTGATAGGAAAGAATGCAGTAGAGGTCAACCTGACCAAAGAGTTCTCTAGGAAACACCCAGTTTTCCCTGTGAGCCTGGTCAAACCTTATCACCAGACAGATGAGGAGAAATTCCCTGACAGGAAGAAGACAGTCACCCATGAAAGATTGGTAGAGGAAGATGACTCACCTGGACCAGTGAAAAAGATCATTAAAGCCAGGAAGATCAGAATCAATGGGAAAGACAACAGGCAATACCTGGTTAGATTTAAGAATCAACCAGCAGATAAAGACAAATGGTTAACTGAGAAAGAAATCCCAGATGGACAAATACACCTCAGAAGATTCAGAGCCTCCAAGAGGGCTGAAGAGTCTCATCAATGATGAGCCTTCTTTTGAGGGAGGGTATGTCAGCCTGTGACTCAAAACAGAGCACTAGCATGACATCCAACATACCATAAATAATGGTATGACAAGTATTGAACAAAAATAGTCAATACAGGTAATAATTAAGAGAAAACAATCCTCTTACATTAAACACCAACCTTATCCAAACAGAATAAGGAAACCTAGAGGAAAATAAATAAGTCAAAACCCTTATTTTCACCTCTCATATAACTTATGCATATTTAAGTTATCCTATACCAAAATGGTATTTTTCTTAAAGCTCACATAAAGAGCTACACAATGATATCATCCATGTTGTTGTAACACCACTACAACTGGAGATACCATATAACCTCATTTTCAAAACCAAGTCCCCCTGAAAGTCAAAGAGGGCTTGTACAAAACTGTACAAAAGTATAACCAAATTAAAGATCTCAACAAGAGCTTTAATTTGAGATACCTTAGACCTCTGTATCTCTTAAATTGACTGAGGGATCTTGGTTCAAAGGCTTAATAACCAAAATACAGATATTCTGAAAATAAGAAAATAAACAAACCCCTGTATCTTTGGCATACACTCATACAACTGTACAGTGTCATATACCAAACTGTAGGGCTCATCAAGCCCTAAAAAACTGTATCATCAGAATACAGATATCTTCCAAACTGAAGAAGATATCTGGTATGGAAGTTTTTGAAGCCTCATACTGATGTACAAAAATACATCCAAAAACTTAAAACCCTTATAACTTTTGCTATATTGAAGAAGGGTAAACATGAAGCATACCAAATTGAAGAGCTCATTAAGCCCTTCAATTCTGTGCCCTTAGTTTCTTGATATCTCAAAAACTGACCAAGATATCTTGGTTGGAAGAATTTTGGCCAATACTGGCCTGTACCAAACCTGTACCAACCAGTACAAGTCTTAATACTCAAAATAATGGTTGTTCAAAGCTTAAACCCGCCCAGAATGACTAGTATTGGTCATACAAACACCAGAACAACGTCATCCAAGTGCTGACGTGGCAGGTGAAAAGTTTTTTCATCCTGTATTGATCCAGAATGATCATTTGTGGTCCCAAAACCACAATTCTGCCTCTACTGACGTCAGAATTGAGGATCCAGAACCACAGACTGGCCAATGGAGTGAAAATTTTCACTCCTCTGACGTGTGAAGAGTAAATAACTCTTGACAGTCTTGAAAGATATAAAAAGAAGGGTTTTTGCCTTCAAAAATCCTCATCTTATCTTTTTATTATATATTCTTACGTGACAAGACTGTTATCCATCAGTAGTGTCCTTAGAATACTTAAAGATATAATTAAATATAATTATTGTAGTGTCTCTTTACAGTCAAAGATATTAGAACATTGCAACCCAGGTCCTCAATAGACTCATCACCACTGTTACCACGTAGCAGTAGGACCTGAAGAATTATTTTATTACTTATTTTGACGTGTCACAGTCATAGTACTAGCTTGTATTTACTGTTTTTAAGCTTCTACATAGACTCACCCTGACATTTATCCTCTTGTTTCTTTTCAGTGAGCTTAACCTCTTCTTCTGGTTTTGGTTTGACAGCAGGTTTTTCCATAAATTTCTTGTTGAGTTCTGCTTGTTCCTTTGCAAAAGCTCTGACTATGTCTTTGGAACTTTCATTTCCTTCCATAGGTACTCTCTGATAATTGGGGAAGAGGTAAGATGCTCCTTGAGTTCTGACAATCCTTTTGTCCAAATCTTCAGCAAGGTGAGTGCATCTAGTTGCTGAATGTCCTTCTTCCTTGCAGTAAGCACATTTCATTGGTGGTCTTGGAGCCATTTGAGCTGGTATGTAAGGTTGATAACTGGATGAAAATGGGGGTAAAGAATTCCTTGGCCTATATGGCTGATTATTTTGAGGTAATCTTTGCTCTTGATTGTTGTTCCAATTCCTTCTTGGTGGATTCACTGCTTCTGAAAGGCTTTTAAGTTGATTTAAAACTTCTTTAACTGATTCTTTTCCCTCATTTCTTGGCTGAGGTTCTGGTTGTGGAGGATTTTTGATTTTTGGGTGAGTTCTTTTACTTGTTTTAAAACTTCATCCCAGCTTTCATCCTCAAATCTTGTTTTCTTCTCTGGAGGTTTTGGTTTAGAAAATTCTTTTTGTTGAATAAGTACCTTGGCCTCCAAGTCTTGTTCAATGTATAATTTCAAAATATCCAATCTTGGAATGATGTAACCTCCATCCAAGGCTTGGACCATAGCTCTGTCTTTAATCATTTCTTTGTAAATTGATTCTTGAACACTAGTGGAAAGGCTGGCCAATATTTCCTGGTTATGATTGATATCACCTTGGATATATTGGTATCTTTTGAGGTAAGTGATGATTGCTTCATATTCCACAATGAATTTTCTGTATTGAGTCATGTTTCTTATTCCACCTTCTTGTTGAGTTTTTGTGAATAATTCAGTGATTGAGGATAATCTGTATCTTCTTTCAGGTGAGACTGTTCCCCATCTTCTTTTCATATCCACTTTCAATTGATCCCAATCAGCTGTCTCATATCCTGGCATTCCTTCAATATGATAACTGATTTCTTCATCTTTTGTCCAAAATGCTATTTGTCTTGCAATGTCTCTTCCACTTGCTCCTTCAATTTCTGCAATATTTTCAACTTTCTTGATGAATCTTTCAACATCCTTTCCATCAAACCACAAGTTATAGTCCTTGGCTCTGATTTTCACTATTGGAGTAGTGTTTCTTGGAATTTCTTGTTGTAATGGAGTTGGCATTTGGGAAGAAATGTTGACTCTTCTTGGTAAGGTACTTTTTCTTTGTTCTGTATAAGGTGTTGATGTGGCCATGGGTCTAGGATAAGGTGAAGGTGATCCATGCTGCCTGTATGATCTTGGAAGGGTGGTTTGTTCTTCAAGTGGACTATTTTGTGGAGTATAACTTGATGATTTATTTTTGCCTTCCTTTTTGATTAGTGCTAGTAATTCTGCTTGCATTTCTAGCATCTTTTGCTGAAGTCTCTCTGTTGAAGAAATTTCTTCCTGTCCTTCAACAGTATCTTCATTAAGGTTTTCTTCCTGGATTTCTTCAATACTACCAGGTAACTTTGATGATGAAGGTTTATCCATTTTTGATTTATTTATTTCTTCCTTTGATTTTGGTGTTGAGTTATTGATTTTATTTCTTTCAAGGAGATCAAGGAAGAATTTATCCACAACCTTCAAGTCCCTTTTATTGGTTCTTGGTGTTGCAATTGGGAAATTGGAATATTTATTTGATTCCTCTCCTAGTTCTGTTTCTGGCTTTGGTGGATAATAGTAATGGTCAGAGTGAGTTGATGATTCAGATTCTTGAGATGATGGTTTTGACAGATTTTGATTATTTGAATCCAGTTTTTAGTTGTAAAAGATATTCTGGAGTAGTTAAGATTTTTTTTTTGTTGATTTTAATTTAATTTTTATTGGAGTTGAGGTTGTCTGCCACTGTTGGGACACCAGATGTGGGAACTCCTCTTGTGTGGGATTAAAATGAGGCAGTACCTGGAGGGGGAAATCACAGGTAACTAGTTTTGAATTGCTAATAACTCCTGTAACCAAGGGTGGCAAGGGTGTATTGCCTGCCCCTCCTGAAATACTGAACAAAATCTTCCTTGGAGCTCACAAACCAAAATAAAATTAGTAAGTGGCTTTACAACTGCAGAAGACAAAATTCAGCAGTCTCAGATCAGACCTATTCAATAAATGATATGAAAAATAATATCAGTAATTTTGGTTAATTTTTAGATTTAATGAAATACTTGTCTGTTTTAATTTTAATCTTTTGGTTAAATTGAGGTGAGTGGTTTCTTCTTGGTGATAAAATTTTTGTAAGATGAGTTATTTAAGGTGTTCAGAAAAATCTGGTGAGTGTTGGTAAAGGTAATTTTTTTGTTAAGGTATAGTTATAAGAGAGTAAATAATTTTTTAAAGGTTTGTTATTCTTTTTTAAGAGTGTTAATAATGAGATAAAATAGTATTTGTTAAATTTAAGAGGTAAGATTTCTTTGATATTGGATTTTTTAAAGGGGTCAGTAATTTTTAAGTCTTGATAATTTGTGTTAATTTTACTGGATAAAATATTTTAATAGAGTAGTAACCCTAATCTTGGGTACTGGGTAATTTTTAATAATAATTTTTAATTTTTTTTTTTAATACTAAGATTCCACTGAGCTTAGCTACTGGGCAATCTTTAACACTATACTTCCACTGAGCTTCAGCTACTGGGCAAGTAAATTCACTATAATTTGCTGGACTACCTCCCAGATGAGGGATGACTTATTCCTGTGCTTGTAATGTGCAGAGGATATATTGTGCATGGGGGGGATTTTGAAATTTGGGGGGAGAGAGCCCCTCTATTTATACCTTTTGGGAGCCCAGAGGGCCCTCCATGGGAGCTTTCTTTTTCCACTTTAATTCCTCTTGATTTCATCATGTGACTCTGTTTTTGGTGAGGACCTTTCTTGCATGGGTCAGGTGATTTAAGGTTTGGTGATAATTTTCTCTCTTCACAGCCTCCATTTATCACATGATTGTATTTTGGTGAACTAATTATGATGTGATATTCTTGAATTTTCCTTGCATACATGAGGTGATTCAATTTTGGCTGGGGATTTTTGTTGTGCACAGCCTCTTTTCTGTCACATGATATTCTGTTGGTGGATGCAGTATCACATGATGACCTTGTAATTCCTTTGCATATGTCCTATTTTAGGTTGGGTAGAAATGGCTGTGTAATTTATGCGGGTGTCATGTTTGTTTTTCTTCTTTTTTAAATTTAAAATGAAGTCAGGTGATAACTTCTTGCATTGGTGAATTTACTGTTTTCATGAGATAATGTGATTTTTGATTTTGACACATGCTGTGCATAGTCATGTGGTTGAGATTTAATTGGAATTGTGTACTGCATGCAGCCTGTTGTAACTAGCTTTGGTTTGCATGAGGTGATGAGTAGTGTAAATAATTATGTTTTAAGGTTTTAAGTGGGGCTACTGTGGATATAAGATAAGGTACTCCTGGGGCTGTGCTGTAAATGAATTGCAGGAATTCCATGGAGTTGAGCTTTGCATCATGTGACTTTGAATGCAAGTTGGCTGTATAACTAATGCATGTGTCATTTTCTTGCTGCATGAGTCCTGTGGCTGTAAGGGGGTGTAAAGCTGGGTGGGATGTGTAATTTAAAGGGTGGTACCTCATTTGTTGTAACTAGTTTGCTATATGTAAATTGATTTTTTACATATGCATAGTGAAATTGAATAAGTTTTTTAAAGACATACACTTCCCTTTTGGTGCCTGTGCCATGGTTTTATGAGTTAAATCCAGCTTCTTGCTGTAAAATTGACCTTTTGGTGTAAAATTTGAGTGTAAGTCTGCCTGTAGGCTGGATTTACTTCTGTTATGGGTTACTATGAGCTTGAGCCTGGTGAAAAAAATGGTATGGAATACCACAGTGCATATATAGTATAATATACCATTATGCACCATTTTTGCTCAGCAATCCAATGGTGACACTTCCAGGACCCAGTTACTTGATCCAAAATGAAGTCCCCAAATCCATCACCATCTTCAAAGGAGGACTTCTCAGCTATTCAATCTGGCAATTCCCTGGCGGCTACCAGAAGACCATTCAAGGACCCCAACCACCTGTGTGAGCCAGTGAGGTATGTATAACATACCCATAAGGCCACAAATAGCTTTATACACAGTTCAATTTGTCTTCAACTGACTTTTTAATTAAATTTCAAATAAAAAATAACAAAAAAAGAGTATAGCTTCCTTTTGGATAAACAAATTTATAAATATTATGTTATTTTTGTATTCTACACCAAAAATAACCTAGGGTACATCCATAAGGTGTTATACCCAAAAACACTTATTTCTTATGTTATTGGAAGATTTAAGAATCTCACAGTACTAATGTAACTTTTTTAACATTTTTTAAAAATTGTTAAATTTAAGCTTAAATAAGCTTAAATTTAAAGTTGCATAAAGTTTATGCAAACTTACCAAAATTTTAGTTAAAATTGAGGTGTTGTGTATATTTAATGAATTGGCTAAGGATTTTCCATACAGATTGTAAATCCCGAGTAAGCTCAATTTAAAATGTTTTAAGGCCATAGTATGGCTTCAAATAAATAAAAGGGCAAAATCCATGCAGAAAGGTGGGACAAAGGAAAAAGACCAAATAGAGCTAGGGTACCCAACTTTTTGGATCTGAAAGGATTCAATTAAGGTTTTCCACCTGTATTGGAGGATTTTAAACCTTATTTAAACTTTAAGATTAGACTTTGATCCAACATTAAAGTTTAAACTGGTTTTATCCCAATTGAAACAGGAATTGCAAGCTGCCAAAGGGTAAATCCCAATATGCAAGCTTGAATTTAAGGTTTTAAGCACTGTCAAAACTTAATTAAGCTTAAAAAGCTTAAAGAGCTTAAATATTCAAGGTTACAAGCATTAAAACCTTATCAAAAGCTAAGGTTTGGTGTGTATTGCTATTTTATGTGGAAAAATAGCAATAACTTCAAAAATTTATTAAAACTCTCATTCTTAATGGATTTGCTTGAAGGTTACACACAGCGTACAATTTAATATTATCTATATATAAATTAAATTTAAAGTATCTTTTGCCTGGGTATTTAGCCTGGAAATTTACTCTTTTAATTAAAGCTCAAAGAAAATTATGATTTCTTTAAAAATTAATTAAAAGCTGAATTCAAGATATTTCTTCTTGAAACTCTATTTTTAAGTTGTTCATGTGATGAACTTTAATATAAACAAGCTTATTAATAGGGGGTTGGTAAACACATGTAAGCCCTTACGTGTTTTTACCAATTTATGGTAAAAACATGTAAGTTTATGGTAAAAACAAGTAATTGACCTTATTTTTCAAAAGAAATTCCTCAGGCTCAGTTTTGAGGATTTCTTTAATTTCTTTTTGCCATATTTTTCCCAACTTGGCATGTCAATAAGCACAAATTTTTTCAATTTTTTTTGCCAAATTTCACCAATTTGGCCAATATGCCAAAATGGCATATTTTTTTCAAAAATTCATTTAAAATCTTCCCACTTATGAATTTCCTTTAATTTTATTTAAAATGAAGGGTTCAATGTGAAGAATAAAGAGCCAAAATCCCATAATTTTGGGAATTTTTTTGGGTGGGACAAGTGAAGGCTCAAAAAGGGTTTTTTTTGAAATGTTTTTTCCCATCATTGTAATATGCCTATTTTTAAAAAGTGAATTTAATAACTTCCCACTTATGAATTTCCTTCATTTTTTCTGAATTAAAGAGTTCAATCTGGAAAATAAAGAACCAGAAGCTCACGAATTGGGAAAATTGTTTTGGTGGGACAACAAGTGAAGGCGCAATGAGTGTTTTTTTTCTTGTGTGTAATATGACTAGTTTCAAGTACACAAGTTCCACATGTTTGATAAAAAAGGAGACTGAGGTGGGATTCAAGCAATAAATATGACTGAGGAGGGGGATAATTGGCATAAATTGTATATACAAAAATCATTCAATCAGAATCAACCTCCAAAATAGTGGGTTTTTTTGAGAGGGGGGAGGAAGATTGGACAAATACAACATTCTGTGTTTCTTAAATTTATCAGCCCACCCCAGGGCTTGTGTTTGGGCATGAATCTCCAAGTTCACAGTAATGGGGGGGACTGGATAAAATTTAGAAATGATGATGTCCAAAGGAACAAAATGAGCACAACTATTCAAGAAGCAGATGAAAATGGGGGGATTATCATTTGGAGGACAGAAATAAGGGAAAAAAGAAAAAGATTGGGCTGTGGAATAAAAGAAAACTGTTCTTTTATACTTATTTGCAATTGGATCCCCCATGTCAGGCATGGAAATCCACTTCCTTTTTGGAGCCTGGAAAACATCTTCATACCATTCAATTCTTTCCAAATAAGAGGATACTGAGGGAATTAAGGTGTTCATGGCTTCATAAAGGTCTTGATTTTGGTGAATTTCTTCAGGCAAATCACCTCTGACATCAGCCCATTGATCTTGAGTCTTGTAAATGAAGTGGGATACTGTTCTGTAGCCACAGTTTCCATCACCCTGGACATTGATGGCCTTGAAGGTGTATTTCAATATAAACTTGGGCAAGTCTTCTGAGCCAGTTATTTGATAAAATAAGTTGAAAAAATGAATAAATATCAAAATAAACAACCGAAAATTAAATTAAAAAGAATCAGAAACTCACAAACATCTTGGAGCATTCATCACTTGTGTGACAATTGCTTTGACAATGCTCACAGGTCAAGTCAATTGCATCATAGATATTCAAACTGGTGGCAGGCTTGTGTGATTTTCTTTATAAGGTTTTGCTTCCAATTGCCCATCTTCTGGACCTTCTAAGGGTTACTTCTGATTTATTTAATTCAGTTGCTGAGGGTAGTGAATCTGATGAACTGATGGATTTAGATAATGAGTCCTCAGAATTTTCAGAATCTTCAGATGAGTCCACTTCCATAATTGGAGAGGGGACATTTGACTGGGATCTTGAGATTGTTGTACTGTTCACTTTTGAGGGGGGTCTTCCTCTTCTCTTGGATTGACTTTCAATAATTTCAAATCTTGAAGGTTCTCTTTTGTTTTGATTTTTGTTTTTATTCTTGGCTCCTTGGGGTCTTCCACGGATATTCTTGCATTCTAGAGGGTCTTCATAATATTGATCATTCTCTTGACTCTTGGGAATTTGATCAAATGGGACTTTTCCAGTCAAAACATCTTGAAAATGTTGAAGTATTGGAGTGATTTCTGCCATTGGTCTTTTACACAGGTATTCCACAATGTCTTCAAATATTTTCTTGGCGTCATTCTTTCCTTCTTTTTCAACACTTTGATCATCAACTTGAACAACAGCCTGAGAAGAATATGACAAATAAAATCAGTTAATAAGAAAAAAAATAATAATAAGAAATTAAAAAACCCTCACAGGCAAATTCAAATGCCATTGAGGATGGAAGTCTGATAACTCAAGCCTTTGGCGCTTGGCAAATGTCTTTTTGGTATTATGCTTGCAAGGAATGCCTTTATAATTGTTGTATTTGTTGGTGCATTTTTCATTTGGAGGAAATTTTGTTTTGAAATTTTCAAAGGCAATCTGAAAAGTATAATGAGACACCTTGCCATTGAGGGCACAGATGTGTGGAGGAAAATTCTTGACTTGGACAATTATTTCTTTGGAGATTCTGTTGATTATTTCAATAAATTGTTTTCTGAATGCCATGTGGAGAGCCCTGAATACCTCCAGCATAGTACCAGTGGACTTTTGGAGCCAAATTTTAACCATGGCATGGGCAACTTCAACTCTGGAGGTGGAGCCCACACCCAGGTGGCAATGGTGGTTGGTCCAGGCTGGCACATAATACTCCTTCAGAGGAAGCCATGTCTTTTCCAAATATTGCAAGACCTCAGGATTTTTGACTTGCTTTTGAAGCTTCTTCCAGTTTTCTTTGAAAGACTTTTCAGTGGATGAATACATAAGCTGAGAAATGAATCCCAAAGTCATTAATAAAGACAATAATAAGAACAAAAGTGAAGTAAAGTGAAGAAGTATATTACTTGATTCCAAAGGCCCATAAAATTTTCAAAATCAGTTCCATGACCAATTTTCTTCATGTAATGAGCAGATACATCCTTGTTGATGTGCCAAATGCATAGCATGACTTTGGATTCTGGGAAGAGCTTATTAATAGAGTTTTTCAAGGCCAGATCCCTGTCAATAACAATAACTGGAGGGGGAACAAGATTGGTGTTGTTGAGGACCTTTTCTATGTATTGATTTAATGCCCAAGTATATAAAGGTTCATTTTCATTCCTCATCAACCAATAAGACCCAGAAAAGGTCTTATTGGTTGAGTTGAATCCAACAATATGAAAAAGGGGCATTTTGTACTTATTGGTTTTATAAGCACAATCCATAAGAATGACATGAGGAAAGCCATGAAGAAGTTTTATGGCCAGGGGGTGAGTAAAAAACAAGGAGGTAATGTGCCCCTCAGAATCCCTTGCAGAGGACCAAACAAAATTTTCTTCTTTGAGAGTGTCAATAAGAGCATCAATGGGCCTTCTGCCTTGCAGTTTGTCTTTCTTGATTTTCTTGACTTGGTTGTAAATTTCTTGAAGGATCACAGGCCTGTCAGACTCCTTCTGGCTGCATAATTGGGCCTGAATTTGCCTTGGAATGAGCGGTGATTCAGACATTTGAGAAATTTGGGATGTTTCTTTCTCATTGAATTTCCTGAAAGCAGGATGTGCCATGATATTTTCAGTGGCATCATGGCTATGTTCAGGATTTTTGACTTTAAGAGTCCAAGTGGTACTCTTGGCATATTTCCTGGCATAAAGTCTAAAAGGACAGTCAAGCTTTCTTGAGGTGACTGCTTTGGAGGGGCTTTTGTTGGGATTTGGGGTGCCAGAACTGTCACAACATATTTCAATTTGGTTGGGGGTCATATTTGACCTCAAGGTGGACACAGCATACCCTTGAGCCCTGGAAACATTATGCACATGTTGCCAAAGAAGCTCAAGGGTCTGAAATTCACCTTCAGTGGGGGGTTGAAGCATTTTTTAATGAAAAATATGTATAAAAGTGAAAAAAAGGGGGAATTGGGGGATTTGGAATGGGGTAAGAACCTTTCAAAATGTGAAAAAGAGGTGAAAAAAGGTGTGGAAAATGAACAGAAGTGGTTAAGAGTGAAAGAAAGTGGTTTAAATGTGGGATTAATAGATGAGGGAAGGTAGAAAATTGAAAATTGATATGCTTGAAAGCAGGTTGTTGTGGTGGAAAATGCAGTCTTTGGGGGAAAAAAAGAAAAAAAAGTGTGAAAAGCTTTGCAAAATGGCTTTGGTAATGCTGTTTTCCCAAAAAAAACCAATGGTTTGGGGTGGGGATAATGTGGATTATTGGGGTGTTTGGGCTTGTTTTTTTGGGGGGGCTGGGCAAAAAAATCTGAAACAATTTGGAGTTAGAGAGGTTTTGTGGGGGAAAAACCTCTTTTGGGCATGTTTTGGCCCGATACAGGCCCAATTGTGTTTCATTTTTAATTAAAAATGGGCCCAGGGCACCCCTTAGGTGTTTTTACCAATTTGCTTACGTGTTTTTACCAACAACCTATTAATATTAAAAACTTGAATTAATTAGTTTAAATGAGGATTAAAGTTACATGGAGTTAAGAATGACACTGGTAACTTTAAATTGAAATTAAAAATAAGTTACCTTAAGTTAGGAACTTTATTTTCAAGCATGGTTTTTCAGTTTTGACCTGAGCACGCCTTCTGTATTCATTATGAATCATGAGGGCTGCTCTGAAGACATAAAAAGAGTCTTTTTCATCACTGTTTTTGTCCATCAATCATTATTAATCCAATCATATTAGAAATTTAAACAGGTAAAGTTTTATTAAATATGAAATCTCATTATTAAAGTAACTCTTAAGTTATTTTATTCGTTATTAATTAAAATTAAAGAATTGAAATCATAGAATTAAGATTATTGTTGTAAACACCAATAATATATTTTATTATATAAAATTATCATCTTAAATATCTTCTAAAAATCCACAAATTACTCTTCAAAACTCTTTAATCATAATTCTTATTATAAAAAGTTGTTTTATCTTTAAAATTATTGATTTTTGGCGTGTTTTTAACTTATAATTATTATTTAATATAATAACTGTTGTTGTTTGACTTGTTGCATTAAATAAATATTATAAGTAAGCTTTCTCTAAGGTTCTATATTTTCTATCTAGTATCAGTTTTTTTATATAGAATTTTTCTAAAAGAATTATTTCTGCACAGTGTGTGTTTTAATTCTTTGATAAATAATATTTATATTATTTATAAGTGGTTAATATTCATATTTTACACGTGTAATTGTCTCATTAAGAGCTTTACACTTCTTATTGTTATAATTGTCAGTGACTATAACAATAATAGAATAATTATAATTCACTATAATTATTATATTTTTGAAATAATAATCAAATTTATTTTTTTTATAATTAGTTTTAATAATTATATTTAAATTTGTGGCTATAATATTTCATTATATTATATATTTCTGCTGAGGACAGTCATAGTACTCTTAATATTGCTACTATTATCAAGAGTTTCATAGACAAACCTTCCATTTGGGGGCCTGGCCGTGATTATAACCAATTTTTGGGACATAAATCATATTCTAGACCTTATTTTACTGTTTTTTTGATGTAAAATTGCCATATTTATCTTAATATTGGCTTTTTTGGGACTTATCCCTTATAAATAATCTTTATAATATTAATAAAGTTATTTTTTCTTAAGAATATTGTTTGAAACAATATACTATTGAGTGACTTGGAATAAATTTCTTTTGTCTAACTTGTGGCTTTTTCACATCACAGACTTGAAATTTATTCTTTGAGTTATTCTAGTATAAAGTGAATAATAATATGATTTTGATTAATAAACTTGTTAATTGCATAATTATTATTTCTTTAAAGAAAATAAAAAATCAAATAAAAAATTAAAAAATTAAAAATCTTTACTAAAAATGTTTTTTCTTTAATCTTAGACATTTTTCTTTATTTTCAACATAATTTGCCATAAATTACATTAAAACAACTTTATTCAATAAGTTCAGTTTATAAGTTATTCTTATTGTTTGATAAAATAACTTATATTTTTATTTTTTTTCTAGTTTCATCAGTTAGAGATAGCTCTTCAGACTCTGAAGCCTCAGAGTCTAGTATTGAAATCCAAACTAGCCCAGAGCCAAGGGTTTGATAACCAAAGAACCCTTCAAAGGTCCAGCAGGTGAATTGAATTCATTCTTAGTCTATTTTTTTCTTAAGATTGACGTGAAATGACTCCTACTAGAAGTGGAAGTAATTACTCCATCCAATCAAATGGATCTGGACCAGGAAATTCCAGTCACAAATCAAAAAGACAAGAATGTCAGCCCAGAGGAGAGGCACAAATGGAGGATGCCAGAGCTTCCACCAGTTCCCAGAGGTTAGCCAGAACCTTTGAAACTCTTATTGAGAGTCCAGAAGCTGACATAACTGCTATTGCTATTAGACCTGAATCATTTCCAACAGGCAGCAGTGGAGATTTACCAGTCTCAGTACAAGAACTGGTTTATGGCCACAAAACAGCAAGAGTGGGAACTTCTCCGAGGTCTTTGGATAGGCACAATGAACTCTTATCTTCCAGTGAAGAAGTTCATGGGGCCAGAAAAGACAGAAGAACTTCTGAAGGGTTGGACACCAATGTCTTGCAAAGGACAAGTCCAACAGATAAAAGCTTGGTTGAAAAACCAAAGTATGTTATCAGAGGATCAGAAGAAGAAGTTGACCCAAGGCAAGGAAAACAGCCCAGTGGAAGCTCCCCAAGCATCCACCAGCAAAAATCCTCCTCAACAAGTGCCAAGCAAGCCCAAGCAAGCCCCAAAGACCAATCAGAAGGGAAAGCAAAAGGCAAAGGGAAAGGAAAAGCCCAAATGCAACAAGCCTTACCCACAGAATTACAGAATCCCAAAGAAAGAAAAGACAGCCATGGACAATGTGTTCAATATGGCAAGAAATCTGATGGAATTCAAAAACAAGGAGGAGAAAAGATTTAACCAATCTTTCCCAAAGAAATAGATCTTTTTAAGCTTGTAACTCAATTTGTATATTGTAATAAAGAAATTATGACAAACTTTAAAACATTTGAGTATATCCAAAAAAAGCTGGGTAATGAGATATTACAAGTAAAAGACCAAAAAAAACCATTATTGGACTTGAAAATGTTAATAAAGACAATATTGTGTCTTTGACGCAAATTTGTGCAAGAATTGAGTCTAAAGTTACTTTGCTCAATCAACCAGATGTTCATTCAATTTCTTTTATAACTCAACAGTTAAGAGAACTGAAATTACAAGTTCAAAACTTGGAAAATTCAACTGGTCACAATGCAGCTCTTTTCAAAGAACAATTGGAAAAACGTGATAAAGCAAGACTTCAATTAAAAGAAGACATTCAATCAAGTATTAATAATATATCACGAAAAATAAATGGCCAAGGCAATCCACACCAATTCTTGACAGAACTGTGCTCAACTTGAATAATGATTTACATCATACCATTTCAAGTAATGTGAGGTGTGGATATGAAACTTTGATTAAAAATCAAGTACTTTTCCTGTCCTCAAAATTTGTATAAGGTAAAAAGCAATTAAAAATAGTATGAAATATTATTTTTAAGAGAAAACACGTCAATTTTATTGTTTATAACTTTATTAGTATAAAACAAAAATATTATAAAAATTTATTGTTTTACCAACAATAAAAAGTTATCCAAAAAATACTCTACAAGAGATATTTTAAGGCTACAAAAGAAATTTCTTCAAGAGAAATTTAAATTGGAATTAATTGAGAAAAGAACTGCAAGCAATTAATTAAAGAGCAAAGTCTTTAAAAATAATATTAAAGAGAAAACACGCCCAAAAGTGACCAGAGTGAATTTGGAAACAAAGTGACAAAGTTAACAGTGATGAAATATGCTTTAATTCACTTTTGGGGTGGTTCAGGGGTGAAAATGATTATAAAAGCTACAAACAATGATTATAATGATTTTTTCACGTGGTTAAAAGGTTTAAAATGATATAAGAAAGGTTGCTGGAATCCTTTATTGATTGGTTTAACAATGTTTAAACTAATTATAAAAGGAAAAGATTCTAACATGAAGAGAAAAAGGGGGCAAAGAAGACATTCTTTTATAGCCATCAATTCTCTTACTCCAAAAGTAAAATTTACTCTTGTCAGTCGTGAAAAACAGTATGACAACAGAAAAGCCAAGTATGGCATCATTGAACCCTGGTTTAGACCAAAAAGGGCTGGTTGTAGCCATTTTTAGCCATTTTAGACCCTTAAATCAGCCATTACTATAGCAATACCAGGCCTAGAGCCTCCAAAACACGTCAGAATTGTGTGTCAGAGACGTAGAAACCAGTTAAAACTGTTTTTACTATGATGGTTTCATCTTAAGGGTAGTTTTACCCCCTTGGCAACAGCTAAAACTACCCCAGTTGGTATCAAAACCTCATCATCAATTGAGTCCACAGACCCTGTAGCTCAATTCCAGGCCAAAAGTGATGAATTTTTGCGTGAATTTTGACATCCCATGCCTGTCAGCAAGGACTTTGGGGGTCTAGCTCCCCCTTAGAGCTGGAGTTCCTTTTCCCCCCAAATTTAATCTTTCCAATTTATTTTTCCTTTAATTCCTCATCATGTATTATACTTATAATTTACATATGTAATTCAATTCAATTGTACAGTACAATACAGTAATAACTGACACCTCATATGTAAATCACAGTTTACTTATGTAATACACACGCACATTTTGACATTTCAATTGAATTCAATTGAAAATACTTCAATTCCTCATAACTTCTAAACTAAACACAACACCTCAATTTTAACACAAAATTTGATGGTTAACACCACATGTGGTGTGAATTAAATTAAAGTTCTGAGGATTTTCAACTTTTGTATTGAAAATACTAAAAACTTAATTTAAGCTTATTTAGAGTTGAACTACAAGAATTTCACTCAGAGGTGACCCCACCTGATTTTTTATGAGGAATCCAATTGTGAAATAATTTTCATATGTTCATTTATTGGATAAAAAGTTATAATAATTTTTATTTAACTTTTTTCCAAATTTATTTATTTTTTTACGATTTTGTTAAAATTTCATTTTTACTTAATTTTTTCAAGTATAAATGTAATTTTATACTTACAAAATTCAATGTATTTTTATTTTTAAATTGTAATTAATTTTTTATTATTAATATAATTTTATATTTATATTTTTGTTTTTCTTCTAATAATATAAATAAAGTTATTTTATTTGTATTAATAAGTCATTTTTGTATTTGTGGTCTTTTCGGTATATGAAATTACCTCTAAGGCTCACATTCCCTCCCCCTAAAAAAGAATATTACTTTGTAATATTGGTTTTTCTAGTGTGTCTGCATCTCCTGAGGAGTTTGGTAGCTTCTGGTATATTCTCTTCTTCTAACCATTCATCTTCACAAGTTGGGTCACTGTACCTAACAAGGTATTCCCTCACTTTCTTGGTTCTTAATTTCCTTTCTTTAAGAACTTTGGTAATTTTCTTAGTACCAGATGTCTCAATAGGACGTATAACTTGGGGAATCTTATTCCTCAAGGGAAATTTCTCAGAATCACTAGATTTATATGGCTTTATCAAGCTTACTGGAAATGTAGGGTCCTTATTGCTAAGTTCTTCAGATAACTCTACTTCAATAGCATTTTCTCCATGGAGGGCCTTAATCCCAAAAGGTCCTGCAAAGGAGTCTTGAAACTTTTTACATCCTTTGATGTTATTGAAGTTAGTGGTGGATACAAGAACTAGGTCCCCCACCTTGAACTCTGGAGTTGCATGTGATTTATCCCAATTGTCTTTAGCATATGCAAAAGAGTCCTTCATGCATCTTACTTCATGCTTTCTAGCTTTGTCTAGCATTCCTTTGAAGCTAGCAGCTGTGGGATGTATTTCAATTAAGTCTTTCCTCAAGGAATCTTGGGGTAACTTGGGGTTCCATCCTTTTTCTAGAATAGCAGGAGTCTGATTGGTACTGGCATGGATTGATGTTTTATATGCTAATTCCAGTGCTGGAAACAGAGTACACCAATCATGGGTAAATCCATCACAATCTTTGAATTCAAGGCCAAATGCAAAAACTCTTCTCACCATGTCCTCTAAGGTTTTGATCATCCTTTCAGGCAGGCCATCAGTTTGTGGGTGGTAGGCTGTAGAGAAAGACAGTTTAGTGCCAAATAATTGGTGAAGATTTGTCCATAGTGCTGAAGTAAATTTGGGATCTCTATCACTGATGATATTTGTAAATATCCCAGTCCATGACACTACTCTATTCAATATCAGAAGAGCTGTATCCATGGCTGTATCATCTTTGTGACATGGTAAAAAGATTGGAGTTTTACTGAATCTGTCCACAATTACTAGGCAAGCATTATAGGTTCTGTCACCTCCTGGTGGTAGGCCAGTTACCCAATCCATATGGATAATTTCCCAAGGTCTGTTTGGTTCTTGGATTTTTATCATATTTCCAAGTCTCTTGCCAGTGGATTTATTTGCTTTTTGGCATCTGTCACAGGTTTTGCAATACTCTGTAACATCTTTCTGCCACATTGGCCACCATATGCAGGTCTTTACTTTCTCTCTTGTTCTGTCTTCAGACAGATGTCCTGAAAAGGGACTATCATGGCATTCCTTCAGTACAAGATTGATTAATGACCTGTCTACAACTGTCATGACACAAGTGTGCTTGGTTCTGTGGTAAATTATACCATCCAGTAGGTGAAATCTTCCTTCATCATAAGATTTTCTCCATACTTCATCCAAGGCATGTATTTGAGAGTTGTCTTTACAGTCTTTGTTAAGTAATTGGCATAAGATGCTACAATTCGTATCTTGAGTGTAACTACTTCTGACTTCTTCAAAGAAGGTGGTGTTCAAGTCTGTAACACTTATTCCTTCTATTGGAATTTGTGGTGAAGCTTCTTCTGGCACATAAGCAGGATTATCAATATTATTTGGTAATGGACATCTGCTTAGTCCATCTGCATTCTTATGAATATTCCCATCCTTATGAACAATAGTCATATTGCCTCTGTATTCTTGTATGGCTATTTGCCATCTGAGCATGTGTCTGTTGGGTGTTTTCATGTTCAAAAGTGATTTGACAGCTGTAAAATCTGTTATAACTTCAAAAACACATCACTCTAAGAAGTAGTTCAATTTCTCCAAGGCCCAGACAAGGCATAGACATTCCATCTGACTTGCTCCATATCTAGTTTCAGTTGGTTTGATTTGCCTGGATATGAAACATATGGGTCCTTCTACAGTTTTATCATTTATGATCTGAACTTGGTGAAGTGCAGCACCCAGCCCATCCCCTGATGCATCAATATACAGTTTGAAAGGCAATTTAAAGTCTGGCATCAGTAAGAGTGGAGCAGTGGTCAATGCTTCTCTTAGAGACTCAAAAGCTTTGACTCTGTCAACAGTCATTTCAAATACTGTGTCTTTGTCACACAACTTATAAAGTAGTCCTGCTATGGATGCAAAATCTTTAATGTGTTGCCTGTAATATCATGCAAAACCTAAGAATGACTGAATTTCCTTCTTATTCTGAGGCATGGGTTTTAACAATACTGCTGCAACTTTGTTTTTGTCAATTCCAAGGGACAAACCAGATACAACATGTCCTAGTGCCTTAAGTTCTTTAAATCCAAAATGACATTTCTTCAAGGAGATTTTCATGTTTACTGATTGAATTTTTGTCAAAACTCTTGATAATCTGTACATGTGCTCCTCCCAAGTCTTGGAACAGATAATAATGTCATCAATGTAAATGATTAACCGTCCCTCTGAGAGTTCTTCAGGGAAGATTTCATTCATCATTCTTTGGAAGTGTGAAGGTGCATTTTTGATACCAAAGGGCATCCTTAAGTATTCATACACTCCACAATGAACAATAATTCTCAAGTATTTTCTTGCTCTTGGTGTTACCACATTTTGATGGAATCCTTTAAGGGCATCCATAGTGATTATATACACTTCTTGAGATATTTGAGTAAGGGCAATTTGGATTTTTGGTATTGGGTATCTGTCTGGAACAGTGTAAGTGTTCAGAGCTCTAAAGTCCCCAACCATTATAGATTTTCCATTATGCCACGCCACTATGACTGGTGTAGTTATTTCTACTTCTTCATTGTGGCCTACTTTTCTTATTACACCAAGGTCCAGAAGTTCTTTGATATTAATTTCTAGAGCTTCTCTTGATTTTGGACTTGCTGGATAAGCAGGCCTTCTTAAGAGTGGTGGATAAGGTCTCTCAATGTTAAGAATGATGTCAACCTCATGACCAATAATTGCTCCTAGAGGTTCTTTGTCTGTAGCAAATGCTCCTCTGTGGTCATAAAAAAGGGAAGAAAGTTCATTTTCTTGTTTATCAGTCAGATGAAGGCTTATTTCAGCCTCATTTAACTGTTCAGACTTAAATTTTTCTAAGTCTAAGTTGACTGGTGATACTTTGTTTACTGTAATCTGTCTTTTAAATGGTAAAAAGGCAAATTTTTGGCGCTTATTGTCTCCAATAGTAAAGTATCTGTCTTTGTTATTATGTAAATCTATCCCATACATGATTAAATGGTCATTTCCCAATATAAAATGGGTACTAGAGCAATTTTCCATAACAGCAAATTCAACTGTGATCCTTAAATTCCCATTTATGTGTGGTAATATGACATTGGTCTCAAAGATTCCTAATGCTTTCATCGGGTTACTTGCACTGTTGAATTTTATACCATCAATTGGTAGCAATTGGTCTTCAAAATTTGGTACACAAGTCTTAAGAAAAGATTTTCCAACACAAGAGCAGAAGGCTCCTGGGTCAAGCAAAAGTTTGGTGGGCTTGTTGTCAATCACCACCTCCGTTATACAGGAGTTACCAGCTGTATAACCTTTTCCTCTGTTTGGTTTTGTCTTCATATGTTGTGCATCTTGAACTTTTGATAAATCAACTTGACCATTGCTCAATTGTGGTGAGTGGGAATAAGATTCCATGATGTCAAAAGTGGCATTGATATTTTCTATATCTTTTGAAGATTCAGAAAATATGGATGACTTATCATCTGAATTGTCTTCAATTATGTCTTCTTTTTCAACATCTGGTCCCTTTTCAATGTCAATCTCATTGACTTTCCCCCTTTTTGGACATGTATTGGCTAAATGGGTGGTGCTTTGGCAAATATGGCATTTTCTGAATGTATCTGCAGATTTATATTTAATATGACTAGAATTTTCTTTGGGGTTTTTGTCCACAGAATCTTTCCAAGGTGTATTGAACCTTGTTTTGAGATTCACCCTACTAGAACCAATTTTGGTTCTGGTGGTTACTTCTTCTAGTATATTGATAATATCCTCTGCTGAATATTGTTCAGTAGTCCTGCTTTTGACAGCATGCTCTAAGTCACCTCCACAGTGTCTCAGAATGTTTCTATGGATCATAAATTCTGACATGTCAGGATATAATGCTGTTAATCTGTCCTTTTGTTGGCAAAACCATGGTAAAGCTTTGTCTTTATCAGAATTAAATTTGGCAGATTCAAAGGCTGTTTCAATTTTAAACCTCCAAGCATCATTTGCCCATTTGTTGATGATTTGGCTTTTCCACCAAGTCCAACTCTGGTGTCCATGTGCTTGTCTTATTTTGATGTACCATCTGTGAGCTGATCTGGTAAACAAGGTGTTAAACCTGGCTGTTACCAATCTGTCTGGTAATTCAAAATCCTCTTTGATAATGTCAATACCTCTAATGAATTTCATATGGTCATACTCTCCTTCACCACTGAGGTAAGGCCATTCTTTGAGTTTTGGAACTTCTTTCAAGAGTGCTTGGCCCATTGATGGTTCCAAGTTATGAAAAGAAGTGGATAATTCATTTTTTAATTGTGAATTATCAGGATCCAACACTTGTGGATTTGGAATTCTTGTGCACTCATTTTGATTTAGAGGTGTAGACACTCTTGGTAAGGTGTTCAGTATTTGTTCAATGTCATTCATTTTACTGTTGCCACACCTTTGTGAATTTCTGTATTCATGTTGGAAGCTTTGTATTAAATTTATTACTTCAATTTTATACATGTCTTCCTTATGTGTCAGATCTTGCCATAACTCTGTCTGTCTTGTATTATCAGCAGTGACTTGATTCAATTTCATTGATAATTTTGATATTTCTTCTTGTGAAGCATCAAAACACTTTTTCAAGGAAATGGTATATGTCTTTACTTCAGTAAATGAATTTGAAATGTCATCAAGGACTTTCTTGTTATCTGTCTTGATAATATTTATGGCTTGTTTAATTCTTGTTTCAATTATGTCATCAATATTGAATTTAGAATATTTATCTGTTAATTCTTTAATAATGGCAGATTGTTCATTTATTTTATTGTTAGAAGAATTATCATTATTGGAATTTTTAATTGTTCTTAAAACTTTTTCAAAACACATAAGTGTTTCATTAATTTGGCACATACACAGGTTGTTTGTTTTAATGTTGTTACAAATGGTTTCATTTTTATCAGAAAGATGTTTTTTCATGTCATTTATAGCATCATACAGCTCTGGGATGGAATCAAATATATCAGAAATCATTTCTGGAATCTTAATCTGGCTTCCTCCTTCTTCTGTAATTCCATCATGGTTCTGGCCATCTGGAATACATTTTCCATGGCATCCTGCTGAATCTTTGGAATCCTGTAGCCTTGGCTGTAAGGTTTTGGGGCTGGTGCCTTCCCTTTGCCCTTGTTTGGAGCTTGTGGCGGCTTTTTCACGTTGGAATTGCTGCTGCTGGCCACTGGGGCTGTTTTTGGAACTGGTTTGGGTGGTGGAGGGTTGTTTTTCCTCAATTCTAGTGTCAAAAGCATCATTTTTTTCTTCTCCATCAATGGATGCCATCCATTGAGCAATTTGCAAGTGTTGGGATGGCCCAGGAATTTTCTTACTGTCAGGTAAGAATTCACGCAATTCTTCCACAGGTCTGCAAGGATCTGGTACTCCTTGAATTGAAGTGAATTGTTGTATGCACTTTGGCTGGCTCTGTATATGTCCACAGAGGCTTGTTGTGGCGGTGTCAGCTCTTTTTGAAGGTAAAATAGTATTATCAGCTTCAGAATGACCCAATTTAGTTGTTTGGAAGTCATCAACTGACCCTTTTCCTTCTGTACCTGATTGGCCTCTGCCATAATCACGTCTATTACCTTTTTGGGAGCTGCTTGAGGGGTTGTAGCTGGCTCCTGACCTGGTTGAAGGCATAATTATGGTTTAAAAAGGCTTAAAATAGTATTTTTACGTCAAAAAACTCACTATTGGCCAAATTCTTAGCTTTCTGAAGAGTATTACTTATGTCCAAGTTAATCAATTCAGAAGATATTGGTTCAGGTTGATTATTTTGAGTCACAATGACAGTACTATTATGGTCTGAATTAATAGTGCTTGCAGGAACAATGCTGGTGACTGTTGAGGCTGTTTCAATGTTTTCTTGTCTTACCACGTTGTCAGACACTAAAATTAATGAAAATGCCAATTAATTAAGTAAAAAAAGGTTATTTCAAAAAGGAAATGAAAATATAAGCCTCACTTATAATATGGAAAAAATCATCTTTTTTATGGATTTTTTGAATTATAAGTATTTTTTATATGTTTTTAAATTTTTCAATATAAGAAAAAAGATTTAAAAAGAGTAAAAAAAATATGTCACAGGTAAAATATCACGGCTGGGCGCCCAAATGTAAGGTGTGGATATGAAACTTTGATTAAAAATCAAGTACTTTTCCTGTCCTCAAAATTTGTATAAGGTAAAAATCAATTAAAAATAGTAAGAAATATTATTTTTAAGAGAAAAGACGCCAATCTTATTGTTTATAGCTTTATTAGTATAAAACAATAATATTATAAAAATCTATTGTTTTACCAACAATAAAAATTTATCCAAAAAATACTGTACAAGAGATATTTTAAGGCTACAAAAGAAATTTCTTCAAGAGCAATTTCAATTGGAATTAATTGAGCAAAGAGCGGAAGGAAATTAATTAAAGAACAAAGTCTTTCAAAAGAATATTAAAGAGAAAACACGCCCAAAAGTTACCAGAGTGAATTTGGAAACAAAGTCACAAAGTTTACAGTGATGAAAGATGCTTTAATTCACTTTTGGGGTGGTTCAGGGGTAAAAAATGATTATAAGAGTCACAAACAATGATTATAATGATTTTTTCACGTGGTTAAAAGGTTTAAATATATATAAGAAAGGTGGTTGGAATCTTTTATTGATTGGTTTAACAATGTTTAAACTAATTATAAAATGAAAAGATTCTAACATGAAGAGCAAAGTGGGGCAAAGAAGACATTCTTTTATAGCCATCAATTCTCTTACTCCAAAAGTAAAATTTACTCTTTTCAGTCGTGAAAAACAGTCTGACAACAGAAAAGCCAATTATGGCATCATTGAACCCTGGTTTAGACCAAAAAGGGCTGGTTTAAGCCATTTTTAGCCATTTTTAGCCATTTTAGACCCTTAAATCAGCCATTACTATAGCAATACCAGGCCTAGAGCCTTCAAAACACGTCAGAATGTGTGTCAGAGGCGTAGAAACCAGTTAAAACTGTTTTTACTATGATTTTTTTTATCTTAAGGGTAGTTTTACCCTCTTGGCAACAGCTAAAACTACCCCAGTTGGTATTAAAACCTCATCATCAATTGAGTCCACAGACCCTGTAACTCAATTCCAGGCCAAAAGTGATGAACCTTTGCGTGAATTTTGACATCCCACGCCTGTCAGCAAGAATTTTGGGGGTCTAGCTCACCCTTAGAGCTGGAGTTCCTTTTCCCCCCAAATTTAATCCTTCCAATTTATTTTTCCTTTAATTCCTCATCATGTATTATACTTATAATTTACATATGTAATTCAATTCAATTGTACAGTACAATACAGTAATAATTGACACCTCATATGTAAATCAAAGTTCACTTATGTAATACATGCGCACATTTTGACATTTCAATTGAATTCAATTGAAAATACTTCAATTCCTCATAGCTTCTAAACTAAACACAACACCTCAATTTTAACACAAAAATTGATGGTCAACACCACATGTGGTGTGAATTGAAATAAGGTTTTGAGGATTTTCAACTTTTGTATTGAAAATACTAAAAACTTAATTTAAGCTTATTTAGAGTTGAGTTACAAGAATTTCACTCAGAGGTGACCCCACCTAATTTTTTATGAGGAATCCAATGGTGAAATAATTTTTATGTGTTTATTTATTGAATAAAAAGTTATAATAATTTTTATTTAACTTTTTTCCAAATTTATTTACTTTTTCACAATTTTGTTAAAATTTCATTTTTACTTAATTTTCTCAAGTATAAATGTAATTTTATACTTACAAAATTTAATGTATTTTTATTCTTACATTGTAATTAATTTTTTATTTTTAATATAATTTTATATTTATATTTTGATTTTTATTTTAATAATATAAATAAATTTATTTTATTTATATTATTATGTTATTTTTGTATTTGTGGTCTTTTGGGTATATGAAATTACCTCTAAGGCTCACACACTTATGGAGGGCTCAAAGATATGGCAAGATGGAATACACTTAAGAGTGTAAGGAATAAATTACTATAATAAAAGATATGAGAAAAAGCAGCAACAAAGAAATAAGAGTAAGAATAGAAGAGCCAACCACAAACAAGTCCAAGTCCACTGTTTCAACCTGTCAGAATGGAAAGAGAAGGGTTAATAAGGATATGGCCACCCAACTCATACTGTACAGGCGAAGAAAGAAAAAATGCAAAGACTAACTTAAAATTAAATAATTATGATACCCAAATATAAGGATAAGAATTATTATAAAATAATAAATAAACTAAATTAATTAACTGGGGAAAAGTACCCAGGGGGAGAAAGAGGGGCTGGTATATGTGAGAATCACCAGCCCTGATCCAGAGGAAGAATTTTCATGAGAATAATTGATGATTGAATTGAGTCTGGCCAATACAGGTCCTGTAAAGCTGTAAAGAACCTGTACAAGAGGTGTGGTGTATTTGAGTGATCATACAGTTTCATACTGGTGTATTGAAACTGTATTGGGTGAATCCAACCTGTACAGGTATTGACAGGCTGTATTGATGTACCAAGCTGTATGCATGTTTCAGAATGAAGATTGCTGAAAATGAATGCTGATGCAGATTTTGGATTTGCTGATTTGAGGTGTTTGAGTGGGTGTATGAATGAATACCCTTACCCCTGATGGATGGTTGTTACAGTTAACCGCAGAGTGGGTATGATTTAACTCAGTGTCTTGCCATTCACCACTGTGTTCAAGGTGTCCTCTTCCTCGTCTTCTGGTTCTGGACAAGCCTTCTCTGTCCTCTGGCTGGTTCCTGAGGTGTAAAAGTGACATATCAGTTTTTGCAAGCAGTCAAAAACTTAATTTTCTTAGGTTATTTAAGTTTGAATGCGCCTTGTACAAATTTATTGTCTCCTGCTTTTGACAATTTGCCTTTATAGGTTACAATTGGGCTAATTATTGTAATCTTCCCTGTACAAGTTATCAAGGTTGGTTTATCTTGTATTTATGTAGAGCTTTGTGGGTTTCTACCCCTCTTGGAGAAAATTGGTGTCCACTTCTTTGCTTTAATGAGGCTTTCACTATGCCTCTTTCCTTTTCTATTGCTGCTTTCTGGTTCTGCAGGTATTGAAGGTGTACTGCTTTGTGGCTAGTTTTGAAGTGGTATTAAGTTCTCTTCTTCTGAATCAAAAGAGGAAAAAGAGGGCTTATGTCAGTTAAGACTTCTTGAAATTAAGTTTGCACATCTAAGAATGGCGTCTTGGCAATATATTCCTATGGGATACCCTTGTATTATGATGGTGTAATTGAAATTATCAATCACACATCAAAAATAAAGCTTTGTGGACTTCACCTATACTTTTTGTATACCAGTATCTCACAGATTAACTTGAATTAACATTTGTAATCTCAGAAGTGGTTATGTAATGGGAAATTGAGAATATCAATATGCCCAACCACGTGTCACAGGGGCTCTCCTAAATGAAGAGGGCCTGGCACTCACTGAACAGACTTACTTATGGAGGGCTCAGAATAAGGTACTCAATTGATAAGAGTAATGAAATAAGATAATAATTTACTAGTCATAAAATAATAAGAATTAAAAGATATGAGAGTAAAACAAAAGCAATAATAAAGAGCCAACCACAAATAATCCTGTACCACTGTTTCAACATGCTCAGAAAAGAGAAAAGGATTAATAAAGGATATGGCCACCAGGACTCTACTGAACAGGTGAGGGAAGGAAAAGACTAATTTAATAAATAATAAAATAATATTTCTTAGTGAGAAATAAAATAATATTAAATAATAAATCCAATATTTTAATTAACTGGGGGAAAAAACCCCAGGCGGATGAAGAGGGGCTGGTATATGTGAGAAATACCAGCCTTGGAGTTTGAGTGTTGAGATACTTGCCTGTATGCTGGAAGAAGTTGGATGTGGGATTGAATCCTGTATTGGTGAATCCAATACAGGTTATACAGTCAATACAGGTATTTGAGCCTGTATTGATGACAGGCCTGTATTTGGTGAATCCTGTATTTGGTTCTTGCCTGTATGAAACTGTATTGAGGTCTGAAAACTGTATTTGGAGAATGTTGAATGAAACCCCCTTTCTGATTGGGTTTTGAAGGGTATCAATGAAATAATTATTGTTGAAGATGATTGGTAATGCCCCTGCCTCCTTGGCTGTGACATTATCCCCCTCTTGAAAGTGGTGAGCTCTGAGCACCATAAGTATAGTGAGTCCTGATGAGCTTGCAATCAATCCATACAGTTCTTTTCCCCAATTCCTTAAATTTATCCCATTAAACTTTCTTCTATAATCAATACTCAAACAAAATCTTCATTTAATCACTTGTAGGTATCTTCTCCTTGATCTTGATTCTGAATTCCCTCTTTTCCCTCAAAATGCCTTCATTCTTCTTAAATTATGTTCATTCTTGTCTTGAGTGTCTTCACTAAACTTTTCTTGAGTCCTAATGGCTTTTGAGAAGGGGGTGACCTGGGATTAAGTCCCAAGAACACCTGATTTCATCAGAATTTGAATCTTGAGAGTGTTGGCATAAAATGGCCAATACTTGAGGTTTTGGACCATTTTAGAAGTCCTGGCCAAAATCCCTGATTTTGTGATTAAAGGGGTTTTTGGCCAATTTGCGCAAAGTGTGCAAATGCGCATATATGCCATAATGGCACATATTGGTGAAGAAATTGAAAAAAATTTGATTGCTGATGAAAAAATGGCCTTATAAAGTGTTCTGGCCATTTTGCGCATTTTGCGCAAAAATGCGCAAATGCGCAATTATGATGAAAGTGACCAAAAAGGCCTTTTGAAGCCTTTTGAGAATATAAACAGGCCTTTTGCGCAAAAATGTGCAAATTTGCCAATATGAATGATTAAACATATTTTGATGAAAAATGGTAAAAATGAGCTATTTTGAAGTTTTGAGGTTTGATATGGACATTTGTGCCAAAGTGCATAAATTCATGAAATTGGCCAATTGGGCCATTTGAAGCAGTTTTTTCCTTTTGATCTTCATTTCTTCCTGAATGTCTTTCTTCTTATCTCCTCCTTGAGTGGTCAATTTCCATAAATGCCTTGCTGATTGGGTCTTGGCTGTCAATTTTGATCTTAAGGAATGAGTTTAAGGATGACTTGAAGAAGTTTTGATGAGGGTTATCTGTAGCTGGTCTTTACCATTACTAGTGTTTTGCTCTTTGATTATTGAATGAATTGACTCCCCAAACATGATATGGGAGTGATGACTACTGCTTTGAAATAAGAAAGCAAAATAAAAAATAAAACATACAAGTAAAAGAAAATTAAATAAAAAATAAAAATGAAAAAGAACTGAGAGAGAAAGAGAGTAAAGAAAGAGATAAGAAATGCCTGAGGGTTGTTCTTCTTGTGGTGAGTTTCTTGATTTTGGCCAAAATGTTCTGAAAGATAAAATCAAGCATTTGATGCTCACAGCATGGCCAAGGTAATGTTTTACAAGAAGTAGACCCCTCAGGGATGCATACCAGGAGATGGAACTTACTTTCATAACTTCCACTCCCCACCAAGCACCATAAATGAAAAAGGAATTATGCCATAACATGAATTGTGGTAATGAATGTCTTGAAAGAGAATTTATGGCATGATTAAAGAAGGAAAGAATATTGTTGCAAGGCCTTCTGAACCTGTCCAAAGAATTGAAAAGTGCTCACAAAGTGGCCAAGGTGATGCTTACAACAAATTTGGGTAGAATACCCCCTTAAAGGTGCATGCCAGGAGAGGAACTTACTTTCATAAACTCCAATCCCCACCAAGCACCATAAATCAAACTCTTGAAGCATTTGGGCCAGGCTTGTCTGGATACAAAGTATGAAAATCCTTGACAAGGTCTGGGGAGTTGGTAAGGTTGGAAGCTGGTTCCCAAGTTGTTCTTTCTGGGTCTTCATTGAATCCTTTCCACTCCACTAAATACCATAATGAACCTCTCTTGAGTTTTGAGTCCAGAACCTGAGCCACTTCCGATTCTTCTTGCTCTTCCACTATTACCGGAGGTGGTGGCAATTGGTGTTGATTTGGAATAGTTGATTGCTTCACTGGTTCTAACAAGGACACATGGAAAACAGGGTGAACTGACTTCCATTGTTTAGGCAACTTGAGGTGATATGCATGGCTTCCAATCTTCTTGAGAACTTCAAAGGGTCCCAACCATCTTTCTGAAAGTTTCTTGGTGGGTCTTGTTGTCTTGATGTTCTTGGAAGCTAGCCATACTTTGTCCCCAGGTTGGAAATCAGGTGGAATTGCTCTATTTCTATCTGCATACTTCTTAAAACGCTTTATTGCTGACTCTAATTCTTCTTTGAAAACTTGCTGTAATGATTGGAGTTTTGTTGATAACTTTCCAGCAGGTGTATCTTGAGAAATGTGAATTGAATCAAAGCTGGGATTTCTTCCATAAATATTGAAAAATGGAGACTGTTTTGTTGATTAATGTTCTGCATTATTATACGCAAATTCAGCCAGAGGGAGCCAGGTTTTCCAGTCATCTTGATGGTAACTGGCATACATCCGAAGATACTGTTCTAGAGTCTGATTTAACCTCTCTGTCTTTCCATCTGTTTCAGGGTTCAAGGCAGTTGAAAGATCTCTTGATATCTTGAGCTGCTGACACAATTGAGTCCAAAATGATGAAACAAATGATGAACCTCTATCACTAACAATACTAATTGGAAGACCATGTTTGGAAAAGACATGATTAATGAATATTTGAGCTAATTCCAAAGAAGTGATTGTTGAATAAGTTGGAATAAATATTGCCATTTTTGAAAATCCGTCTACAACTACTAAAATTGAATCAAAGTTGCTTCACAAGGGCAATTGAGTGATAAAGTCCATTGATAAAGAATTCCAAGGACCAGATGGAATTTGAAGAGGCTTGAGTAATCCAAACCTCTTATGGTGGATGTTCTTGTTTCTTGAACATTGCTGAAATGAGGACACATCGTCCTTGATTATTTGATTCATGCCAGCCCAATAAAAATCCCTCTTGATGAGCTTGAGGGTATTATTCTGGCCAGGATGGCCAGCCAACGGTGAGTCATGATGCTTCTGAAGAATGTCCAATTGAATTTCATGATTGCTTGGAATGACTAATCTATCTTTCAACAATAATAATTTTGCTTTAGGTTCAAGAGAATAGTCTGGGACTGATTCTCCTCTTGCTAATTTCTTGAGGATTTCCTTATAATATTTGTCTTGCCATACTTGTCTTTAAATTTGATCAACTACATCTGAAAAAATATCAACTTTTTTTGAAAAGAATCTTGACTCTTGAATTTCATTTTGCTTGAGAACTTGATGAAAATTTTGAGGATTCTGCCTGATGAAATCCACCCCCCTCTTTGGGTACACGTTGTCCCAATGTGACAAGGCATCTGGTAAAGTGGCCAGCCTGCCTGGGCGGTAAGTGATGATAAAATGAAATTTGCATAGGAATTCAGCCCAACGGGCTTGACAAAAAGTAAGGACTTTAGAGGACATAAAATACTGAAGGGAACAAAGGTCTGTCAAGACCTCAAAGGAATCAGAAAGAGAAAGGAGAAAAGCACTCCAGCGCTTGAGAGCCCAAACTATGCCAAGGAGTTCCTTGTCATGAATTTCATAGTTGAGTTCAGCTGGTAAGAGCTTGCAACTATCAAATCCAATGGGATGCTTTCCTGAGTCATTCACCTGACTCAGTCCAGCACCCAAGGCATAATCAGAAGCATCAGTCTCTACAATAGCTGGTAGAGAAGGATTAAAATGAGAGAAAATAGGAGAAGTGGTGAAAGCTTCTTTGAGTATTTGAAACTGACTAAGAGCTTCCTCATGTCACAGGGGCTCTTGGAAGAAGAGGGCCTGGCACTCAGGAATCAAGAACTCACTTGGAGGGCTCCAAAGATAAAGAATAATAAGAATGAATTTCTTTAAGAAAGAATAAGGGGGAAGACAAGTATGCCAAAAGATGAGATAAGAAAGGATGAAGCCAATGGCCAAAGATAATAAAGAAGCCAACAGCCAAGAAGCCAACCAAGTGAATCCTCAATTCACTGTTTCAACCTGCCAGAAAAGGAAATGGAATTAGTATAAGGATATGACCACCAATATCCACTGGACAGGCGAGGAAATAAAAGAAAAGGGTGCTGAATGACTGACTTAAGATTATCAGTATTAACTTTAATAAAGTAAAAGAAAATAAGGATAAAAATAAATCCACTATATTAATTAACTGGGGAAAAAGTCCCCAGGTGCTGAAAAGGTGGCCAGTATATGTGAAAAGCTGAAAGTTGATCCTGGAAGGTGGATCAATGACTGTATTGTCCGAATCGGGAAATACAGTTCTGGCCATCTTGAAATTTGAACTGTGTGATGGAATTCCCACAGTAGAATAAGAAGTGGCCCAATTGGGCCAAGGCCATACAGGTTGATTGAATAAGGCCTGTACGGATGAATTGGGTTGTCCAAGGAGTATTGAATACTTGATGTCTTGACAACTGATTGAATTTTGTAATACCTCTTGAGAATTGACCTTAGAATAATCCTGAATGAATTGTACCAACCCACCTCCTGCAGATACAGGTGGTTGGGATCCTTGAATGATCTTCTGAATTGCCGCCATGGATTGCCAGACTGATAAGCTGAAAAGTCCTCCTTCGAAATGGGCGTCGGAATTATGGACCTTGAAATGGAAAGGTGGAATTGGGTCCTGAAAACGTCACCATTGGATTGCTGAGTAAAAATGGTGCATAATGGTATATAATACCATATATGCACCACACCTGCAATCTTGAGTACGGAGTGCATGAAGGAAAGGAAAGAATTCCCCTTAAGTTGAGGGAAATGCTTGTTGAGATGATTTGGTGGCCTCTGGTGGTTGCCAGAGGCCATGACGGTGAAGTTGGTCCATGGTGGTCCAGGGCCAAAAATGGGTCCTACGGGATTTGTGGCCAAAAATGGATCCAAGGTGTTTTTGGTCCAAATTGGGTCCAAGGGATTGGTGGCCAAAAAATGGCTCAGGTGGGCCCAATTGTGGTTTGGGACCCACCTGGCCTTGGGGGCTAGGTGGCTGCCCCCTTTGGCCTCATTGGATTAGGCCAAAAGGGGCCTAATCCGCCTACGGACCGCGGTACGTGGCCTACGGACCGTACGGACCGCGGACCGCGTATTACGGCCCGCGGACCGTAGAAGCCGTGGGGGGCCTAAATGGCCCAAAAAGGCCATTTAGGCCAAAACCCCCATAATGAAAGGGGTGGCCAGGAAACCAATGAAGGTGGCCATGGGGCCTGGAAGCCCCTGGAAGACAAAGGGACCCCCCAGGCCCAAAAACAGTGATGGAGGCCTGGGGGTTGGTGAGGTGGAAATTGGCCAAGAGGGCCAATGACGCAGGATATGGCCTGAGGCCATAAAGGATGATGGGGGCCATAAGTGGCCAATGGAATGGGTTATGGCATAAGAGCCATGGAACACCCAAAAGGGGGCAATTGGCCATAAATGATATGACATGGCCAATTGGCCCCAACTTGGCTCCAGGTTGGATTGCTGCCGCCATCAAGGAGGAGGGTCAAAATACGTGGTTGTGACAGTACCCCCCTACCTTGAATGGTGAGCTCCTGAGCACCAAGATAAGGTAGAGGCCTGTTGAGGCTAATGAGACGGATTTGACGTAAGGATTCCAGAGGTATTGAATCTTGAAAGAAGAATTGAACTGATAAGCTTGTTGGCATATGAATTGAGGTTGACTTGATCTTCTCTTGACATTTGGCTTTGACAAGGTTGAAGACATGATTTGACGTAAAGATTTTGGCGTTAAAGAGTTATAAGAAAAGAAATTTTGAAAGAATATAAAGAGTAAAAGAGAAAGGGAAACAGATATAAAGAGAGAAACAGAAAAAATAAAGAAAATGAAATTTGAGGGGGAATCCAATCTTCATCACGGATTACGACAATTGATTTTGAAAATGACCAAGGACCTGGATAAAAGAATTTGATGCCAGGTGCTCACAGAGTGGCCAAGGTGATGTTTTGACAGATTGTAGACCCCTCAGGGAAGTGCACACCAGGAGAGGAACTTACTTTGAGTAGTTGCCACTCCCGCCAGTGCCATAAATGAGAAAAATCTTGATAAATGAATGTGTTGAAAGAATAAAGTCTTGGGAAGGAGAATAGAAAAGGAATGGTCCATTTGCCCAAGTGTAAATGGCCATAAATTTGGAATTCGGATGTTGAAAGCCGGGCCAAGAAGTCTGTGTCCAAATTGAAAAGTGCTCACAGAGTGGCCAAGGTGATGCTTACAACAAAGAAGAGTAGAATACCCCTAAAGGTGCATACCAGGATTGGGACTTACTTTTGGTAATTCCTCTCCCCACCAAGCACCATAAAAATTCAAGCCATTGAAGAATTGGGTCCTGGCTTGTCAGGATATAACGAATGAAAATCTTTGACAAGTTCAGGACAATTCTTGAGGTTTTCAGCTGGTTCCCATGTGGATCTTTCTGAATCTTGACTGAAACCTTTCCATTCCACCAGATACCATAATTTTCTCCTCTTGAGCTTTGAATCCAGTACTTGAGAGACTTCCCATTCCCCTTCTTCTTCAATAATGATTGGAGGAGGAGGCTCTTGATGCCGATTTGGGATTGTTGATGTCTTGACTGGTTCCAAGAGTGAGATATGGAAGACTGGGTGGAGGGATTCCCATTGAGATGGAAGCTTGAGGTGGTAAGCATGATTACTGACTTTCTTCAAGATTGGAAAGGGACCCAACCATCTTTCAGACCGTTTCTTGGTGGGTCTAGTTGATTTGATATTCTTGGAAGAAAGCCATACCATGTCACCAGGATTGAAAACAGGTGGACTTGCTCTACTTTTATCTGCATACCTCTTAAACCGGTTTATGGCGATTTCAAGTTCTCTCTTGACATCTTGCTGTACTGATTGGATTTTTGTTGATAACTTTCCAGCAGGAGTATCTTGAGTGATGTGAACTGAATCAAATTGTGGATCTCTTCCATAAACAGTGAAAAACGGTGATTGCTTGGTTGAAGAGTGATCAGAATTATTGTAGGCAAATTCAGCCAGAGGGAGCCAGGTGTTCCAATCATCTTGATGATAACTGACGTACATCCGAAGATACTGTTCTAGTATCTGATTTACCCTCTCTGTCTGTCCATCAGTTTCTGGATGGTAAGCAGTTGACAAGTCTCTTGAAATCTTGAGCTGCTGACAAAGATTGGTCCAGAAGGAAGAAACAAAAAGTGAACCTCTATCACTGACAATGCTTGATGGGAGGCCATGCTTTGAGAAGATATTCTTGATGAATAAATGGGCCAAATCCAAAGAAGTTATTGAAGACATTGTGGGAATAAAAACCGCCATTTTTGAGAATCTGTCCACTATGACAAGAATTGAGTCAAAAGAATTGGACAGGGGCAGTTGAGTGATGAAATCCATTGAGAGACAAATCCAAGGACCATTTGGAATTGGAAGAGGTTTGAGGAGTCCAAACTTCTTATGGTGGATATTCTTGTTTCTTGAACACTGTTGACAGGATGATACATAATCCTTAATGAATTGGGTCATGCCGGACCAGTGGAAATCCCGCTTGACAAGTTTGAGAGTCTTCTCTTGGCCAGGGTGTCCAGCTAGAGGAGAGTCATGACGCTTTTGAAGAATGCTGAGTTGAATTGTGGAGTCATTTGGGACTACCACCCGATCTTTGAAGAGAAGAAGTTGGGAGGAGGAATCAAGAGAATAATCTTGGACAGATTTACCTTTACCCAAATCTTCAAGGATACTTCTGTACTGAGGATCTTGCCATAATTTCTTCTGAATTGAATCAATCAAATTTGAAAAAGAATCCACCTTGACTGCGAAAAACTTTGAGGGTTGAACTTCATCTTGCTTAATGAGTTGTTGAAAATTCATTGGATTCTTGCTGATGAAATCCTCCCCCCTCTCCGGATAGACGTCGTCCCGACGTGATAAGGCATCTGGAAGAGTTGCTAGGCAGCCAGGGCGGTAAGTGATTGAAAAATGAAATTCAGATAAGAATTCGGCCCAACGGGCTTGACGGCGAGTAAGGATCTTTGATGACATAAAGTACTGAAGAGAAGAATGATCGGTGAGAACTTCAAAAGGAGAGGACAGAGAAAGAAGAAAAGCCCTCCAGCGCTTGAGAGCCCAGACTATACCAAGGAGTTCCTTGTCATGAATTTCATAGTTGAGTTCTGCTGGAATAAGCTTGCGGCTGTCAAATGCAATGGGATGTTTTCCTGAGTCAGAGACCTGACTCAGTACAGCACCCAAAGCATAATCGGATGCATTGGTCTCTACAATGGTGGGTAGAGAAGGATTGAAGTGGGAAAGGATTGGAGCGGTAGTGAAGGCCTCTTTGAGTTGATGAAACTGGCTAAGAGCTTCCTCATTGAGGGGGAAACAGGAATCTTTCTTGAGGAAACTGGTGAGTGAACTGATTTTCTTTGAATAATTCTTGATGAAACGGCGGTAGAAGTTGGCAAAGCCAAGGAAGGATTGAAGAGCCTTGAGGTTTCTTGGAGGAGGCCAATTAAGGATCTGCTGGACTTTTGCTTGGTCCATCTTGAGGCCTTCAGAAGAAACAACATAACCAAGATATTCTACACTAGAAACATGAAAAAGGCATTTAGAAGCCTTGGCAAAAAGGTTATTGGCTCTGAGTCTGGAAAGAACAGTGGACACATGGGTGACATGTTCTTCCTCAGATTTGGAAAAGACCATAATGTCATCCAAATAAACCACAACAAAAACATCAAGAAGATCTTGGAATATATCATTGACAAGATTCTGAAAAGAGGCGGGAGCATTGGTGAGCCCAAATGGCATAACCAAGTACTCAAAACTGCCATATTTAGTTCTGAAGCATGTCAAATGTTCATCACCCTCCTTGATTCTGAGCAGGTTATATGCACCACGCAAATCAATCTTGGAGAAGATAGAAGAACCATTAAAGACATTAAGAAGCTGGTTCATAGGAGGAACAGGATATTTGTTCTTCCTAGTGACAGCATTGAGTTTGCGGTAATCAACACACAAACGGAGGCCACCATCTTTCTTTTTAACAAAGAGGACAGGTGCTCCTGTTGAGGAGGAACTTGGCCGGATGAAACCTTTCTCTACATTCTCTGAAATGTAGGCCCTGAGTGTATCTGACTCTTGTTTGGATAAAGAGTAGATCACCCCAACTGGAGGTAGAGACCCCTCCAGTTCGATATGATGATCACAGGCACGGTGAGGAGGAAGTTTCTCTGCTTTCACCTTGGAGAATACATCCAAGTATTGGTGATAAACAGAGGGAACAACCTTCATCACGGTTTCTACTTCTTCTGGCTCTTCCTCTTCATCCCACAACTCCTCCAGGGAGTCATGATAAGATGAAGGAGGAAGGTCCATATTCCCAAAGAAGAGATGAAGTGAAGATACAGAATTATCTTCCCCAACATCTTGAATCTCTTTGAAGACTTCATCTCCAGATGATGGTAATGACAGATGGGAATTAAGGGAAGGAATATGGACAGAAGATGGGACTGATGGTGTTCTAGAATCACCAACCAGAGCTGCACATGATTTGGCAGAAGAAGAGTCATTACGGAAAGATTTGGAAGGATCAGAATAGTCCTTTTGATCAGTATTAAAGGTGATCAGCCCTTGCCTCCAATCAATAGAAGGATTAAAATGATTGAGAAAGTCAAAGCCCAATATGAGGTCTTCTCCCTTGGGAGTATCAATGACTAAAAAATCCCATTCAAAGCTTGGGAAGGAAGGGAGCTCAACCATATATCTAGTATGGTGAGTCACAAATAAGGAAGGGGACTCAGAGGAGTCCAAAATGATAAGAGGAATCTTCTCTGGAAGTTCTGACGTAGTCAATGAGTACTTGTGAACAAACTGCTTTGCAATGAATGAGTGTGTAGCACCAGAATCAATGAGAATACTGTAAAAAACATCAGAAAGAGAAGAGAAAACAAAAAATTTAAGAGAATTCTTGACACCAGTATTCAGAATGCACAATTGTGCTCTGGAAGGAAAACTGTGAAGACCATTGAACACAACATGATCTTCACTCAGGCTTTTCCCTGGCTGGGAAAACTGCCTGACGGTTGGGTAAGCTTGTTTTGAGGCCTTTTGACACAGGACTCAAGACTATGCTTCCCACCACAATAGGTACACAACCCCTCCTTGATTCTTCTTTCCTTTTCAGAACCTTTCAACTTGAAGTCCTTATTCAACAATGAAGAATGGGGCTTGTCCCGCTTTTGAGAATGAAATTTCTTCTTTGGTCTTGAACTTGAAGAAACTTGATGATGAGAAGAGTGAGACTTTGAGGCTTCAGGCTTCTTCTCTTGATGATGATTCTTTTCCTTCTGCCTCTCATGGTACCTGGTATCAAGTTCCAGGCTGACGTCCATTAAGTCTTGAAGAGAATCAATGTTTGAAGGATGGGAGGCCAATTGATCCAGAATCCTGGAGGCCAAACCCTTCCTGAAATGATGAATAAGAGCCCTTTCACCCCAATCCCCAATTCTTGAAACCAAACTCCTGAAATCGGCAATATACAAAGCAACATGCCCACCTTCTTTCATCCTAAGGCCATCCAATTCAGCTTCTGCTTTTCTAACTTCATTTGGGTCTCCAAATAAAGTGAACAATTGGGATTCGAATAATGGCCAGGAATTGAGGAGATAATTTGAGTCTTGATTATTGAGGTTGGAAAGATAAGGCTCAATCCATTTTGCAGCCCTGCCAACTAAGAATGAAGTGGCATAAAGAACCTTCTTTCTGTCTTGAGAGAAGTTTGCCGGGTCATTATGAAAGATGAGTTGACAAGACTGAATAAAGCTTCTGACTTTGAAGGGCTGAGTCCCATCAAAGCATTCTGGAGCCTTCATAGAGGGAGTCTTGAAGGCTGGTGGTCTTGATAATTCAGAAGAAGAAGCTGCTTGCAGATTGGCCATAATCTGAGTCATTTGTTGCATAATGGCCAATAAAGACGGTTCAGGATGATGAGAGGCAGGCTGATCAGACTGGGCTAGAGTTGGTCCTCTGGTGCCCTCAGATTCTCCCACAGGAGCAGGAGCAGCCTCAGTGCCATTAGACTCTTCCTCTTCCACAGAATTCTCCTCCTCCTCTTCACCATCTTCACCTTGAACCTTGGGACTGGTTCTTGAAAATCCTGGGAATCCGCCAACCACTCCTGATAAAGACATTGACCTTCTTGGCCCTCTTCCTTCCTTCCTGGATGGTGCTGCTCCTTCCATAATGGGTCCTCTGTCCAATCTGGCCCTCAGTTGAGAAACTGCTGGGGTACCGTCAAGAGGAGCCCTTGGAGTTGGAGTCAGAACAGCTTGAGTTCTGGCCTGAGATCTGGTCTGTCTTGCTGGAGGTGAATGTTGAACTGGCATGATTTCAGGAATAAACAACCAAAACAAATGAAATAAAATCAAAATTTTCTTGAAGTACAAAATCAACAATCAAATCTTGAGGAAATTGGATAATCAATGAATCAAAATTCTCCAAATACGTCAATCAATCAAATCAAATGAGTCTTGAAGTAAAAATCAATATCAATGAGAATCTTGAAGTCAATAAAAACAATCAATCAAACAATCAAAATCAAATCAAATCAAAATCTTGCAGAAAAAATCAATCAATCAAAATGAATTCTTGAGTCAAAATCAATTTATGTCAAAAATCTTGATGTGAATAATCAGCAAAATCAATAAAGTCTTCAGGTCAATCAATTATCTTGAGGTCAATTTCAATTATGTCAAATTAGTCAATCAAATCAATTTTCAAGTGAATTCTTCCAAAAAATCAAAAATTCTTGAGGAATAAATCAAAGTGAATCCTGATATGAAGAACGTGTCTGAATAACCTGATGAATAACTTGAGAACCAAAGATAAAAATGCCTGAATTATGGATAAAAATAGATTGATTAAGATTGAGAATGAGATTGAAAAAATAACAGAAATTAAAAATAGGTCAGCTTTCAATTTTCAGAATGGAGAATGAATGAGGGAAAATTGAGAGGTGACGAAGAATCATAAGATCATAAAACGTCAAAGAATCATAATTTTGATGAAATGAATGAATGAATTTAAAATATAAGAATAAAAGAATGAATGAATGAAGAAGAATTATGAGTTAATTAATATAATGTCACAGGGGCTCTTGGAAGAAGAGGGCCTGGCACTCAGGAATCAAGAACTCACTTGGAGGGCTCCAAAGATAAAGAATAATAAGAATGAATTTCTTTAAGAAAGAATAAGGGGGAAGACAAGTATGCCAAAAGATGAGATAAGAAAGGATGAAGCCAATGGCCAAAGATAATAAAGAAGCCAGCAGCCAAGAAGCCAACCAAGTGAATCCTCAATTCACTGTTTCAACCTGCCAGAAAAGGAAATGGAATTAGTATAAGGATATGACCACCAATATCCACTGGACAGGCGAGGAAATAAAAGAAAAGGGTGCTGAATGACTGACTTAAGATTATCAGTATTAACTTTAATAAACTAAAAGAAAATAAGGATAAAAATAAATCCACTATATTAATTAACTGGGGAAAAAGTCCCCAGGTGCTGAAAAGGTGGCCAGTATATGTGAAAAGCTGAAAGTTGATCCTGGAAGGTGGATCAATGACTGTATTGTCCGAATCGGGAAATACAGTTCTGGCCATCTTGAAATTTGAACTGTGTGATGGAATTCCCACAGTAGAATAAGAAGTGGCCCAATTGGGCCAAGGCCATACAGGTTGATTGAATAAGGCCTGTACGGATGAATTGGGTTGTCCAAGGAGTATTGAATACTTGATGTCTTGACAACTGATTGAATTTTGTAATACCTCTTGAGAATTGACCTTAGAATAATCCTGAATGAATTGTACCAACCCACCTCCTGCAGATACAGGTGGTTGGGATCCTTGAATGATCTTCTGAATTGCCGCCATGGATTGCCAGACTGATAAGCTGAAAAGTCCTCCTTCGAAATGGGCGTCGGAATTATGGACCTTGAAATGGAAAGGTGGAATTGGGTCCTGAAAACGTCACCATTGGATTGCTGAGTAAAAATGGTGCATAATGGTATATAATACCATATATGCACCACACCTGCAATCTTGAGTACGGAGTGCATGAAGGAAAGGAAAGAATTCCCCTTAAGTTGAGGGAAATGCTTGTTGGTATGATTTGGTGGCCTCTGGTGGTTGCCAGAGGCCATGACGGTGAAGTTGGTCCATGGTGGTCCAGGGCCAAAAATGGGTCCTACGGGATTTGTGGCCAAAAATGGATCCAAGGTGTTTTTGGTCCAAATTGGGTCCAAGGGATTGGTGGCCAAAAAATGGCTCAGGTGGGCCCAATTGTGGTTTGGGACCCACCTGGCCTTGGGGGCTAGGTGGCTGCCCCCTTTGGCCCCTTTTGGCCTCATTGGATTAGGCCAAAAGGGGCCTAATCCGCCTACGGACCGCGGACCGCGTATTACGGCCCGCGGACCGTAGAAGCCGTGGGGGGCCTAAATGGCCCAAAAAGGCCATTTAGGCCAAAACCCCCATAATGAAAGGGGTGGCCAGGAAACCAATGAAGGTGGCCATGGGGCCTGGAAGCCCCTGGAAGACAAAGGGACCCCCCAGGCCCAAAAACAGTGATGGAGGCCTGGGGGTTGGTGAGGTGGAAATTGGCCAAGAGGGCCAATGACGCAGGATATGGCCTGAGGCCATAAAGGATGATGGGGGCCATAAGTGGCCAATGGAATGGGTTATGGCATAAGAGCCATGGAACACCCAAAAGGGGGCAATTGGCCATAAATGATATGACATGGCCAATTGGCCCCAACTTGGCTCCAGGTTGGATTGCTGCCGCCATCAAGGAGGAGGGTCAAAATACGTGGTTGTGACACCTCATTGAAGATAAAGGGAGAATCTTTTTTAAGGAGGGAAGTGAGAGCAGAGATTTTTTTGGAATAATTTTTAATGAAACAATGATAAAAGTTGGAAAAGCCAAGAAAATATTGGAGGGCCTTGATGTTCTTAGGCTGAGGCCAATTGAGGATTTGTTGAACCTTTGAATAAGCCATCTTGAGGCCATAACTTGAAACAACATAGCCCAAGTATTCCACACTTGAGGCATGGAATACACACTTTGAGGCTTTAGCAAACAAATTATTGTCTCTCAGTCTTTGGAGAACAGAGGCCACATGTTTAACATGTTCATCCAAAGAGCTAGAGAAGACCCTAATATCATCTAAGTACACTACAAAAAAAATATCCAAATAATCTGCAAAGATATCATTCACAAGATTTTGGAATGAAGCTGGAGCATTGGTTAAGCCAAATGGCATAACCAAATACTCATAACTACCATATTTGGTTCTAAAGGCAGTTAAATGCTCATCCCCCTCTTTAATTCTCAGGAGATTATAAGCACCACACAGATCTATCTTGGAGAAGATAGTAGCACCGTTGAATACGGTAAGAAGCTGATTCATTGGAGGAACAGGATACCTGTTCTTCCTAGTGACAGCATTAAGTTTGCGATAGTCAACACACAAACGAAGACCACCATCCTTTTTCTTAACAAAAAGGACAGGTGCTCCTGTTGAGGAGGAGCTTGGTCTGATGAAACCTTTCTCTACATTCTCTGAAAGGTAGGCCCGCAGTGTTTCTGACTCATTCTTTGATAAAGAGTAGATAACACCAACTGTAGGTAGAAGACCCTCCAGTTTGATATGATGATCACAGGCACGGTGTGGAAGAAGTTTGTCTGCTTTCACTTTGGAGAATACATCCAAATATTTGTGATAAACAGGAGGGACTACCTTCAGCACAGTTTCAATCTCTTCTGGCTCTTCCTCCTCATCCCACTGCTCCTCCAGGGAGGCATGAAAAGATAAAGGAGGAAGGTCCATATCCCCTTGAAAGAGATGAAGTGAAGATATATCAACATCTTCTCCAACATCTTTTATCTTTTTGAAGACTTCATCTCTTAATGGAAGTAATTACTGAGAGGGAAAAATTGAGGGGTTATGGACAGAAGGAGGAAGGGAAGGTGTCTTAAGTTCACCAACCAGAGCAACACTGTTGACAGGAGTGGAAAATTCATTACTAGTAGAAGAAATAATCCCACTAGAATCCTTATGACCAGAATCATAGGTGATCAATCCATTTTTCCAATCAATAATGGGATTAAAATGGTAAAGGAAATCATACCCCAATATCAGGTCTTCTCCCTTGGGTTAATCTATGACAAAGAAGTCCCATTCAGAGCTTGGGAAGGAAGGCAAGTCAACTACCCACTTGGTATAATGGGTGATGAAAATGGCAGGGGATTCATTAGAATCCAGAATGAAAAGAGGAATTGTTTCAGGGAGCTCTCACAGAGTCAATGAGTACTTCAGAACAAAATTCTTTGCAATAAAGGAGTTTGTAGCACCAGAATCAATGAGAATACTATAAAATATATCAGAGATTGAAGAGAAAATAAGAAATTTTAAAGATTTTTTGACACTAGTATTCAGAGTGCACAATTGTGCTCTTGAAGGAAAGAAGTGAGAACCATTGAACACATCATGATTCCCACTCAGGCTTTTCCCTGCTTGCTAGTGAAGCCTTTTGATGACCCTTGCCTATTCTCAGGCCTCTTGGAGCATTTTTCAAATGGGTGTTTACCACCACAATAATTGCACAAGCCTTCTTTAATCCTCCCCTCCTTTTCAGAACCAACTAATTTGTTGTCCTTATTGAGGAGAGCAGCATGAGGCTTGTCTTTGGACACTTGAAAATTGTTCCCCTTCTTATTCTTCTTGTGATAAGGCTTCTTTGATGATGAACTTTGAGGGGGCTTGGAGGAGTTGGATTCACTGATTGGAGGCTTCTTCTCTTGATGACTATGCTTTTCCTTCTGCCTCTCATGGTACCTGGTATCTAATTCCAAGGTGATGTCCATGAGTTCTTGAAGACTATCAAAGGTCCCAGGATGAGAAGCCAATTAGTCCAACAATCTTGATTCCAAGCCTCCCCTATACACATGAATATAGGCCCTTTCCCCCCAGTCCCCAATTCTTGACATTAAACTTCTGAAATCAGTTATGTACAAGGAAACTTGAGCACTTTCCTTCATCCTCAAATTGTCCAACTCTTGTTCAGCTTTTCTGAATTCACTGGGATCACCAAACAGAGTGAATAACTGGGTTTCAAATAACTGCCAGTTATTGAGGAGATAAGATGGGTCTTCATTGGAGATATTTGAGAGATAGGGTTCAATCCATTTGCCAGCTCTACCAGTAAGAAAAGAAGTTGAGTATAAGACCTTCTTCCTGTCAGATAAGAAGTTTGCTTGGTCATTATGAAAGATTAATTGACAGGATTGAATTAATCCTCTCAATTTATGAGCTTTAGTACCATCAAAAGAATCAGGTGCCTTCATTGATGGAGTCTTGAAGGCAGGGACTTTTGAAGTGTCCCTTGGGGCAACTGCTTGAGTGAGCTGTCCCATAAAGTGAGTCATTTGCTCCATCATCTTGAGGAAATTTGGTTCAGCTTGAGAGACAGAAGGTTGATTAGAAAGGGCTAGATTTGGAGCCTCAGGAGCTTCAGGAGCACCTGCCAAGGCAGCTGCCACTTCAGTCTCCTCAGATTCTTCCTCTTCCACAGACTCCTCCCCCTCCTCATCTTCAGCTTCCCCCAATCTACTCCTAGGCCCTTGAGAAACACCAGGATAACCACCCAATAGTCCAGAGAATGATCCTGATATTCTAGACTTCACACCTCCTCTTCTGGAGGGTGCTGCCCCTTCCATTGGTGGTCCTCTGTTCAAATTTTCACTCAGTTGATGAACTGATGGCGTGTGGTCAAGAGGAGCCCTTGCTGTAGGAGTGGGACCAGCTTGATGTCTCTGGGATCTTGTATTATTGGCTGGTGGGCTATGCTGAACTGGCATCATGAAAGAAGAATGAATAAAAACTTGATGATACTTTTAATAAAATAAGGCTTGACCAAATCAAATTAAATGAGAATCTTGATGAACTTGAGAATTTAATCAATAGTCTTGAAGTGAATCAATATGAATAAATCTTGAAGAGTGAAGATGAAAAAGTCAAATTCTCATGAATAATCAATTTCAATAAATAAGTCAAATCAAGTAAATCAAGTCAGTTCAAAATCAAATCAATCAAGTCTTGAGGAATTCAATCAATATCTTCAAAAATCAATTGAATTTTCTTGAGGAATAAAATTCAAATCAATTAATCAAATCAAATATTGAGGTTAAATCAGCTATCTTGAGGAATCAAATCAGATCAATCAATTAAATCAAATCAGAGTCTTGAGGTCAGTCACTTTCTTGAGCAATCAATCAATAAATCAATAATCTTGAGAAATTTCAAGATCAACCAATGATAACCCCAATTCAATAACTCCTGAAACGATAAATCAATTAATCCCAAATTCCAATCAATTAAACCTGATAAAAAAACCTGAATTCAGACAGATAATGAAAATGAAATTTGATTGAGAATTAAGAGAAAATGAAATGGTCAGCAAAACTTTGAAATGAGAAAGAGAATCAATTTTCATTTGAATGAAATGAATGAGATGAAAATTGATGAGAGAGAAAAAATCATCAAAAATCATAAGATCATGAAAAAATCACAATTGATGAATGAGAGAAATGAATATAAAGGAATGAAAAGAAAGAATCAAATATGAGTTAATTAGAATAATGTCACAGGGGCTCTTCTAAATGAAGATGGCCTGGCACTCAGTGAACAGACTTACTTATGGAGGGCTCAGAATAAGGTACTCAATTGATAAGAGTAATGAAATAAGATAATAATTTCCTAGTCATAAAATAATAAGAATTAAAAGATATGAGAGTAAAACAAAAGCAATAATAAAGAGCCAACCACAAATAATCCTCTACCACTGTTTCAACATGCTCAGAAAAGAGAAAAGGATTAATAAAGGATATGGCCACCAGGACTCTACTGAACAGATGAGGGAAGGCAAAGACTAACTTAATAAATAATAAAATAATATTTCTCAGTGAGAAATAAAATAATATTAAATAATAAATCCAATATTTTAATTAACTGGGGGAAAAACCCCCAGGCAGATGAAGAGGGGCTGGTATATGTGAGAAATACCAGCCTTGGAGTTTGAGTGTTGAGATACTTGCCTGTATGCTGGAAAAAGTTGGATGTGGGATTGAATCCTGTATTGGTGAATCCAATACAGGTATTTGCGCCTGTATAGATGACAGGCCTGTATTTGGTGAATCCTGTATTTGGGTCTTTCCTGTATGAAACTCTATTGAGGTCTGAAAGCTGTATTTGGAGAATGTTGAATGAAACCCCCTTGCTGATTGGGTTTTGAAGGGTATCAATGAAATAATGATCGTTGAAGATGATTGGTAATGCCCCTGCCTCCTTGGCTGTGACACCACGCCTCTAATACTCTTCTTTACAGCCAGAGAAGTGTTCTTTTCATTAAGAAAACTTTATTTATGGCTTTGGAGTGTTTTCATATTGAAAACATGCCAAAAATTAATATTTTGGTGAATAACTTATAATCAACCACGTGAAAAAGGAATCATAATAAAAACACAGTGGTATATAGTTATATACCACTCAAAAATAATAATAATAAGATATGTATCATATTATTTTTTTAATAATTTCATGCCTAAAAAGAGAAAAAATAATGTCATAAATTAATAATATACAAGAAAAAACTCACTTATTGTGTGAAAAATGTCCAAAAAAGTCAAAAAAACACGGCCAGGCGCCCAAAATGTCAGGCTGAGTCTATGATAAAGTGATAATAATAGTACATAAAGCTTTGACTATTACTGTGACACTGATAAAGTAATAATAAAAGAGTTTTGATTGATAATTTAAGGGCTTTACTAAAACAATTTAGTGGTGGTGAGTGCTGTTGAAAGCCCTGGGTGCAGCTTTACCAATTGGATTATTATAATAAAGGCTACAATAATTAAATATATAATTATGCCTGATTATTTCCAAATTATAGCTGTTTTTGAAAGTTTTACTACATATTAATTCAATATCAGGATGAGGAAACCTTTGCTGGTGAATGAAAGGCCTCCTTTTATCCTAAAATGGGGTAGATTGGCCCTATAGACCATCCACGTAGAGCAAGTGAAGAGTTTTTCACTTCAGGGTACTGGATTATGGTTTCCACAAAGCCTGTATACCCTTAATTTGGCTCAGATGTAGTCTTGAAACCACATATGGGAAGTTTCCACCAATACAGGGTGAAAATCTTCATCTGGGGAACACACAGACCTCTTCTGATGTGTATGACACATAGAAAGCTGTACAGAACCTGTATGGGACCCCAGTATTGAATGAACTATGAGGTATTGAACTATAAATATGCTTCTCTGTCTGTTTGACACCTCATAATCATAGTTGTGGGATATTATCCCACAGTAAAGGTGTATTGGCCCAATTGTAGGATTTTAACCTTAAAACTGCTATAGCTTTGTAAGTTTTTGAGATATTGAGCTCAACTTTTGTTCGCTTTGTAGCCCTGGATAGGATCTACAAAATGGTACCTCATTTGGTATGGGTTACATCAAATATGGCAAAGTTTTCTCATTCAGATATATGATTTTCTCAATATCTGTATGGAGCTTTTTTTCTCCATAACTTTTTCTCTAGATGAGATATGGAGAAATAAAAGGCACCATCAGAGAGCCCTGATTGTGTGCTTTCCAAAAATACCCTACTTTAAGCATGTGAGCCTTTGAGATATGACCACATACCAAATAAGGTCACAAGAAAGACTCAGAATAATTATACCTTTAAGATAATTATACTAAAATTACTTAGAATAATTATACATTGAAAATAATTACTTTGAAAATACAAAAATACCATAAATTGGTACAAAAATTGGTTTAACTTAGAAACCAATGAATGAACATGTGAAATAAATTATACCATTGGAATCCCTATGGTAAAATTCACATATACCATTTTTATGGCATATCTTTAAAGTCAATATTTAATGAGTTATAAGGAATAATACCTTATAAAAACCATAAAGCCTTATTTGTTTCAAGAACCAATGAAGAAACATGTGAAATAAATTGTACCATTGAATTCCCCATGAAAATTCACACATAAAACAATTAATGAGCTAATTTCCAAAGTTAATACTTAAGGAATTAACCTGAATATATGCACTTTTTTGGTCAACGCATATATTAAAGGATCATAGCTAATATCTCGTAAACTATACAAGATAGAGTGATGAACAAAAAATAAAGTTACCACGTAATTACTGTAAGAACACAGATATAAACTTTATTGTACAAATTATAATCAAGGTTAAAACCTATGATGAAATATTGATAAAAATCAACAGAGCTGTTGACCACTTTGTTGTGAAAGTGGTCCAAACTTGAAGAAAAGTACACAGTTGGATTCTACTAGTTCATTCGTGAAGAATGATGTAATTTTTATTATGGGTATTGGGAAAAACACGTAAGCAAATTGGTAAAAACACGTAAGAGCTTACGTGTTTTTACTAAAAACTTACGTGTTTTGGCCATAATTTGGTAAAAACACGTAAGGGGTGCCCTGGGCCCATTTTTAATTAAAAATGAAACACAAAAATGCCTGTATTGGGCCAAAACATGCCCAAAAGAGGTTTTTTCCCCACAAAACCTCTCTAACTCCAAATTGTTTCAGATTTTTTTGCCCAGCCCCCCCCCATAAAAAAAAAAGCCCAAACACCCCAACAATCCACATTATCCCCACCCCAAACCATTTTTTTTTTGGAAAAACAGCATTACCAAAGCCATTTTGCAAAGCTTTTCACCCTTTTTTTTCTTTTTTTCCCCCAAAGACTGCATTTTCCACCACAACAACCTGCTTTCAAGCCTCCAAATTTCCAATTTTTTACCTTCCCTCATCCATTAATCCCATATTTAAACCACTTTCTTTCACTCTTAACCCCTTCTGTTCATTTTTCACACCTTTTTTCACCTCTTTTTCACACTTCGAAAGGTTCTTACCCCATTCCAAATCCCCAAATCCCCCCTTTTTTTCACTTTTACACATATTTTTCATTCAAAAATGCTCCAACCCCCCACTGAAGGTGAATTTCAGACCCTTGAGCTTCTTTGGCAACATGTGCATAATGTTGCCAGGGCTCAGGGGTATGCTGTGTCCACCTTGAGGTCCAATATGACCCACAACCAAATTGAAATATGTTGTGATAGGTCTGGCACCCCAAATCCCAACAAAAGCCCCTCCAAAACAGTCACCTCAAAAAAGCTTGACTGTCCTTCTAGACTTTATGCCAGAGAATATGCCAAGAGCACCACTTGGACTCTTAAAGTCAAAAATCCTGAACATAGCCATGATGCCACTGAAAATATCATGGCACATCCTGCTTTCAGGAAATTCAATGAGCAAGAAACATCCCAAATTGCTCAAATGTCTGAATCACTCCTCATGCCAAGGCAAATTCAGGCCCAATTATGCAGCCAGAGGGAGTCTGACAGGCCTGTAATCCTTCAAGACATTTATAACCAAGTCAAGAAAATAAAGAAAGACAAACTGCAAGGCAGAAGGCCCATTGATGCTCTTATTGACACTCTCAAAGAAGAAAATTTTGTTTGGTCCTCTGCAAGAGATTCTGAGGGACACATTACCTCCTTGTTTTTTACTCACCCCCTTGCCATAAAACTTCTTCATGGCTTTCCTCATGTCATTCTTATGGATTGTACTTATAAAACCAATAAGTACAAAATGCCTCTTTTTCATATTTTTGGATTCAGCTCAACAAATAAGACCTTTTCTGGGGCTTTTTGTTTGATGAAGAATGAAAATGAAACTTCATATACTTGGGCCTTAAATCAATACATTGAAAAGGTCCTCAACAACACCAATCTTGTCCCCCCCCAGTTATTGTTATTGACAGGGATCTGGCCTTGAAAAACTCTATTAAGAAGCTCTTCCCAGACTCCAAAGTCATGCTATGCATTTGGCACATCAACAAGGATGTATCTGCTCATTGCATGAAGAAAATTGGTCATGGAACTGATTTTGAAAATTTTATGGGCCTTTGGAATCAAGTAATATACTTCTTCATTTTATTTCATGTTATTTCACTTTTTTTTCTTATTATTGTCTTTATTAATGACTTTGGGATTCTTTTCTCAGCTTATGTATTCACCCACTGAAAAGTCTTTCAAAGACAACTGGAAGAAGCTTCAAAAGCAAGTTAAAAATGCTGAGGTCTTGCAGTATTTGGAAAATACTTGGCTTCCTCTAAAGGAGTATTATGTGCCAGCCTGGACAAACCACCATTGCCACCTGGGTGTGGGCTCCACCTCCAGAGTTGAAGGTGCCCATGCCATGGTTAAACTTTGGCTACAAAAGTCCACTGGTACTCTCCTGGAGGTTGTCAGGGCACTCCACATGGCATTCAGAAAACAATTTATTGAAATTATCAACAGAATCTCCAAAGAAATGATTGTCCATGTCAAGAATTTTCCTCCACACATCTGTGCCCTCAATGGCAAGGTGTCTCATTATGCTCTTCAGATTGCCTTTGAAAATTTCAAAACAAAATTTCCTCCAAATGAAAAATGCACCAACAAATACAACAATTATAAAGGCATTCCTTGCAAGCATAAGACCCAAAAGGCATTTGCCAAGCGCCAAAGGCTTGAATTATCAAACTTCCATCCTCAGTGGCATTTGAATTTGCCTGTGAGGGTTTTTTAATTTCTTCTTATTATTTTTTTCTTATTAACTGATTTTACTTGTCATATTCTTCTCAGACTGGTTTTCAAGGTGATGATCAAAGTGTTGAAAAAGAAAGAAAGAATGAAGCCAAGAAAATATTTGAAGACATTGGGGAAGACCTGTTTCAAAGACCAATGGCAGAAATCACCCCAATACTCCAACATTTTCAAGATGTTTTGACTGGAAAAGTCCCATTTGATCAAATTCCCAAGAGTTAAGAGGATGATCAATATTATGAAGACCCTCTATAATGCAAGAATATCCGTGGAAGACCCCAAGGAGCCAAGAATAAAAACAAAAGAGAACCTTCAAGATTTGAAATCATTGAGAGTCAAACCAAGAGAAGAGGAAGACCCCCATCAAAAGTGACCAGCACAACAACTTCCAGATCCCAGTCCAATGTCCCCTCTCCAATTATGGAAGTGGACTCATCTGAAGATTCTGAAGATTCTGAAGATTCTGAGGACTCATTGTCTAAATCCATCAGTTCATCAGATTCACTACCCTCAGCAACTGAATTAAATAAATCAGAAGTAACCCTTAGAAGGTCCAGAAGATTGGCAATTGGAAGCAAAACATCACAAAGAAAATCACACAAGCCTGCCACCAGTTTGAATATCTATGATGCAATTGACCTGACCTGTGAGCGTTGTCAAAGCAACTATCACACAAGTGATGAATGCTCCAAGCTGTTTGTGAGTTTTTGATTCTTTTTAATGTAATTTTATGTTGCTTATTTTGATATTTATTCATTTTTTGAACTTATGTTATCAGATAACTGGCTCAGAAGACTTGCCCAAGTTTATATTGAAATACACCTTCAAGGCCATCAATGTCCAGGGTGATGGAAACTGTGGCTACAGAACAGTATCCCACTTCATTTACAAGACTCAAGATCAATGGGCTGATGTGAGAGGTGACTTGGCTGAAGAAATTCAACAAAATCAAGACCTTTATGAAGCCATGAACACCTTAATTCCCTCAGTATCCTCTTATTTGGAAAGAATTGAATGGTATGAAGATGTTGGCCAGGCTCCAAAAAGCAAGTGGATGTCCATTCCTGACATGGGGGATCCAATTGCAAATAAGCATAAAAGACCAGTTTTCTTTTATTCCACAGCCCAATCTTTTTCCTTTTCCCCTTATTTCTGTCCTCCAAATGATAATCCCCCCATTTTCATCTGCTTCTTGAATAGTTGTGCTCATTTTGTTCCTTTGGACATCATCATTTCTAAAGTTTATCCAGTCCCCCCCATTACTGTGAACTGGGAGATTCATGCCCAACCACAAGCCCTGGGGTGGGCTGATAAATTTAAGAAACACAGAATGTTGTATTTGTCCAATCTTCCTCCCCCCTCTCAGAAAAAACCCACTATTTTGGGGGTTGATTCTGATTGAATGATTTTTGTATATACAATTTATGCCAATTATCCCCCTCCTCAGTCATTTTTATTGCTTAAATCCCACCTCAGCCTCCTTTTTTATCAAACATGTGGAACTTTTGTACTTGAAAATAGTCATATTACACACAAGAAAAAAAACAGTTAAAAAAAACACCCATTGCGCCTTCACTTGTGGTCCCACCCAAAAAATTTTCCCAATTCATGAGCTTCTGGTTCTTTATTGTCCAGATTGAACCCTTTAATTTAAAAAAAAAAATGAAGGAAATTCATAAGTGGGAAGTTATTAAATTCACTTTTTAAAAATAAGCATATTACAATGCGGGAAAAAACATTTGAAAAAAAAAACTCTTTTTGCGCCTTCACTTGTCCCACCCAAATAAATTCCCAAAATTATGGGATTCTGGTTCTTTATTCTTCACATTGAACCCTTTATTTTAAAAAAAAAAATCAAGCAAATTCATAAGTGGGAAGATTTTAAATGAATTTTTGAAAAAAATATGCCATTTTGGCATATTGGCAAAATTTGTGAAATTTGGCAAAAAAATAAATTTTGAAAAAATTTGTGCTTATTGACATGCCAAGTCGGGAAAAATATGGCAAAAAAAAATTAAAAAAAACCTCAAAACTGAGCCTGAGGAATTTTTTTTGAAAATTAAGGTCACTTACGTGTTTTTACCAGAAACTTACGTGTTTTTACTAAAAGCTTACGTGTGTTTACCAACACCCTATAAAAAATATTAAAAAATATTAAAAAAAAAAAAGTTATTTTTTTATTATTTTTTATTGATTTCTTTATTCATTTCAAATTTTTTAAAAAGATATAAAAGCAATTTCTACGTGGAAAATTGCCATATCTTACCAAAAATAACACTTCTTATAAAAAGACTTATATTTATTTGTCTTTTTTAGTGTTTGAAGATAACCCAACAGAAGACAACCAAACTACTGCTGAGAGATTGGTGGAAGAAACTTGTCAAAGTTCTCCAACACCAGTTATCACTAAAAGAAAGAAAGCTAAGAAATTAGACTTTCCAGGACCCACCATTCAAGACTATGAAGGTGAGCACCTCTTTTATAATTGCCATAAAAACAATTTTTATCCTAAAATACTTTTATTTCTTATTTTCTTAAATTATGACTACCAGAAGAGGTTCCCAATACTCCATCCAATCAGATGGAGCTGGACTCAGAGGTAGAACTGATCCCTCAAAAGGGAGAAGAAAGCACAATATCCCCAGTGGAACAGAATCCACACAAGGAAATGCCTTATCCCAAAGGCAAGTCCCAGAAATGCCCATGATATCTGAACCTGAATTGGAGCTAAGTATGAGTAACTCAAATAGGTACAAATCACATTCAGAGGGCTCAAATAGACATCTACATGAGCCAGTACAAGCAGTATTACACAGTGTACAAGGACAAAGATTGGGAAATGCTGCCTCAAATACACCAAGGAGTGATGAACTCCTGGCACATCCTGAAAAAGTTCCTCAAAGAGGAGGAGATAGTGAAATACTCCAATGGATGGAATCCACTGTCATCCAAACCTCAAATCAAAAAAATCAAGGATTACCACGCCAAAAAGAGGGAGGCAACCAACGAAGAAGCCCCAGTAGCTTCTACCAGCAAGCCCCAAGCCAGCCCACTTCCCCAAGAAGGGAAGAAGAACAAGAAAAAGCATTTGAGGAAACCATATTCCCCAAGCTACAGGATCCCAAGAATCCAAAAGGATGCCATGGACAATGTTTTCAACATGGCCAGAACCTTGATGGAATTCAAGGACAAGGAAGAGCAAAGAATGAGACAACCTCATTTCCCAAAGAAATAACCTTGTCCAAAGATGTTGTAAATACTTTAACAGAAATTAAAAATAGTTTATTACCTCTAAAAGAAATTAAAGATAGTTTATTATCACTACAAGAAATAAATAACAATTTATCTTCTTTAACAAAAATTGTTGTGTAAAACAAGAAAGAAATTGACAACATTAAGTTTATTGTTGAAAATAATAAACCAAAGAATTTAATTGACAATACTCAAAAATTAATACAAGGACAACAAGAATTGTATAAATACATAAAAGATATCAAAGACAAGACTTTGACTATCAATTATGATGTGAGTATTGACAATCTTACAGAAAAATTAAATAAATTAAGTATTTCTGTAGAAATATTTGAAGAAAAGACTTCATCACACCAAAAATTACTTTTGGACCATGTGGAAAAAAGTGATGAAGCAAGAATGCATCTGAAAGATGATATTCAGAGTGAAATAAGGCTTATTACTGAAAAATGGATAAAATTAATGAGGCTAATTTAAATATGCCAAAGTTATCAACACCATTTTCTCATATAAGAAGCCCTGTCAAAACAAAAGAGGAATTGTCAAATCCTTTCATAACAGACTTGAGTCACCAAGATAATAACCAAGTCTTAATGAAGGAAGCACCACAATTGAAGGAATGGCCAACATTCACAGGAGAAGGTGAATATGACCACATGTCATTTATTAAAACAATTGACATGCTACAAGAAGACTATGCCATACCAGATGAATTAATCACTGCAAGATTACATTCATTGTTTGAGAAATCTGCAAAAAGATGGTATTATGGCATAAGACAAACAACTGGTAAAAATACCTGGTCTTGGTGGAAACAAGAAATAATCACCAAGTGGGCAAATGATGCCTGGAGGTATAAGATAGAAAATGCATTTGAAAACTCTTTCTTTGACCCAGAGAAAGACAAACCTTTGACTTGGTTCTTGAAACAAGCTGAAAGGCTTAATGCACTGTACCCAGAAATGTCACAGAAGATGGTGCACATGAAAATACTTAAAAAATGTGGAGGGGAACTAGAACATGTCCTAAGAAGCAGGTGTATAGAACCATGCTCCACAGAAGAGTATATAAATGCACTAGTGTCACAGCCAAGGAGGCAGGGGCATTTCCAATCATCATCAGCAAATCATTATATCATGGATACCCTTCAAAACCCAATCAGCAAGGGGGTTTCATTCAAGACTCTCCAAATACAGTTTTCATACAGGCAAGATCCAAATACAGTTCCAGACCTCAATACAGTTTTCATACAGGCAAGACCCAAATACAGGATTCACCAAATACAGTCCTGTAATCAATACAGGCGCAAATACCTGTATTGACTGTATAACCTGTATTGGATTCACCAATACAGGATTCAATCCCACATCCAACTTCTTCCAGCATACAGACAAGTATCTCAACACTCAAACTCCAAGGCTGGCATTTCTCACATATACCAGCCCCTCTTCACCCACCTGGGGCTTTTTCCCCCAGTTAATTAAAATAGTTGATTTATTATTTAATATTATTTTATTCTCACTTTTGGAATATTATTTTATTATTTACTAAGTTAGTCTTAGCCTTCCCTCACCTGTTCAGTAGAGTCCTGGTGGCCATATCCTTATTAATTCCTTTTCTCTTTTCTGAACAGGTTGAAACAGTGACTCAGGATTATTTGTGGTTGGCTCTTTATTATTGCTTTTGCTTTGTCTCTCTTATCTTTTATACTTATTATTTTATGACTAGGAATTTATCCTCTTGCTCCATTACTCTCATCATTTGAGTATTTTCTTCTGAGCCCTCCATAAGTAAGTCTGTTCACTGAGTGCCAGGCCCTCTTCACTTTAGAAGAGCCCCTGTGACATTATTTTAATTAACTCATAATTGCTTCTTTCCTTTCATTCATTTTATTCATTTCTCTCATTCTTCTATTATGATCTTTTAATGATTATGAACTTTAATGATTTTATGATTTTCATCAATTTTCATCTCTCTCATTTCATTCTCATGAAAATTTATTCTTTCTAATTTCTCTATTCTGCTGACCAATTCACTTTATTCTCTATCATCTTCATTTCTCTTTTGTTTGAATTCAGGTTTATTCAGGTTTTATTGCTTGGAATTAGTTGGGTTAATTGATTCATCATTCAGGGTTATTTGATTTGGGGTATTCAGTGGTTTTGATTGAAATTTCTCAAGATTATTGATTGATTGATTGATTGTTCAAGACATTGACTTCACCTCAAGATATTGATTGAATTTTGATTGATTTGATTTGATTGACTTGATTTGATTCTTCAAGATACCTGATTTATCCTCAAGATCTAATTTGACTGATTGATTTGAATTTGATTCCTCAAGAAAATTGAATTGATTTTTGAAGATATTGATTGAATTCCTCAAGACTTAATTGATTTGATTTTGATTGACTTGATTTGATTCTTCAAGATACCTGATTTATCCTCAATATTTGATTTGATTTATTGATTTGAATTTGATTCCTCAAGAAAATTGAATTGATTTTTGAAGATATTGATTGAATTCCTCAAGACTTAATTGATTTGATTTTGATTGACTTGATTTGACTTATTGATTGAAATTGATTACTCATAAGAATTTGACTTTGTCATCTTCACTCTTCAAGATTTATTCATATTGATTCACTTCAAGACTGTTTATTGATTCTTCAAGATCATCAAGATTCTCATTTAATTTGATTTGGTCAAGCCTTAATTTATTCAAAGTATCATCAAGTTTTTATTCATTCTTCTTTCATAATGCCAGTTCAGCATAGCCCACCAGCCAAGAATACAAGATCCCAGAGACATCAAGCTGTTCTCACTCCTACACAAAGGGCTCCTCTTGACCGCACACCATCAGTTCATCAACTGAGTGCAAATCTGGACAGAGGACCACCAATGGAAGGAGCAGCACCCTCCAGAAGAGGAGGTGTGAAGTCTAGAAGATCAAGATCATTCTCTGGACTATTGGGTGGTTATCCTGGTGTTTCTCAAGGGCCTAGAAGTAGATTGGGGGAAGCTGAAGATGAGGAGGGGGAGGAGTCTGTGGAAGAGGAAGAATCTGAGGAGACTGAAGTGGCAGCTGCCTTGGCAGGTGCTACTGAAGCTCCTGAGGCTCCAAATCTAGCCCTTTCTAATCAACCTTCTGTCTCTCAAGCTGAACCAAATTTCCTCAAGATGATGGAGCAAATGACTCAGTTTATGGGACAACTCACTCAAGCAGTTGCCCCAAGGGACACTTCAAAAGTCCCTGCATTCAAGACTCCATCAATGAAGGCACCTGATTCTTTTGATGGTACTAAAGCTCATAAATTGAGAGGATTCATTCAATCCTGTCAATTAATCTTTCATAATGACCCAGCAAACTTCTTCTCTGACAGGAAGAAGGTGCTTTATTCAACTTCTTTTCTTACTGGTAGAGCTGGCAAATGGATTGAACCTTACCTCTCAAATATCTCCAATGAAGACCCTTCTTACCTCCTCAATAACTGGCAGTTGTTTGAAACCCAGTTATTCACTCTGTTTGGTGATCCCAATGAAGTCAGAAAAGCTGAACAAGAGTTGGACAATTTGAGGATGAGGGAAAGTGGTCAAGTTTCCTTGTACATAGCTGATTTTAGAAGTTTGATGTCAAGAATTGGAGACTGGGGGGAAAGAGCCTATATTCATGTGTATAGGAGAGGCTTGGCATCAAGGTTGTTGGACCAATTGGCTTCTCACCCTGGAACTTTTGATAGTCTTCAAGAACTCATGGATATCACCTTGGAATTAGATACCAGGTACCATGAGAGGCAGAAGGAAAAGGGCAGTCATCAAGAGAAGAAGCCTCCAATCAGTGGATCCAACTCCTCCAAGCCTCCTCAAAGTTCATCATCAAAGAAGCCTTATCACAAGAAGAATAAGAAGGGGAAGAATTTTCAAGTGTCCAAAGACAATCCTCATGCTGCTCTCCTCAATAAGGACAATAAATTAATCAGTTCTGAAAAGGAGAGGAGGATTAAAGAAGGCTTGTGCAATTATTGTGGTGGTAAACACCCATTTGAAAAATGCTTCAAGAGGCCTGAGAATAGGCAAGGGTCATCAAAAGGCTTCCCTAGCAAGCAGGGAAAAGCCTGAGTGGGAATCATGATGTGTTCAATGGTTCTCACTTATTTCCTTCAAGAGCACAATTGTGCACTCTGAATACTAGTGTCAAGAAATCTTTAAAATTTCTTATTTTTTCTTCAATCTCTGATATTTTTTATAGTATTCTCATTGATTCTGGTGCTACAAACTCCTTTATTGCAAAGAATTTTGTTCTCAAGTACTCATTGACCATGTCAGAGCTCCCTGAAAAGATTCCTCTTTTCATTCTGGATTCCAGTGAATCCACTTCCCTGTTCATCACCCATTATACCAAGTGGGTTGTTGATTTACCTTCCTTCCCAAGCTTTGAATGGGATTTCTTTATCATAGATTCACTCAAGGGAGAAGACCTAATATTGGGCTATGATTTTCTTTACCATTTCAATCCCATTATTGATTGGAAAAATGGATTGATCACCTATGATTCTAATCATAAGGATTCTAGTGGTATTATTTCTTCTACTAGTAATGACTTATCCACTGCTGTCAACAGTGTTGCTCTGGTTGGTGAACTTAAGACACCTTCCCTTCCTCCTTCTGTCCATAACCCCTCCATTTTTCCCTCTCAGTCATTACTTCCATTAAGAGATGAAGTCTTCAAAGAGATAAAAGATGTTGGAGAAGATGTTGCTATATCTTCACTTCATCTCTTTCAAGGGGATATGGACCTTCCTCCTTTATCTTTTCATGCCTCCCTGGAGGAGCAGTGGGATGAGGAGGAAGAGCCAGAAGAGATTGAAACTGTGCTGAAGGTAGTCCCTCCTGTTTATCACAAATATTTGGATGTATTCTCCAAAGTGAAAGCAGAGAAACTTCCTCCACACCGTGCCTGTGATCATCATATCGAACTGGAGGGTCTTCTACCTCCAGTTGGTGTTATCTACTCTTTATCAAAGAATGAGTCAGAAACACTGCGGGCCTACATTTCAGAGAATGTAGAGAAAGGTTTCATCAGACCAAGCTCCTCCTCAACAGGGGCACCTGTCCTTTTTGTTAAGAAAAAGGATGGTGGTCTCCGTTTGTGTGTTGACTACCGCAAACTTAATGCTGTCACTAGGAAGAACAGGTATCCTGTTCCTCCAATGAATCAGCTTCTTACCGTCTTTAACGGTGCTACTATCTTCTCCAAGATAGATCTGCGTGGTGCTTATAATCTCCTGAGAATTAAAGAGGGGGATGAGCATTTGACTGCCTTTAGAACCAAATATGGCAGTTATGAGTATTTGGTTATGCCATTTGGCTTAACCAATGCTCCAGCTTCATTCCAAAATCTTGTGAATGATATATTTGCAGATTATTTGGATATTTTTGTTGTAGTGTACTTAGATGATATTATGGTCTTCTCTAGCTCTTTGGATGAACATGTTAAACATGTGGCCTCTGTTCTCCAAAGACTGAGAGACAATAATTTGTTTGCTAAAGCCTCCAAGTGTGTATTCCATGCCTCAAGTGTGGAATACTTGGGCTATGTTGTTTCAAGTGATGGCCTCAAGATGGATTCTTCAAAAGTTCAACAAATCCTCAATTGGCCTCAGCCCAAGAACATCAAGGCCCTCCAATCTTTCCTTGGCTTTGCCAACTTTTATCGTCGTTTCATTAAAAATTATTCCAAAAAAATCTCTGCTCTCACTTCCCTCCTTAAAAAAGATTCTCCCTTTATCTTCAATGAGGAAGCTCTTAGTCAGTTTCAGATACTCAAAGAAGCTTTCACCACTGCTCCTATCCTCTCTCACTTTAATCCTTCTCTTCCAACTATTGTAGAGACTGATGCCTCTGATTATGCCTTGGGTGCTGTACTGAGTCAGGTGAATGACTCAGGAAAGCATCCCATTGCATTTGATAGTCGCAAGCTCTTACCAGCTGAACTCAACTATGAAATTCCTGACAAGGAACTCCTTGGCATAGTTTGGGCTCTCAAGCGCTGGAGAGCCTTTCTCCTTTCTCTTTCTGATTCCTTTGAGGTCTTGACAGACCATTGTTCTCTCCAATATTTTATGTCCTCTAAAGTCCTTACTCGTCGTCAAGCCCGTTGGGCTGGATTTTTGTCTGAATTTCACTTTGTTATCACTTACCGCCCAGGCAGGCTGGCCACTTTACCAGATGCCTTGTCACGTCGGGACGACGTGTACCCAGAGAGGGGGGTGGATTTCATCAGCAAGAATCCTCAAAACTTTCATCAAGTTCTCAAGCAAAATGAAATTCAAGAGTCAAGATTCTTTTCCATAAAAGTTAAAATGTTTTCAGATTTAGTTGATCAGATCCAAAGACAAGTATGGCAAGACAAAGACTATAAGGAGATCCTCAAGAAATTAGCAAGAGGAGAATCAGTCCCAGACTATTCTCTTGAACCTCAAGCAAAATTATTATTGTTCAAAGATAGAGTAGTCATTCCAAGCAATCATGAAATTCAATTGGACATTCTTCAAAAGCGTCATGACTCACCGTTGGCTGGCCATCCTGGCCAGGAGAAGACCCTCAAGCTCATCAAGAGGGATTTTTATTGGGCTGGCATGAATCAAATCATCAAGGACTATGTGTCCTCATGTCAGCAATGTTCAAGAAACAAGAACATCCACCATAAGAAGTTTGGATTACTCAAGCCTCTTCAAATTCCATCTGGTCCTTGGAATTCTTTATCAATGGACTTTATCACTCAATTGCCCTTGTCAAGCAACTTTGATTCAATTTTAGTAGTTGTAGACAGATTTTCAAAAATGGCAATATTTATTCCAACTTATTCAACAATCACTGCACTGGACTTAGCTCAAATATTCATTAATCATGTCTTTTCCAAACATGGTCTTCCAATCAGTATTGTTAGTGATAGAGGTTCATTATTTGTTTCATCATTCTGGACCCAATTATGTCAGCAGCTCAAGATATCAAGAGACCTTTCAACTGCATTTCACCCTGAAACAGATGGACAGACAGAGAGGGTAAATCAGATTCTAGAACAGTATCTTTGGATGTATGTCAGTTACCATCAAGATGACTGGCACACCTGGCTCCCTCTGGCTGAATTTGCCTATAATAATGCAGAACATTCATCCACAAAGCAATCACCTTTTTTCACTATTTATGGAAGAAATCCCAGCTTTGACTCAATCCATGTTTCTCAAGATTCACCTGCTGGAAAGTTATCAACAAAACTCCAATCAGTACAGCAAGTTGTCAAAGAAGAATTAGAGTCAGCAATAAGAAGATTCAAGAAGTATGCAGATAGAAATAGAGCAATTCCACCTGATTTCCAACCTGGGGACAAAGTATGGCTAGCCTCCAAGAACATCAAGACAACAAGACCCACCAAGAAGCTCTCAGAAAGATGGTTGGGACCTTTTGAAGTTCTGAAGAAGATTGGCAGCCATGCATATCACCTCAAGTTGCCTCAACAATGGAAGTCAGTTCACCCTGTTTTCCATGTGTCCTTGTTAGAACCAGTGAAGCAATCAACTATCCCAAATCGACACCAATTGCCACCACCTCCAGTAATAGTGGAAGAGCAAGAAGAATGGGAAGTGGCTCAGGTTCTGGACTCAAAACTCAAGAGAGGTTCATTATGGTATTTAGTTGAGTGGAAAGGATTCAGTGAAGACCCAGAAAGAACAACTTGGGAACCAGCTTCCAACCTTACCAACTCTCCAGACCTTGTCAAGGACTTTCACACTTTGTATCCTGACAAGCCTGGCCCAAATGCCTCAAGAGTTTGATTTTATGGTGCTTGGTGGGGATTGGAGTTTATGAAAGTAAGTTCCTCTCCTGGCATGCACCTTTAAGGGGGTATTCTACCCAAATTTGTTGTAAGCATCACCTTGGCCACTTTGTGAGCACTTGTCAATTTTTTGGACAGATTCAGAAGGCCTTGCAACATAATACCCTCAAGATTTGGACCTTTCATCAAGATTTGGCCCAATCTTTTCTTTTATTTTCTCTTCTTTCTTCAATCATGCCATAAATTATCTTTCAAGACATTCATTATCAAATTCATCTTATGGCATATTTCAATTTTCATTATGGTGCTTGGTGGGGAGTGGAAGTTATGAAAGTAAGTTCCATCTCCTGGTATGCATCCCTGAGGGGTCTAATTCTTGTAAAACATTACCTTGGCCACGCTGTGAGCATCAAATTCTTGGTTTTATCTTTCAGAACATTTTGTCCAAAATCAAGAATCTCACCACAAGAAGGACAACCCTCAGGAATTTCTTATTTCTTTCTTTACTCTCTTTTTCTCTCAATTCTTTTTCATTTCTATTTTTTATTTTTATTTCTTTTACTTGTATGATTTATTTTTCATTTCTTGTTTCAAAATCAGCAATCATAACTCCCATATCTTGTTTGGGGAGTGAATTTATTTAATAATCAAGAGCAAACACTAGTAATGGTAAAGACCAGCTACAGATAATCCTCATCAAAATTTCTTCAAGGGTTTTTTAAACTTCATAACCAAGGCATCTCCAAATCACAAAAGGCGGGGAACCAGAGGCAGTGGAGTCAAATATGAATGTCAGCATTGAACTCATTCCTCAAGATCAAAATTGAAAGCCAAAACCCAATCAGCAAGGTGTTTATGGCAATTGACCAATCAAGGAGGGGATAAGAAGAAGATATTCAAGAAAGAAATCAAGTTCATAGAAGAAACTGTTTCAAAATGGCCCAATTGGCCAATTTCATCAAGATATGTACTTTGGCACAATTGGCCATATCAGACCTCAAAACATCAAAACAGCCATTTTTCATCAATTCTTATCATAATATGCTTAATTGTGCATATTGGGTGATTTGCGCATTTTGCGCATTTTTGCGCATTTGCGCACTTTTGCGCATTTTTGCGCAAAAGGGCCCTTTTCTTGTCAAAAGCCTTCAAAAGGCCTTTTTGGCCAAAATCATTATAATTGCGCATTTGCGCACTTTGCGCAAAATTTGCGCATTTGCGCATATTTGCGCATTTTGCGCAAAAATGCGCAAAATGGCCAAAACCCACTTTTAGGCCATTTTCTCACAAAAATTCAGTTTTTTCCATCATTTTCACCAGTTATGCCACATATGGCATATTTGCGCATTTGCGCATTTTGCGCACTTTGCGCATTGTTGCGCATTTGCGCATATTTGCGCATTTTGCGCAAAAATGCGCAAAATGGCCAAAACCCACTTTTAGGCCATTTTTTCACAATAATTCAATTTTTTCATCATTTTCACCAAATTATGCCAAATATGGCATATTTGCGCATTTGCGCATTTTGCGCACTTCTGCGCAAATTGGCCAAAAACCCATTTTTTCACATTTTCAGGGATTTTGGCCAGGACTACTCATCTAGTCCAAAATTTCAAATGTTGGCCACCTTATGCCAACACTCTAAATTCAAAATTATGATGATTTCAAGTGGTCTTGGGACAAAAAACTCAAATCAACCACCTTTCAAAACCCATGAGGACTCAAGAAAAGTTGATGAAGACACTCAAGACAAGATTAAAGGAATTTTTATGAAGATTGAAGGCAGTTTGAATGAAACAGAGGAAATTCAGAATCAAAATCAAGGGGAAAATACCTACAAATAGTTAAATGAAGATTGGTTTGAGTATTGATTGAAGAAGAAGTTTTAAGGGGAAAATCTTAAGGAATTGCGGAAAAGAACTGTTTGAATTGATTGCAAGCTCATCAAGACTCACTATACTTATGGTGCTCAGAGCTCACCACTTTCAAGAGGGGGATAATGTCACAGCCAAGGAGGCAGGGGCATTTCCAATCATCATCAGCAAATCATTATATCATGGATACCCTTCAAAACCCAATCAGCAAGGGGGTTTCATTCAAGACTCTCCAAATACAGTTTTCATACAGGCAAGATCCAAATACAGTTCCAGACCTCAATACAGTTTTCATACAGGCAAGACCCAAATACAGGATTCACCAAATACAGTCCTGTAATCAATACAGGCGCAAATACCTGTATTGACTGTATAACCTGTATTGGATTCACCAATACAGGATTCAATCCCACATCCAACTTCTTCCAGCATACAGACAAGTATCTCAACACTCAAACTCCAAGGCTGGCATTTCTCACATATACCAGCCCCTCTTCACCCACCTGGGGCTTTTTCCCCCAGTTAATTAAAATAGTTGATTTATTATTTAATATTATTTTATTCTCACTTTTGGAATATTATTTTATTATTTACTAAGTTAGTCTTAGCCTTCCCTCACCTGTTCAGTAGAGTCCTGGTGGCCATATCCTTATTAATTCCTTTTCTCTTTTCTGAACAGGTTGAAACAGTGACTCAGGATTATTTGTGGTTGGCTCTTTATTATTGCTTTTGCTTTGTCTCTCTTATCTTTTATACTTATTATTTTATGACTAGGAATTTATCCTCTTACTCCATTACTCTCATCATTTGAGTATTTTCTTCTGAGCCCTCCATAAGTAAGTCTGTTCACTGAGTGCCAGGCCCTCTTTACTTTAGAAGAGCCCCTGTGACAACTAGAAGATATAGTGACAAGAACAAAAATTGGCAGGACTTGGAAAAAATTGGACATTAAAAGCCCAAATAAACCATTTATCAAAAAAGATAAATCAGAAGAATCCTTTAAGCCCAATACATCCAACAATAATGAGCAAAGAAAATTCCATAAATGTGGAGGTATTGGACACTTAGCCAATAATTGCCTTAAAAAAGCAAAGATTAATGAAATTGTGGAAACATAAAACCACAATGACAAAGAAGAGGAATCTGACTCTGCAAAAGAGACAGAAGAGTCAGAAAGCTCCCAAAGTGATGAAATCAATATAATTAATGCACAAATTAATAATATTGATATAATTTATGAAGTACTGGATGTTAATTCAAACTTACCACAAATTGGAACATCTGACACAAACCTGACAAACATACAAGATGCCAAAATGTATAGAACCAAACCTGCAAGAGGAATGGGATATACAGCTGGAAAATCAAGTATAAGTATTGTTATGGTTGATAACCAAGAAGGAAAAGTTAACTTGGATACAGGAGCATATTGCACTTGTGTTGGCAAAAGTTATTTAAAAACCATTGTCCCAAACTGGCAAGAAAAACTTATGCCAATACAAGGTGTCAAATTTAGTAGTGCAAGTGAGAGCATGAAGCCCCTTGGAATAATTGCTTTAACACTAATTTTTCCTCATCCCTCACAATTTGTCAGAATTAAAGTAGAGTTTGTAGTAATGGACAACTGTACTAGTAATCATTTCATACTTGGGAATGACTACTTATCAATCTATGGTATAGATATCTCCAACCAAAAAGATAGATATTTTACCATAGGAGATAACAAAAGACAAAAGTTTGGCTTCTTAAATAACAAAAAACAAATTACAGTTATTAAGAAGGAAGAAAAAATTCCAGAAAAGGAACTTTTTATATCTGAACAACTTAAAGAGGCAGAATTAAATCAAGAATTAACAGAAAAAATGAAAGAAAAATTGATTGACCTCTTATTTAAGTATAAAAATGCCTTTGCAACTGACAAAGAGCCACTAGGTGCCATAATTGGACATGAAGTGGATATAATTCTTAATGTAGAAAAGCCTTACCCACCTTTATTAAGAAGCCCTGCTTATCCAGCCAGTCCAAGGGCTAGAGAAGCCTTAGAGGTGCATATTAAAGAATTAATGGACCTTGGAGTATTAAGAAAGGTTGGACATAATGAACAAGTAGAAGTTACTACACCTGTCATTATAGCTTGGAATAATGGAAAATAAAGGATGGTAGGAGACTTCAGAGCCCTGAACACCTATACCATTCCAGACAGATATCCAATACCTAGAATCCATGAGACATGGACCCAATTGTCACAAGCTAAGTTCATCACAGCTATGGATGCTCTTAAGGGTTTTCATCAAAATGTCTTAACATACAATGCCAAGAAACTACTAAGAATAATAGTCCATTGTGGAATTTTTGAATACTTAAGAATGCCATTTGGGATAAAAAATGCACCTTTCCATTATCAAAGAATGATGAATACCATATTCCCTGAAGAATTATCAGAAGGATGGTTAATTATCTATATTGATGATATCATAGTTTGCTCAGAAACTTGGGAAAATCACCTTACAAGACTAGAAAGGGTACTAAAAAAAATAGTCCAAGTGAATATGAAAATTTTCTTGAAAAAGTGTCATTTTGCATATAGTGAATTAAAAGCACTAGGACATGTTGTATCTGGACTTAGTCTAGGCATAGACAAAAATAAAGTAGCAGCAGTACTACTCAAACCAATGCCTCAAACCAAAAAAGAAATGCAATCATTTTTAGGATTTGCTGGTTACTACAGACAGCATATAAAGGACTTTGCAAAAATTGCCAAATCCTTATATAAATTATGTGACCAACAAACAGTTTATGAAATGACTGAAGAAAGGGTCAAGGCATATGAAGAATTGAAAAATTCACTAACAAATGCCCCATTTCTTCTAATGCCAGATTGGAAACTACCTTTCAAACTATACATTGATGCTTGTGGAGAAGGATTAGAAGGACCAATTTGTTTCATTTCAAGGCAAATAAAGCCAACAGAAGCAAGGTATGGAGCAAGCCAAATGGAATGCTTATGCCTGGTGTGGGCTTTAGAAAAACTGCATTATTATTTGGATGGCACAGTATTTGATGTAATCACAGACTGTAATGCTGTGAAATCACTATTAAATATGAAGACTCCAAACAGACATATGCTGAGATGGCAAATTGCTATCCAAGAATATAGAGGAAATATGACTATTGTACATAAATCTGGAAATATTCATAAAAATTCAGATGGTCTTAGCAGATGGGCTTTAGTAAATACCCCTGACAATCCAGCATGGGTACCACAAGAAGAGCACCATATAGAAGGAATATGTGTCACAGACATAGGCACAGAATTCTTTAACCAAGTTAAAGAAAGCTATAAGACAGACAAAAATTGCCTTATCTTAAGCCAACTTCTAATGAAAGACTGCAAAGATCCATCACTTTCATCAAAACTAGATGAAATATGGAAAAAGGCATATGATGAAGGAAGATTCCACCTCCTTGATGGAATCCTTTACCATAGAACAAAACACACATGTGTTATGGCCTTAACAGATAGAACACTAATGAACACTATTTTACATGAGTGTCATGATAGTGTTGCATCTGGACATCTCTCAGAAGATAGGACACTAGAGAGGGTGAAAACCTGCTCTTGGTGGCCAAATTGGAAGAAAGAGGTTTCAGAGTACTGCCAAACCTGTGACAGATGTCAAAAAGCCAACAGAGCCACAGGAAAGAAATTTGGAATGATGATCCAAATCCAAGAACCAAAATCCCCATGGGAAATAGTTCATATGGATTGGGTAACAGCACTACCTCCAGGAGGAGACAGGAGCTATAATGCATGTCTAGTGTTAGTTGACAGGTACAGTAAAACTCTCATGTTCTTACCATGTCATAAAGATGACACAGCTATGGATACAGCCATAATGATATGGAATAAAGTCATTAGCCACCCAGGATTATTCCAAAATATTATAAGTGACAGAGACCCAAATTTCACTTCAGCATTATGGACAAATCTCCATAGCTTATTTGGGACAGAGCTATCATTCTCAACAGCTTACCATCCCCAAACTGATGGTTTAGCAGAAAGAATGATACAGAACTTAGAGGATATGATCAGAAGATTCTGTGCTTATGGGCTAGAATTCAAAGATTCTGATGGTTTTACCCATGATTGGTGTACACTAATACCAGCACTTGAACTGGCATATAAGACATCAATCCATTATTCTACTGGCAAAACACCAGCAATGCTGGAGAAAGGTTGGAATCCAAGACTTCCTTATGATACCCTCAAAAAGGACTTAGTGGACATACATCCAACAGCAAGCAGTTTTAAGATAATGCTTGACAAAGCAAGACACCATGCAAACAGATGCATACAAGACTCTTTCAAATATGCAAAAGAAAGATGGGACGAAAGTCATAAACCACCTGACTTCAAAATAGGAGATTTGGTATTAGTATCAACTCTTAACTTTAATAACATAAAAGGACCAAAGAAATTGAAAGATTCCTTTGCAGGACCATTTATGGTAAAAGCACTTCATGGACCCAATGCTGTACAATTGGAACTTACAGGTTATTTAATGAATAAACACCCAGCTTTCCCTGTAAGTCTTATAAAACCTTACAGCTCAAGTGACAAGGAATTATTTCCACTAAGAAATAAACCCCACTTGAAATTGACCCTTTGGAAGAAGGAGAAGAAAAAAAAATTGTAAAAGTCCTTAAAGAAAGAAGGACAAGGAACAAAAAAGAAAGAGAATACCTTGTAAGGTATAGAAATCCAACTCAAGAAGATGAATGGCTACTTGAGAAAGATATAACAAATGCTGATAAACTACTGAGGAGGTTTAGACATGAAAGAAAACCTAAAGAATAACAAAATCAAGCATTATTGAGCTTCAGGACTGATAAAGCCTAATGAAGAGGTAGGAGAGTGGATGATACCCTAATCACACATATCAGATTGTGGTACAATCTTTTTTGGTGGTAGGGAATGTGAGCCTTTGAGATATGACCACATACCCAATAATGTCACAAAAAAGACTCAGAATAATTATACCCTTAATATAATTATATTAAAATTACTTAGAATAATTATACATTAAAAATAATTACTTAAATATACAAAAAATACCATAAATTGGTACAAAAATTGGTTTAACTTAAAAACCAATGAATCAACACGCAAAATAAATTATACCATTGGATTCCCCATGGAAAAATACACATATACCATTTTTATGGTATATCTGTAAAGTCAATATTGAATGAATTATAAGGTATAATACCTTATAAAAACCATAAAACCTTATTTATCTCAAGAACTAATGAAACAACACGTGAAGTAAATTGTACCAGTAGATTCCCCACAAACCTCCACACATAAAACAATTAATAAGCTAATTTCCAAAGTTAATACTTAAGGAATTAACCTGAATATATGCACTTTTTTGGTCAATGCATATATTCAAGGATCATAGCTAATATCTCCTAAACTATACATGATAGAATGATGAACCAAAAATAAAGTTACCACTTGATTACTGTAAGAACACAGATATGAGCTTTATTTTACAAATTATAAACAAGGTTAAAACCTATGATGAAATATTGATCAAAATTAACAGAGCTGTTGACCACTTTGTTGTGAAAGTATTCCAAACTTAAAAAAAAGTATACAGTTGGATTCTACTAGTTTATTCGTGAAGAATGATGTAATTTTTATTATTAAATTCAGGGTATAGCCCCCTGAAATCAAGGTTTGAAGTTTAAAATATTGAATTTCGACAGAAAAGATGAGTTACAAGAAAAATCATCAAAATTAGAGTTTTGATGATGTAATGAAAAGCTCTTGGCAGCATAATAAGGTTATGCCAGGCTATCAGAATTCACTCTCTGAATTTCTGTAGCGTGTAAATCTTAAAAGTTATTGAGGATCAAAGTTTGAGCTTAATTTAAGCAGTTATGATCACTCACAGTAACCTTAATTTAAGTTTAACAGTCTCAAGAGTGATAAAATTGGTGAATACTATTAGTTCATGATTAAAACTAATAAAATCCACGAAATTTGGGGTTCTGCCAAGCCTCTGATGTCATCAAACTTAGAGTTATAGTGATAACTCTAAAAAATGGTGTAATAATGATGTAATATGGTTTGATAATGATGTAATCATCCCCAAACCTTAAAATATTGATCAATTCCAGTGGGTATGATCAGTACACGTCTACTAGAAGCCTGTTGGACTCTAGGAGGGAGGTATTTACTATAAATAGAGCTCTTTTTACTCTATTTTCCCCTCAGACGCATCAAAAACATTAAATCAATTAAATAAAAGGTAATTTCTTTATTCTTTATATATAAAACTATTATATTATTAAAGAACAAAGACCACCTTGTTGTAATCATCACCTTTGACGTGATTAAATCATTTATTTAATTGTTTTTGCTAAAAATCTCTTTAAAAACTCATTTCCATGTTAAAATCCAGAATAATTTGTAATTTTCTTTATTTTTATTGTAAATACAATTTGAAAAAGTTGTATTTATATTTTTTGGCGTAAAATATTCCAAAGTTATTATATTAAGTGTTAAAAGTAGGTTATTTTCTCTTATTATAATTATTTCTCTATTATTACTCTCTTAATAATTCTTTAATTAATATAAATAGTATTTATATTAATTCATAACTTTAATATTAGTAATATTATTGTTATTAATTGTTTTTTATTAATAAAAAGCAATTTTTTACGCCTTTATTATTTGTTGGTAACAATAATAAAGAGCTTTTTAAATATATTAATTATTTTATATTAATATATTTATTTATTATATTATATTTTCATAATATAAATTATATTATTATATTTATTTGATAATATAATTATTTTACGCCATAATAATAATAATTATTTATTATTATTATATTTTTAATCTTATTTATTCAATTCATAAGGACATTCAGAGTACAATAAGTAATAAATTAGTAATTCTTACTTATTGTTTCATAGTCAAACCTTACAGTTACAGGAGTCAGAGTAGCTTATTACCTCTTTTTCACATTGAAGTAGCAGCTTATTTGTTATTTTCTTATGAGTTAATGAGACTTTAACTTGGTAACCAAGTTCCCAAAAGGCGTTAGTATAATTATTGGGCCATTATCAGCCATAGATCCAATCTTTAGTGCTATCCATGCCTCAGAGGCCTGAGAAGTTTGGTACCTTGGCTCTCTTTTATGTCTTTTGTCCCCCTTAACTATTTTCATGTCAAAAATAGTAATTCAGGCTCAAAGACTGAGAGGCACTATGGGTTTACCCATTCTGTATGTGAGAGTAATGAAATTTTGAGAGCCATAAACATGCATAGCACTAATATTAGGGTAGATGTGACATGGGATTTCTCACATTGCCATTATTTTGGCATGAAATTGAGAAAAACAAAAACTTTCACAATTCTTTTACATGGTATTTATGATGTGGTATTTAAATACTTTCCATATTACCACCTCTTGGAGTTGATTTAAGCTAATTCACTCTATGGATCTACCCCAGGTGAATTCTTGTGTAGGATTCAAATATGGCCGTAAATCTATGGATTTACTGACTCACAAAAAAGTGATTCATCTTTTTTAAATAAAATGTGATAAATCTTTGATATATGAATTACTTATGGGTTATGTGTGGCTCAGAATGTATTTTACCAATCATTGTGGCCGGTTTAATTATTTGAAATATATCTAAAGGCTCACAAATAGAAACCAAAAATTTACATCAGCCTTAAGGACAAATTTACCTAAGCTTTTGGTTACAAAAATATAATTATCAACAGTTTATCATCCACAAAATTATGGATTAGAATAAAGAATTATTCATAACCTTGAGGGCATGATGAGAATATTTTGTATTTATGGCCTGGAACTTAAGTATCCTGATGACTTTACCAATTATTGGTGCAAACGTATACCAGAATTGTAATTAGCCAACAATACGTCCATCCATGCTTCCTCAGGAAAAACTCCTGCAATTTTTGAAAAAGGATGGAACCCCAAAGTTCCACTTGATACTCTTAGTAAACAATTGATTTGTATTCATCCAAATGCTTCAAGCTTTGAATTATTTATTTTTAAAGTGAGACAACATTTCAATAAAATCATGACTGATGCCTTTGAATATTATAACCAAAAATGGGACAAAACTCATAAGACCGCAGAATTCAAGGTAGGGCACTTAATTTTAGTTTCAACCTTGATCTTTAATAATATTAAAGACCCAAAGAAATTGAAATATTCCTTTGCAAGACTATTTATTATTAAATCCCTTCACTGGAAAAATTCAGTAAAATTAGAACTTACAGGATAGTTTGCAAATAAACATTGAACATTCCCTATTAGCCTAGTAAAGCCTTATACTTTAAGTAATAAGGAATTATTTCCTTTGAGAAATGACACACCCTTAGAAGTACCACCGCTTTATCAGAGTGAGGAGAAAACATTACTGAAATTCTTGAAAGAAAGAAGACTTAGGGTACAAAATCAACAGGAATACTTAGTAATATATAGAAACCCCCAACATGAAGATGAGTGGAATTCAGAAAGTAAAATACGTTATTCCCAAACGTTTCTCAGATTCAAACATGAAAGATTACCAGTTACTAAATAAAGCTCTTCCATTTTGTACTTTAAATTCTCAAAAAGTATAAGTAGAGAGGTTGGACAATGAATTATACCCCCCCAATTCAATTGGGGGTACTATTCAATGAAAAATTGTAGTACAGTTTCTTTTGGTGGTAGGGAATGCGAGCCTGTGAGGTCTTTAGGACATACTAATAAGGCCACAAATAGCTTTTTTACAGTTGATCCAGTTTTTAACAGACTTATCAAGTGAATTTAAAAGAAAAAATACTAAAAAATTAGTGTAACTTGCTTTTTGATAAACAAAGTCATAATTACTGTCATTTTTGGATTCTACACCAAAAATAACCTAGGGTAGACCCATAGGGCATCATATCCAAAAACGTCACTTTCTTATTTTATTGGAAGGTTTAAGAATCCCACAGTACCAGTATACATTTTTTAAGCTTTCATTATAATTTTTAAATTGTTAATTTTAACCTCCAATTTAATTTTGCATAAGTTTTATGCAAGCTTACAAACATTTTGTTAGAATTAAAGTGTGGTGTATATTTACTTAATTGGGTATTATTTTCCATCAATGCTGTAGATCCTGCATGAACTAAATGTAGGCTGGTTTAAAACCATTGTATGCCTTCAAATAAATGAAAGGGCAAAAGTCATGCAATAAGGTGGGACAAAGGAAAAAATCAAAATAGAGTCAGGTTAACCAACCTTTGGCATCTTCAAGGACTCAGTTAAGGTTTTTCACCTTTATTGGAGTATCTTGAACCTTATTTAATCTTTAAGATTAGACTTTCATTGAATATTCAAGTTTAAATTGGTATATTCCCTATTGGGACCCAAATTACAAGCTTCCAAAGGCTAAATCTCCATATGCAGACTTTTAATCAAGTTTTCAAGAGCTTTAAGAGCTTCAATAAGCTTCAAATCTAAATTCATATTCTTTAAAACCTTCTCAAAAGTTAAGATTTGGTGTGTATTGCTATTTCACATTGAGGAATAGAAATAACTTAAAAATTTATTAAATCTCCGATCCTTCTTAGATTTTCCTGAACATTTCACACAGCTTAAAATTTAATGATATCTGTGTATAAATTAAATTTTAAGTATCTTTTTTAACAGGATTATTTGTTAATTAGCCTTGAAATTAGCTCTTTTGATTATTCTTAAAACAAATCAAGTTTTTTTTCAAAAATAATTCAAAATCCAGTTTATGAGACTTTCACTTGGAAATTCATTTTTAAGCTTTCCATGTGATGAAATTTATCATAAAAAACATTATTTTATATTTAAGCTTATAGAAATAAGTTCCTTGTATACAAGAATAACACTGGTAGCTTTGAATTGAAATGAAAAATAAGCTACCTTAAGATAAGAACATTTCTTCAATTATAATTTTTCAGTTTTTATCTGAGAATTCCCTTTATATCCATCATGAATCACGAGAGAGATTCTCTGAAGGCATAAAAAGAGCCTTTAAATCACTGTTTTTGTCAAGACTGATGATTCATTCAATCAATTAGACATTTTAAATAGGTAATATTTTATACAATATAAAATCCAATATGTAACAACCACTCACCAGGGGTAAGGGTATTCATTAATACACCCACTCAAACACCTCAAATCAGCAGATCCACTATTTGCATCAGCATTCAGTTTCAGAAATCTTCCTTGCTGAAACATGCATACAGCTTGGTACTTCAATACAGCCTTTCAACATCTGTACAGGTTGGATTCACCCAATACAGTTTGGATACACCATTATGAAACTGTATGATCACTCAACTCCACCACACCTCTTGCACAGGTTCTGTACAGCCGTAAAGGACCTCTATTGGCCAGACTCAATTAAATCATTCAATCCTCTCATGAAAATTCTCTCTCTGGATCAGGGCTGGTGATTCTCACATATACCAGCCCCTCTTTCTCCCCCCTGGGGATTTTTCCCCAGTTAATTAATTTAGTTTATTTATTATTTAATGAATATTATTATCCTTATTTTGGGTATTATATTTATTTAATATTAAGTTAGTCTTTGCATTTTCTCTCTTTGCCTGTACAGTATGAGCTGGGTGGCCATATCCTTATTAACCCTTCTCTTTTCATTCTGACAGGTTGAAACAGTGGACTTGGAATTGTTTGTGGTGGTCTCTTTTATTCTTCACTCTTATTTCTCTTGTTACTTCTTTCTTATATTCTTTATTTTAGTAATTCATCTCTAGAACTCTTAAGTGTATTCTTTCTTACTATATCCTGAGCCCTCCATAAGTGAGTTCCAGGCCCTCTTCACTTCAAAGAGCCCCTGTGACACAATATTATTAAGATAATTATTATATTATCTTACTCCTTATCAGCTATAAATAAAGAATTGAGATCATAGAGATTAGATTATATTGTTTTAATCACCAACAATATATTTTTTTATATAAAATTATTCTCTTAAAATATCTTTTAAATCCACAAAGTTCCTCTAAAAAGTCCAGAATCTTCTTACATCATAAAAAAAGCTTTTAGTCCTTTAAAATATGGATTTTGGCTGTTTCTTTAGCTTATATATATTATTTGATACCATAACTGTTGTTTTTCACTTATTTTATGGAATAAATATTGTGAGTAAGTTTTCTCTCAAACTCTATACCTTTTTTAGCTAGTATTGGTGTCTTTATATAGAATTTCTGTATAAGATTTTTGTCTGTACAGTTTTTGTGATATTTATTTCAAAATTGATGTTTATATTACTTATGAGTTCATAAATATGATTATTTTCCACATAAAATTATCTCATTAAGCGCTTTTATGTTTCTTATCATTATAGCTGTCAGTGAATATGATATTAATAGAGTAACTATAGCTTATTATAAATATTAAGGCTTTTATTATGAATATGTTTAATCATTACTAGTTCTTTTTTTATATATAATTATCTCTAATAATTGTATTAATTTGTGGTTATAATATTGAATTGTATTATATTTTCTACTGAGGACAGTCATAGTACTCTTGATATTTGATACTATTATCAACAGCTCAATAGAAAAACCTTACAGTGATACAATATTCCTTGAATATTTTGTGTAATAAATTTTCAGAAAAAAACCTGAAATGTATTGCTAGTTCAGCCCTCAATGTGGAAAAAGGACCATTATTTGCCTTTTTTGGTGGCTAATACCTATTTCATATGATTACCTGACTCACAGATATATCCAGAAAACATTTTCAATTAACATTAATAATGGATAGTGAGAAATGGAATAATGAATTTTTCATATGGAGACTTTAGGAACTTTCTTACAGTCAGAAATGTGGTTTTTTGGCTATTATTTCCATTTTCTTTCATTTAATTAATTTTTTTATACTTGGAAAATTGTATGATACATATATATTGATTTTCCATAAAGCATTTGGCAATCAAATCTATCGTCCATAGCCAACCTAAGCCTCAAGGGTCTGTTCAATAACAAAAAGCTTCATGATGCTGTTTTTTGTGGTATTAAAACCAGTCTAAGCTTGGGTGAGCACTCTGAAATACACTGAAACTTGTATTCAAAGATAATAAAGAGCTTAAAGTAAGAAAATTACACCTTTTATGTGAAATATTGTGACTTTCAGGCATTTTTGCACATCAATAATGGTGATTTTTGGGAAGTATTTTCAGTCTTTTCCCATTACATTCATCAGTTAATGACTAAAAGAGAATAAAATTCCTCAAAATATTTTTTCCAAATTCATTCATTGCCATTTTAACTATTCATGAGACCCTACTTTCTGCCACTAGGAAAATAGTTGGAAATGGCAGAAAATAACAGAAAAGGTTTTTTTTGTGAAAGAGCCCCTGGCAGTTTAAAATGGATATAAATTTCAATCCTCCTTGCCAAGAGTTTTCAAAAACATCCCAAAATCCAGAATTAGGACTTTAAATCAATAAAGGACTGAATTAAATTGGTGAAAGCTAAAAATAATGGCAAAATATTTCCCTTGCAACTTGAATACGAGTCTTTCAAATCACTCTATGTAACATTTGATATGAAATCTCTTATTATTAGTGATTAATAGTACTATAAATTCTCCTTTTATCCTTTTTATAAGTTATGAACCTATGGCAAATTTCTGGTAGCAGGATAAAATATAAAACTGGGTTTCTTTTTGCCACAAAACTGTGTCTGTATGCTTGACTTGGCTATGGATGGTAGAGTTCTTGGCAAATTATATGGGAAAAAACTCTAGAGGAATTATGAGGGGTTTTCAGTAATGAAAAACTTTAAAACATGGGTTAAAGCTGGAATTACTTCCCATTATTAATTTTTATATTTGTCCTTCTAAGTTAGTTCCTTTGGGAGCTCATAATCCATAACCTAAGATAAGTCAGTATCACCACAGAAATTTCCACATCAATTGCCGGCAATAAGTAAATTTCCATTGATTAAAAACCTGGTCATTCTAAAGAACCAAGGCACTAGTTACTTTGGTGCTTTAAAAAACCAGCTCATAAATAACCTGTAATTGAATTTTTTTGTGGCACAAAATCAGCCATGGGAAGTTGATGTGACCTCTTCCGCAGTGGATAAAACCCCAAAAAAGCACACAAAATGGAATTTCTTTGGGGGTTGAAATTTTTTATTCTTAGCAAAGGAATTTTCTAATGGATCCATTTGTTAAAAAGAGGAATGAAGAGCTACAAGAAACTGTGTTAAGCTTTAAATATATGCAAATAAAGGGTGATAATTGGTATTTATCTTGAAAATATGTTTCAAAAAACCCATATTAGAATATTAGGGTTCTATACTTCCTTGATATGGACTCACAGATATTTTAAACATACCTTTTTTGAGCCATATTATGGACTTTCAAGTAAGAATAAATACTTGAAATGGGGTAAGGTTACAAATCTTGGCCAAATCCCTTATTACTGGAAAGTATTTAATCGATTGAGGCACCTGAAGGGATACACATATTGCTTTAGGCAAATAATTATTTGGATATATGTATTGATAAGAGCAATTGAACATAAAAAGGAATCAAAACAGGTTTTAATTGGGGGATAAATCAACATTTGAATGTTTTTTTAACATTCAAGAGGATTAGCTTGACTTTTCTGAGCTTCTGGAAGGTTTATTTATATAGCAAATACTGATGGGGGCTGAGAGTTGCCTAATTAGATACAATCATGTAACATCTTCCTATTTAGGAGCTACAATTAAAGCCTATCTTATCTTATTAAGCCTTTAGTTAAATATTAATGTCAAAAAAATCGTCAGAAGATCTGGTAATGATACCTTAGGTAACATGAAGCGATATTTGTAATCTTATTTGACTTCTCTATGCATGTCACTTGGGAGATTACAAAACTACTGGGACTATAAGTTCCAACGACTTCTTCTGATATTTGAAATAGTATACTACTCTTGTGATCTTTCTATAAGAAGAATCTTCAATAGGACTGCCCTTTTTATATTATGAGGATACCCTTGTGACATTGTGTGATTTTCCCAGTGATATCATGGTCACTTATCAGTGTTATTCTAGTTATATCATGACTAATAATTTCATTAGGATAAACTTGTAAGATTATTAATGAATTAAAAATATTATTTTGTTCTCCTAAGAAAAACATGGGTTATCTTCCAACACTGGACAGCCAGTTAGATGGAAAATTCCCGGGTGATGGAATTCTTAAAATTCCCATGTTACATATACACTGGTATTAGTTTTATCCTTTCTTTTGGCACTTGAAAATAATTTATTTCTAATTAAATGCTTGGTACACCCATAGCAGATATCAGTCTTGAATCCTGAATTGCTATTTTTGATGCAAAAATAGCTAAGGGGGACAAAAGAAACCAAAAAGGGCTGGGGTACCCACCTTTGGAGGCCTCTGAGGCATAAAATGTCCAAATTGTATATACATGGCTGATTGTGGCTCAAATTTTCTATTTAAACCTTTTTGGAACTTTTTTACCAAGCTAAAATCCCATTAAATTCTGAGAAAATAGCAAATAAGGTGCTATTTTGATGTGACTAGGAGGTAATGAGAAACTCTGACTCCTTTATCCATGTGCATTGTTAATTATTATTCATTCATTAACCCAAAAAGGAGTAATTAGAATCCTTTTTGAACTAGTATTAATGAAACTACCACATGACAACCAGCTGTCACTATGCTATTTGCTTATACCACATAGGAAATGAGGCAAAACTTCAAGTATTCATTGAGAATAAAATTCTTGATTAATATTTCTGGAGAATTCAGGACCAATTACAAAAGAGAGAAGCCATTCTGAAGCCAAAATAGAATTATGAATTCATAATTGAAATAAAAGCTTTGACTTACAGTCCATTTATTGTGATTTCATGTAAAACACTGGATCATCAAAATTAACAGAAAATAAACCTGGAATAAAATTTTGATGAAACTGATATACTTTATAACAAATTCTTTATTTTTAAATAAAATAATATTTACAGTAGTAAACCCTTTATTTTCGAAAAATAAATGACTTGAATACATGAGTATGTCAACTTTCCATTACTAAAAGTGATGTAAGAAATAAACCCAATAAGGTAGATTTTTTAATTTTTCTCCATGGAACACCTTTTTGAGCTGATTTAGACTTAAAATTAGCATAATATTTCTGTTTTCGCTAGATATTTTATCATCATTCAGTTATTTCATCAAATTATTAATACCACCAAAGTAAGTATTAGTTATTAAATCATTCTTGTTATTTTAAATCTTTCTAAATTATGCATAAAAACAGTAAATACTATCATAATACTATTTATAATTGTATTATACCTTTTTTTGGTATATCATTGTTGTATCCAACTTTTGACTCTTTGAATCTACAAATAATCCATCAAATCATTCTAACAATCCTTCTCTAGGAATCATTGTATTAAGAATCAGTGAGTCATTTAATTCTTGAAGTTGTTTCTCTAAGTATGTAGTTTTCTTCAATAATTTGTAATCATTACTCTTGTAAAAGAAAATTCTTAATTAAAATGATTTCAGTTTATTTTGATAGAAATATTCATAGTTAAACCTTTTTGTAATCAATTCTAGTAGAAAACAACTTCTTACTTTTATAATCACTATTAGTGTATAACAAGGCACATGTAAAATCGAGAAATTAACCATTTATTGGTGGCTATAAGAGATTCACTTATTATTTTATAGAATAATAGTCATAATAAACTTGATCTATATAGTAATATTATCTGGAGTTTCTGTGAGCCTTGGAGGTATTTTCATATACCCAAAAGACCAAAAATGAAAATATAAGATATAAATACAAAGAAAATGAATCTATTTATATTATCAAAATATAAATACAAATTTATATACAAAAATAAAAGTCTAACTATAATTTAAAATAAAAATTACATTAAATTTTAAAATTGTGAAATCACATTTTTACTTGAAAAAATTAAGTAAAAATGAATTTTTAATAAAATTAATCAAATTAAATATTTTTGGTAAAAGGTTGCATAAAATATATTATGACTTTTTATCCAATAAATAAACTTAAGAAAGCTACCTCACCATTGGATTCCTCCCAAAAAATAAGGTGGGGTCACCTCTGGGTAAAATTTCTGTAACTCAACTCTAAATAAGCTTAAATTAAGTTTTATTATTTTCTGTACAAAAGCTAAAAATCCACAAAACCTTAATTTAATTCACACCACATGTGGTGTTAACCATCAATTTTTGTGTTAAAATTGAGGTGTTGTGTGTAGTTTAGAAGCTATGAGGAATTGAAGTATTTTCAATTGAAATGTAAAAATGTGTTTGTGTATTACATAAGTGAACTGTAATTTACGTATGATGTATCAATTATTAAAGTTGTGTACTGTAAAGCTCAATTGAATTTTATGTGTACATTACAAGTGTATTACATGATGAGGAATTAAAGAAGAAATAGATTGGAAAGATTGATTCTGGGGGGGAAAGGTACTCTAGCTCCAAAGGGGAGCAAGACCATAATACTTGCTGACAGGCGTGGGATGTCAAAATCCACGCAAACGTTCATCACTTTTGGCCAGGAATTGAGTCAGAGGGTCTGTGACTCAATTGATGATGAGGTTTTGATACCAACCAGGGCAGTTTTAACTGTTGCCAAGAGGGTAAAACTACCCTTAAGCTAAAGCACTCTTAGTAAAAACAGCTTTAACTGGTTTCTATGTCTCTAAAACACATTATGGCTTGTTTCAAAGGCTCTAGACCAGGTATTACTATAGTAATAGCTGATTTAAGGGTCTAAAATGGCTTAAACCAGACCTTTTTTGGTCTAAACCAGGGTTCAATGATGCCATAATTGGCTTTTCTGTTATCAGAGTGTTTTTAACGACTTGCAAGAGTAAATTTTACTTTCGAAGTAAGAAAATTGATGGCTATAAAAGAATGTCTTCTTTGCCCCACTTTTCTCTTCATGTTAGAATCTTTTCCTTTTATATTTAGTTTATACACTGTTAAACCAATCAATAAAAGATTCCAACCACCCTTTCTAAATCATTTTGAAACCTCTTAACCACGTGAAAAATCATTATAATCATTGTTTGTAACTCTTATGATCATTTTTACCCCTTGAACCACCCCATAAGTGAATTAAAGCATCTTTCATCACTGTTAACTTTGTCACTTTTTTTCCAAATTCACTCTGGTCACTTTTGGGAATATTTTCTCTTTAAATATCTTTTTAAAGAATTTTTTATTTAATTAATTTCTTGCAGTTGCTTTCTCAATTAATACCAATTGAAATTGCTCTTGAAGAAATTTCTTTTGTAGCCTTAAATATCTCTTGTAGAGTATTTTTGGATAAAATTTTATTGTTGGTAAAACAATAAATCTTTATAATATTATTGCTTTATAGTTATAAAGTTAAAAACAATAAAATTGGCATTTTTTTCTCAAAAATACTATTTTATACTATTTTTTAATTATATTTTACCTTATACAAATTTGGAGGACAGGAAAAGTACTTGATTTTTAATCAAAGTTCCATATTCACACCTCACATTTGGGGGCCCAGCCATGATATTTTAACTGTGACTTAATTTTTTTACTCTTTTTAAATTTTTCTTTCTTATATTGAAAGATTTCAAAACATATAAAAGATACTTATAATTTAAAAAATACATAAAAAATAACCTGTTACATATCTAAAGTGGGGCTTTATTTTTTCCATATCTCTCTTGAAAAAGTCTTCTTTACTTAATAAATTGGCTTTTTTTAATTAATTTTAGTGTGTGACAACGTGGTAAGACAAGAAAATATTGAAACAGCCTCAATAGTAACAAGAATTATTCCTGCAAGTACTGTGAATTCTGACCATAATAGTACAATTATTTTAACTCAGAATAATCAACCTGAACCAATTTCTTCTGAATTAATTAATTTGGATATAAGTAATACCCTTCATAAGGCAAAGAATTTGGCCAATAATAGGTTTTTTGATGTCAAAATTCTATTTTTAAGCCTTTTAATCATAAATATGCCTTCAACCAGATCAGGAGCCAGCTTCAACCCCTCAGGCAGCTCCCAAAAAGGTCATAGAAGTGATTATGGCAGAAGCCAATCAGATACAGAAGGACAAGGGTCAGTTTATGACCTCCAAATTAATACGTTATGTCATTCTGAAGCTAATAATACTATTTTGCCTTCAAACAGAGCTGACACTGCCACAAGAAGCCTTAGTGGACATATACAAAGCCAGGCAGAAGGCTTACAACAATGCATTGCAGCACAAAGAGTACCAGATCCTTGCAGATCTGTGGAAAAACTGCATGAATTTTTACCTGACTGTGAGGAAATTGCTGGGCCATCCCAACACTTTCAAGTTACTCAATGGATGGAATCCATTTATGGAAAAGAAGAACATGATTCTTTCAACAGCAGAATGGAGGAAAAACAATCCTCCACCACCCAAGCAAGTGCCAAAAACAGCCCCAGTAGCCAGAAGCAGCAATTTAAACGTTAAAAAGCAGCCACAGGCCCAAAACAAGGGCAAAGGCAAGGCACCAGCCACTAATCCTTACAGTCAAGGCTACAGAATCCCAAATATTCAGCAGGATACCATGGAAAATTTATTTCAGATGGCCAGAACAATGATGGAATTACAGAAAAAGGAGGAAGACAGATTAAAATATCAGAAATGATTTCTGAACTTTTTGATTCTATCCCAGAGTTGTATGAAGCTATAAATGATGTAAAAACTCATGTTTCTGATAATAATTCATCCATTTGTAACAATCTTAAAGCAAACAACTTAAGTCTTAGCCAAATAAATGAAACACTTATGGTTTTTGAGAAAGTTTTAAGAACAATGAAAACTTCTAATAATGAAAATTCTCTTGGCAATAGGATGAACGAAAAATTTTCCATTATTGAAGAATTAACAGACAAATATTCTAAATTCAATATTTATGACACCATTGAAACAAGAATTAAACAAGCCATAAATATTATCAAGACAGATAAAAAGAAAGTCCTTGATGACATATCAAATTCATTGACTGAAATAAAGACATATACAATTGCCTTGAAAAATTGTTTTGATGCTTTACAAGAATAGGTATCAAAATTAACAATGAAATTGAATCAAGTGACTGCTGATAATACAAGACAAACAGAGTTATGGCAATAACTGAAACATAAGGAAGACATGTATAAAATTGAATTAATAAATTCAATACAAGCCTTTCAACATCAATTCAGATATTCCCAAAGGTGTAGCAACAGTAAAATGAATGATAATGAACAAATACTGAACACCTCACCAAGAATGTCTACACCTCTGAATCAAAATGAGGGTACAAGAATTCCAAATCTACAAGTATTAGAGTCTGAAAACTCAAAGTTAAAAAATTAATTTTCCACTTCTTTTCATAACTTGGATCCATCAATGGGCCAAGCACTCCTGAGAGAAGTACCAAAACTTAAAGAATGGCCTCACTTCAGTGGTGAAGGAGAATATGACCATATGGAATTCATCAGAGGTATTGACCTGATTAAAGAAGATTTTGAATTACCAGAAATATTGGTAAAAGAAATATTTAACCCCTTTTGCACCAGATCAGCCCACAGATGGTATATCAAATTAAGACAAGCACATGGACACCAAAGTTGGACTTCGTGGAAAACCCAAATTATAAACAAATGGGCCAATGATTCTTGGAGGTTTAAAGTGGAAACAGCCTTTGAATCTGCCAAATTTAATGCTGATAAAAACAAAGCTTTTCCATGTTTTTGTCAACAAAACAACAGATTAACAGCATTGTATCCTGACATGTCAGGATTCATGATCCACAGAAATATTCTGAGACAATGTGGAGGTGACTTAGGGCATTCTGTCAAAAGCAGGACTACTGAACAATCTGCAGTAAAATATTTTATTAATATATTAGAAGAAGTAACCACCATGACCAGGATTGGTTCTAGTAGGGTGAATCTCAAAACAAGGTTTATTACACCTTGGAAAGATTCTGTGAACAAAAATCCCAAAGAAAGCTCTAATAATGTTAAATATAAATCTGCAAAAATAATCAGAAAGTGCCATATTTGCCAAAGCACCACCCACTTAGCCAATACATGTCCAAAGAGGGGGAAAATCAATGAAACTGACATTGAAAAAGAACCTGATATTGAAAAAGATGATAATATAATTGAAGAAAATTCAGATGATAAGTCATAAATATTTTCTGAATCTTCCAAAAATATAGAAAATATCAATGCCACTTTTGAAATCATTGAATCTTATTCCCACTTGCCACAATTAAGAACTGGTCAACTTGATTTATCAAAAAATAAAGATGCACAACTTATGAAAACCAAACCAAATAGAGGAAAAGGTTCTACATCTGGTAACACCTGTATAGCAAAAGTGGTAATTGACAACAAACACACTAAACGTTTACTTGACCCACAAGCCTTCTGCTCTTGTGTTGGCAAATCTTTTCTTAAGGCTTGTGTACCAAAGTTTGAAGACCACTTGTTACCAATTGATGGCATAAAATTCAATAGTGCAAGTAATCCAATGAAAGCATTAGGAATATCTGAGACCAATTTCATATTTCCACATATCAATGAAAATTTAAGAGTCACTGTTGTATTTGTTGTTATGGAAAATTGCTCTAGTAACCATTTTATATTAGAAAATGACTATTTGATCATGTATGGAATAGACTTACATAACAACAAGGATAGATACTTTACTATTGGAGACAATAAACATGAAAAATTTTCCTTTTTACCATTTACAATACAAATTACAGTAAGTAAAGTAGCACCAGTCAACTTAGAGCTGGAAAGATTCAAATCTTAACAGTTAAATGAAGCTGAAATAATCCTTCATCTGACTGATAGTCAGGAAAATGAACTTTCTGCCCTTTGATATGACCACAGAGAAGCATTTGCATCATACAAAGAACCTTTGGGGGCAATTACTGGTCATGAAGTTGACATCATCCTTAATATTGAGAGACCTTATCCACCACTCTTAAGAATACCTGCATATCCAGCAAGTCCTAAATCAAGAGAAGCTCTGGAAATTCATATTAAAGAGCTTCTAGATGTTGGTGTAATAAGGAAGTGGAAATAACTCCACAAGTCATAGTGGCATGGCATAATGGAAAATTTAGAATTGTTGCGGAATTTAGAGCTCTGAACACTTACACTGTCCCAGACAGGTACCCAATACCAAAAATCGAAATTCCCCTTACCCAAATATCTCAAGAAGTGTATATAAGCACTATGAATTCCCTTAAAGGATTTCATAAGAATGTGGTGACACAAAGGGTAAGAGAATACTTGAGAATTATTTTTAATTGTGGAGTATATGAATATTTGAGGATGCCTTTTGGTATCAAGAATGCACCTTCACACTTCCAAAGAATGATGAATAAAATCTTCCCAGAAGAACTTTCAGAAGGATGGTTAATCATTTACATTGATGACATTATTGTCTGTTCCAAGACTTGGGAAGAACATATATACAGATTATCCAGAGTTTTGACCAAAATCAAATCTGTAAACATGAAAATTCCTTTGAAGAAATGTCATTTTGGATTCAAGGAACTCAAAGAACTGGGACATGTAGTATCTGGTTTATCCCTTGGAATTGACAAAAACACGGTTGCAGCAGTACTACTGAAACCTATTCCTCAGAAAAAAAAGAAATACAGTCATTTTTGGGGCTTTCAGGATATTACAGGAAGCAAATTAAAGATTTTGAGTCCATATAAAAACATCTTTATAAATTATGTGACAAAAACACAGTATTTGAGATGACTGTTGACAGGGTCAAAGACTTTGAGTCGTTGAGACAAGCTTTAACCACTGCTCCACTTTTTACTGATGACATATTTTAAGCTGCCCTTTAAGCTTTATATTGATGCATCATGAGATGGGCTGAGTGCTGCACTTCATCAAGTCAAGATTATAAATGACAAACCTGTGTAAGGACCCATATGCTTCATATCCAGGCAAATCAAACCAACTCAAGCCAGATATGGAGAAAGTCAAATGGAGTGTTTATGCCTTTTCTGGGCCTTAGAAAAGCTAAATTATTTCCTGGAAGGATGTGTTTTTGAAGTAATAACAGATTGTACCACTGTTAAATCACTTTTAAGCATGAAGACACCCAACAGACATATGCTCAGATGGCAAATAGCCATACAAGAGTATAGGGGCAATATGACCATTTTTCAAAAAGATGAGAATATTCATAACAATGCAGATGGACTAAGAAGATTGCCATTACCAAATAATATTGATAATCCTGTTAATTTTCCGGAAGAAGCTTTCCCACAGATCCCAATAGAAGGAATCAGTGTTACAGATCTGAACACCACTTTCTTTGAAGAAGTGAGAAACACTTATACTCAGGATAAGAGTTGTAGCATTTTATGACAATTACTTACTAAAGACTTTAAATAAACTCTTTGATACATTCCTTAGATGAAATATGGAAAAAATCATATGATTAAGGAAGATTGCACTTACTGGATGGTATAATTTACCACAGAACTAAGCATACATGTGTCATGACAGTTTTGAACACATTCTTAATCAATCTTGTACTGAAAGAATACCATGACAGTCCCTTCTCAGGATATCTTTCTGAAGACAGAACAAGAGGAAATATAAAGACCTGTATATGGTGGCCAATGTGGCAGAAAGATGTTACAGAGTATTGCAAAACCTGTGACAGATGTCAAAATGAAAATGAATCCACTGGCAAAAGACTTGTAAATATGATCAAGATCCAAGAACCCAGAAGACCTTTGGAAATTGTCCATATGGATTGGGTACCTGGTCTTCCACCAGGGGGTGACAGAAGTTATAATGCTTGCCTAGTGATTGTTGACAGATTTAGTAAGACTCCAATCTTTCTACCACGTCACAAGGATGATACAGCCATGGATAGAGCTCTTCTGATATGGAATAGAGTAATATCATGGACTGGCATATTCACAAACATCATTAGTGACAGAGATCCCAAATTCACCTCAGCACTATGGACAAATCTTCACCAACTGTTTGGGACAAAATTATCCTTCTCTACAGCCTACCACCCACAAACTGATGGTCTAGCTGAAAGGATGATCCAAACCTTGGAAGTTATGGTAAGAAGACTTTGTGCATATGGCCTTGAATTCAAATATTGTGATCGATTTACCCATTATTGGTGTACTCTTTTACCAGAGCTAGAATTTGCATATAGGACATCCATCCATTCCAGTACCAATCAAACTTCTGCTATTCTAGAAAAAGGATGGAATCCCAAATTACCTCAATATTCCTTGAGGAAAGAATTGGTTGAAATACATCCTACAGCTGCTAGCTTCAAAGGAATGCTATACAAAGCTAGAAATCATGAAGTAAGGTCCATGGAAGACTCTTTTGCATATGCTAAGGACAAATGGGACAAGTCACATACCACTCCAGATTTCAAAGTGGGAGATTTAGTAATTGTATCCACCACTAACTCCAATAACATAAAAGGATGTAAAAAGCTCAAAGATTCCTTTTCAGGACCTTTTTTTATTAAAGCCCTCCATGGAGGAAATGCTGTTGAAGTAGAATTATCTGAAGAAATTAGCAATGGGAATCCTACATTTCCAGTGAGCTTGATAAAGCCATATAAATCTAGTGATGCTGAAAACATTCCTTTGAGGAATAAAGTTCCCTAAGCTATACCTCCTATTGAATCATCTGGTATTAATAGTATTACCAAAGTTCTCAAAGAAAGAAATATGAGAACCAATAAATTAAGGGAATACCTTGTTAGGTACAGTGACACAACTTGTGAACATGAATGGTTAGCAGAAAAGGACATACCTGAAGCTACTAAACTTTTCAGAAAATTCAGACAAACTACAAATAACAATATTACAAAGTAATATTCTTTTTTAGGGGGAGGAAATGTGAGCCTTAGATGTATTTTCATATATCAAAAAGACCACAAATAACAAAATAAGATATAAATATAAATAAAACAAATTTATTTATATTACCCAAATATCAATTAAAATATAAATACAAATTTATATACAAAAACGAAAATTTAATTATAATGCAAAATAAAAATCACATTAAATTTTAAAATTGTGAAATTGCATTTTTACTTGAAAAAATTAAGTAAAAATGATTTGTTAATAAAATTGATGAAATTAAATATTTTTGGTAAAAAGTTGCATAAAGTATATTATGACTTTTTATCCAATAAATAAAGTTAATAAAATTACTTCACCATTGGATTCCTCATAAAAAATAAGGTGGGGTCACCTCTGGGTAAAATTTCTGTAACTCAACTCTAAATAAGCTTAAATTAAGTTTCAGTATTTTCTGTACAAAAGCTAAAAATCCTCAAAACCTTAATTTAATTCACACCACATGTGGTGTTAACCATCAATTTTTGTGTTAAAATTGAGGTGTTGTGTGTAGTTTAGAAGTTATGAGGAATTGAATTATTTTCAATTGAAATAACAAAATGTGCGCATGTACTACATAGGTGAACTGTAATTTACATATTGTTACATGGTGGAATGTGATCTACAACTTGCCAGTCTTAACCAGTCTTTCAACTGGTTTAATAGCCTTTTTGGCAAGAGTTCCCTTTGCTGAGGTCTGTCAGACAGCATTGTGACAATAAACCAGTTATCAATGTCATGGGTTTAATTCCGGTTGGGGACAAGAGGAGGTCTCAATCAAACAACCAGACATCTCTGGGTTTTCCGCTCCATTGGTGTACAAGGGTTCCGCCCCTTGGGGGTTCCTTGTAGGATCCTGTTGTGACTTGTGACTAATGTAACTCCATGAGGGTGACATGGGTGATACCATCAGTTACATGCACTTTGGGATGCAGTACTCTAAACCCAGGGGTACTGTCACATGGTGAAATGTGATCTACAACTTGCCAGTATTAACCAGTCTTTCAACCGTTTTAATACCTTTTTGGCAAGAATTCCCTTTGCTGAGGTCTGGCAGACAGCATTGTGACACATATGAGGTATCAATTCTTTCATTTGTGTACTGTAAAGCTCAATTGAATTTGATGTGTAAATTACAAGTGTATTACATGATGAGGAATTAAAGAAAAAATAAATTGGAAAGATTAATTCTGGGGGGAGAGGTACTCTAGCTCCAAGGGGAAGCCAAACCCCCAAAATCCTTGCTGACAGGCATGGTGTCACAGGGGCTCTTCTAAGTGAAGAGGGCCTGGCACTGAGTAAACTGGGACTTACCTATGGAGGGCTCAGGATATGGTAAGAAAAGAATACACTGAGTAGTGTTAAGAGATGAATTACTAAATAAAAGAGTATAAGAAAAGCAGCAAAAAATAATAAGAGTAAGAATAAAAGAGCCAGCCACAACAAGTCCAAGTCCACTGTTTCAACCTGTCAGTATGGAAAGAGAAGGGTTAATAAGGATATGGCCACCCAACTCATACTGTACAGGAGAAGAAAGAAAGAAGGCAAAGACTAACTTAAAATTAAATACTTATAATACCCAAAAATAAGGATAATAATAAATAAACTAAATTAATTAACTGGGGAAAAATCCCCCAGGGGAAGAAAGAGGGGCTGGTATATGTGAGAATCACCAGCCCTGATCCAGACAGAGAATTTTCATGAGAAGAGTTGATGATTGAATTGAGTCTGGCCAATACACAACCTTTATGGATGTACAGGATCTGTACAGGAGGGATGGTGGTATTGAGTGATCATACAGTTTGGAAATGGTGTATCCAAACTGTATTGGGTAATTCCAACCTGTACAAGTATTTATAGGCTGTATGCATGTTTCAGAAAGGAAGATTTCTGAAACTGAATTCTGATACACACAGTGGATTTGCTTGTTTGAGGTGTTTGAGTGGGTGTAAGTATTAATACGCTTACCCCTGATTAGTGGTTGTTACAGTATCCCCCTCTTGAAACTGGTGGGCTCCTGAACACCATAATACCCTGCCACTGTTGAGTGGTATCTCAATATCCCCCCATTTTTCTCAAAAAATTTCTTTTTAATTTTAATCCCCTCTTGACCATTATCCTGAAAATCCCCTCTTCACTTCTTCACTGTCCTACTTGATTTAAATTATCTTCCCCCTTCTTTTAACTTGAGTAAGTGCTTTCAACTTCAAAATATGCTTCTTTTCTGGATTCAGTCTTTTTCTTCCCTTCAAGGCATGGCCTTTGGGTTGTATCCCAAAATGAGTGCCATAGAGCTCTTCTGCTCAACAATTGATGGACAATGAGTATATGTTCATATACCTCATTATGAATCGTCCCAAATTGATGTTTTGGTCATTCTTGCCTTGATTGGAACCCCTTAAAAAGTCTTCAAAAAGGGGTGTCTTGTCCCCTTTAAACCTGAAAATGCCTCAAAATTGGTTTTTTGGGCCCAATTGGCCCTACCCTTGATTTTGGGTCATGGCCCTTCCTATGGTGATTCTGGGTCATTTTGGCTTTAGGGCATTGTTTGGCCCATTTTAGTCTTTTTGGTGGTTTTGGGGTCCTACGGTCCATGGTCCGTGGTCTGGGGTCCTATGGTCCATGGTCCGTGGTCTGCGGTCCATGGGTGGTGGGCTGTGGGGGCTATTGGAGGCCCCATGGGGCCATCTGACCTCCCCAAAGTTACAGGGGAGGTCCTGGGTGGTGACAAGGACTCACCACCTTAAGGAAATTGAGGGAAGCCATCATTTATGTATGATCCCCACTTCCTTGAGGGCATTTTTCTTCAGACTTGAAATGATTGGATCTGACTTTTGAAACTTCTGCTTGCCTACTTCTTAGTCATGAGTTCCAAACTGACTGAACTCACTGGATCTTCCCCTTCTGAGCCACCACCATCTGTCCTTTATGGTTCTGGCATTCTCAGTCAATTTTCTTCAACATCAATGGCTTCTTCTGGTCATTTTGATCCCACCCAAGCTTATGACAGTTACAAGGCAATTGAAGTTCTTGATCCTGCTTGTACTGCATTTTTGTCAAAGGGGAAGGATTTTTTTGAACATTACAAGCCCAGATCTTCAAAATTCCACTACTGCTTTATTGGGAAGAAGCCATGTAGCCGTACCTGGAAGCAAGCTTCAAACATTGGGAGGTAATTGTGGAGTAAGAAAGATGGGCCTTTTGGGAAAGAGTTCCCAGTTTCTGAGGCCCCTACTCTTCATGGTACTTGAGGGTATTCTTATTGTGAGTGAAAGGAATTTCTTGCTTGACATTGATACTGATGTCTTGATTCAGTGACTGGTTCTAGGCAGAGGGATGTGGCCAGGTGGGCCAATGTTGGAGGGGCCATCCCAGTTGGTGGTAGGCCAATCTACTCCAGCTCAGCAGTCCCAATATCCAGGATCAATACTGAAAGTTTAGTGAAATGGATAAGAAGAGTTGCTGATTACCCATCTAATCTGGATTCTGAATGTACTGATGAATTGGATTGTGAAGAAGTTGAGGTGGTTAACAATTCCATTGGCCATGAATCCAGTACTTCCCCTTGTCATCCTTTTTCCAAAGTATTACAAAGTCATATTATACCCAGCACTCCCAAAACCTTTCAAACAACTCTTTCTCCCATTCCTAATTCCCTTCCTCCAACACCAGGCCTACCATGATTCCAGCAGTGAGACCATCCCCCATTCTACATTCCAGAACTTGACCTATAGTCACCTCTCAACAGCTCCAACCTGTGGCCAGTGCCAGTAGAAGAATAGAAGAGTTTTCTCCTTTACCGTTTCCCGCCACCCAAGTATTAAAGGAAAGGTATTGTTGGCCTATCCAAGTTACCAGAGAAGATCCAAACATGGCAAGTGAAAATCAAGATTCTGTTGCCAGGTTGTTTATACGAGTTGATAGGAATAGTAGGGAGGTGAGTATGTATGCTAATGATAGGACTATTCCTGGTACTGCTTCTGAAGAGATGGCTGAAAAATTTGGCTGGTATGAAGATGAATTGATCAATGATTTCTGGAGAACTTGTGCTCATATTGGTAGATATAACTAGTTTCCTTGTCCTTCTTTGTGTAAGGTTTGACTATGAAACAATAAGTAAAATTTACTAATAATTTACTTATTGTACTATGAATGTCCTTATAAATGAAATAAATAAAATATAGAGAGTTATAATAAAGAATTATTATAATTATAGCGTAAAATAATTATATTATTAAATAATATAATTTATATTATAATAAATAAATATATTAATATAAGATAATTAATACATTTAAAAGCACTTCATTATTGTTACCAACAAATAATAAAGGCGTAAAAAATTGTTTTTTATCAATAAAAATCAATTAATAACAATAATATTACTAATATTAAAGTTATAAATTAATATAAATACTATTTATATTAATTATAGAATTATTAAAGTAATAATAGAGAAAATTATTATAATAAGAGAAATAACCTACTTTTAATGCTTAATATAATAATTTTGGATGGTTTACGCCTAGAAATGTAAATACAACTTATTTAAATTTTAATTACAATAAAATTTAAGAGAAATTACAAATTTTCTTGATTTTACGTGGAATTGAGGTTTTTTAAGAGAAATTTAAACAGAACAATTAAATAATTGCAATAATTATTTCAAAGATGAAGATTATTATACGATTACCTTTGGTCTTTAATAATATAAAAGTTCTATATATAAAGAATTAAGAAATTACCTTTTTATTTAATGATTTAATGTTTTGTAAGTGTCTGAGGGGGAAATAGAGTAAAAAGAGCTCTATTTATATTAAATTCCTTCCTCCTAGAGTCCAGCAAGCCTCTAGTAGACGCTCACTGATCATATCCACTGGAATTGATTAATATTATAAGGTTTGGTGATGATTACATCATGATCAAACCATCTTATCTCATTATTATGCCATTATTTAGAGTTATCACTATAACTCTAAGTTTTGATGATGTCAAGGCTTGGCAGAACCCCAAAATTTGTGGATTTTATTAGTTTTAATCATAAACTAACAGTATTCACCAATTGTATCACTCATATGACTGTTAAACTTAACTTAAGGTTACAGTGAGTGATCATAAATGATCAAATTAAGCTCAATGTCAGCCTGTGACTCAAAACAGAGCACTAGCATGACATCCAACATACCATAAATAATGGTATGACAAATATTGAACAAGCATAGTCAATACAAGTAATAGATAAGAGGAAAAAACTCCTCTTAAATTAAACACCAACCTTATCCAAACAGAATAAGGAAACCTAGAGGAGAATAAACAAGTCAAAACCCTTATTTTCACCTCTCATCTAACTTATGCATATTTAAGTTATTCTATACCAAAATTGTATTTTCCTTAAAGCTCACATAGAGAGCTACACAATGGTATCATCCATGTTGCTGTAGCACCAATACAACTGGACATACCATATAACCTTTATTTTAAAACCAAGACCCCCCTGAAAGTCAAAGAGGGCTTGTACAAAACTGTACAAAAGTATAACCAAATTGAAGATCTAAACAAGAGCTTTAATTTTAGACACCTTAGACCTCTGTATCTCTTAAATTGACTGAGGGATCTTGGTTCAAAGGTTTAACAACCAAAATACAGATATTCTGAAAACAACAAGGTAAACAGACCCCTGTATCTTTGGCATAAACTCATACAACTGTACAGTGTAATATACCAAACTGTAGAGCTAATCAAGCCCTACAAGACTGTATCATCAGAATACAGATATCTTCCAAATCGAAGAAGATATCTGGTATGGAAGTTTTTGAAGCCTCATACTGATGTACAAAAATACATCCAAAAACTTAAAACCCTTACAACTTTTGCTATTTTAAAGAAGGGTAAGCATGAAGCATACCAAATTGAAGAGCTCATTAAGCCCTTCAATTCTGTGCTGTTGTTTTCTTGATATCTTAAGAACTGGCTGAGATATCTTGATTGGAAGGTTTTTCTAGCAATACATGACTGTATCAAACTTGTATCAAACAGTATTGCTCCCATACTTAAAATAATATACTTATGAAGATATAACCTCTCCAAAATCATCATTATTGATCATACAGACACCAGAACAACGTCATCCCAGTGCTGACGTGGCAGGTGAAAAGTTTTTTCACCCTGTATTGATCCAGAATGATCACTTGTGGTTCCAAAACCACAATTCTGCCTCTATTGATGTCAGAATTGATGATCCAGAACCACAAGCTGATCATTGGAGTGAAAATTTTCACTCCTCTGACGTGTGAAGAGTTAATAACTCTTGACAGTCTTGAATAATATAAAAGGAAGGGTTTTTTCCTTGAAAACCCATCATCTTATCTTATTATCCATATTCTTACATGACAAAACTGTTATCAATCAGTAGTGTCCTTAGAATTATTATCAAAGATATAATTAAAATATAATTATTGTAGTACCTCTTTACAGTCGAAGACATTAGAGTATTGAAACCCAGGTCCTCAATAGACTCATCACCACTGTTACCACGTGGCAGTAGGACCTGAAGATTTAATTTTATTTGTTTTTGACGTGTCACAGTCATAATGCTAGCTTGTAACTACATTTTATAGCTACTATATAGACTCACCCTGACACTCAAACTTTGATCCTTAATAGCTTTTAAGTTTGACACGCTACAGCAATTCAGAGAGTGAATTATAATAGCTTTGCATAACCGTATTATTCTTCCAAGAGCATTCCATTACATCATCAAAACCCTATTTTTGATGATTTTTCTTGTAACTCATCTTTTCTGTAGAAATTTGATATTTTAAACTTCAAACCATGATTTCAAGGGCTTATACCCTGAATTTTATAATAAAAATTACTTCATTCTTCACGAATGAACTAGTAGAATCTGACTGTCTACTTTTTTTTAAGTTTGGACCACTTTCACAACAAAGTGGTCAACAGCTCTATTGATTTTAATCAATAATCTCTTACAGGGTTTAACCTTGTTTATAGCTTGTGAAATAAAGTTTTTTTCTGTATTCCTAAAGTAAGTACATGATGACTTTATTCTTGGTTCATCACTCTATCATGCATATTTCAAAAGATATTAGCTAAAATCCTTGAATATATGTGTTGACCAAAAAAGTGCATATATTCAGCTTAACTCCTTAATTATTGACTTTGAAGATTAGCTTCTTGATTGTCTTATGTGTGGAGCCTTATGGAGAATCCAATGGTACCATTTATTTTACATGTTGTTTCATTTTTCTTTGAAATAAATAAGGATTTATGTTTTTTATAAGGTATTATTACTTATAACTCATTAAATATTGACTTTACAGATATGCCATAAAAATGGTATATGTGTATTTTACCATGGAGAATCCGATGGTATTATTTATTTCAAATGTTTAGTCATTGGTTTTTAAGTTAAACCAAGTTTTATGCCAATTTATGGAATTTTTGTAGCTTTAAAGTAATTATTTTTAATATGTAATTATTTTAAATATTTCTTGTGACCTTTTTGGGTATGTGTTCATATCTCAAAGGTTCACAGTTTGTGTTTGGATTTACTTCTATTGCCACTCTTATAAATGGTAAAAATAAAAAATAAATTGAACCTCCCAATACATGATTTGGGAGGGAATGTTGCTGCTTTAAAGAATTAAATAAAAATAAATATACAAGTAAAGAAAATAGAGGAAATGAGAGACAAAGAGAGTAAAGAAAAATAAATAGAGAGATTCCTGAGGTTTGTCCTTCTTGTGGTGAGCTGCTTGATTTTGGCCAAGAATTGTCTGAAAGATAAAAACTAAGCATTCTATGCTCACAGAGTGACCAAGGTGATGTTTTACAAGAAGTAGAACCCTCAGGGATGCATACCAGGAGATTGAACTTAATTTCATAACTCCCACTCCCAGCCAAGCACCATAAAACAGATAATGTTTCCATAATTGACTTTAAAGTAATTAATGTCTTGAAAAATGATGATTGGCATATGCTGGAAAGGAAATAAATAAAAAAGAAAAAAGGGATTGGGCCATATATCAATGAAAGGTCCAAATTTGATGGTATCCATATTGCAAGGCTCTCTGAGTCTATCCAAAGAGTTTACAAGTTCTCACAAAGTGGGAAAGGTGATGCCTACAACAACATTTGGGCAGAATACCCCCTTGAAGGTGCATTTGAGGAGAGGAACTTACTTTCATAAAATCCAATCCCCACCAAGCGCCATAAAATCAAACTCTTGAGGTATTTGGGCCAGGACTGTCTGGATACTATGAGTGGAAATCCTTGGCAAGTTCTGGTAAGCTGATAAGTTTGGAATCTGGTTCCCAAGTTGCTCTTTCTGGGTCTTCACTCAATCCTTTCCACTATACAAGGTACCATAATTTACTTCTTTCAAGTTTTGATTCCAGAACCTGAGCCACGTCCCATTCTTCTTGCTCTTCCACTATGACTGGTGGTGGTGGCAATTGAAGTCAATTTGGGATAGTTGATTGCTTCACTGGTTCTAATAAGGACACATGAAAGACAGTGTGAACTGACTTCCATTGTTGAGGCAACTTGAGGTGATATGCATGGCTTCCAATCTTCTTAAGGACTTCAAAGGGTCCCAGCCATCTTGGTGGGTCTTGTAGTCTTGATGTTCTTGGAAGCTAGCCATACCTTATCCCTACATTGGAAGACAGGTGGAATTGTCCTATTTCTATCTGCATACTTATTAAATCTCCTTATTGCTGACTCTAATTCTTCTTTGACAACTTGCTTTACTGATTAGAGTTTTGTTGATAACTTTCCAGAAGGTGAGTCTTGAAAAATATGGATTGAGTCAAAGCTGGTATTTCTTCCATAAATGGTGAAAAAAGTTGATTTCTTTGTTGATGAATGTTCTGACTTATTGTAGTCAAATTCAGCCAGAGGGTGCCAGGTGTTCCAGTCATCTTGATGGTAACTGACATACATCCAAAGATACTGTTATAGAATCTGATTTACCCTCTCTGTCTGTCCATCTGTTTCAGGGTGGAAAGAATTTGAAATATCTCTTGATATCTTGAGCTTCTAACATAATTGAGTCCAAAATGATGAAACAAATAAAGATCCTCTAGAACTAACAATACATGCTGGAAGACCATATTTGGAAAAGACATGATTAATGAGAATTTGAGCTAAGTCCAGTGCAGTGGTTGTTCCATAGGTTGGAATGAAGATTTCCATTTTTGAGAAATTTTCCACAACTACTAAAATTGAATCAAAGTTGTTTTACAAGTGCAATTTAGTCATAAAGTCCATTGATAATGAATTCAAGGACCAGATTGCATTTGAAGAGGCTTGAGTATTCCAAACTTCTTATGAGTAATGTTCTTGTTTCTTGAACATTGATGACATGATGACACATAGTCCTTAATGGATTGATTCATGCCAGCCCAATAAAAATCCCTCTTGATGAGCTTGAGGGTCTTCTACTGGCCAGGATGGGCAGCCAATGGTGAGTCATGACGTTTTTGAAGAATATTCAGTTGGATTTCTTCATTGCTTGGGATTACCACTCTATCTTTAAATAACAATAGCTTGGCTTGAGGCTCAAGATAATAATCTGAAGCTGATTCACCTCTTGCTAGTTTCTTGAGTATTTCTTTTTAGTCTTTGTCTTGCCATACTTCTTTTTGGAGCTAGTCAACTAAATCTGAGAATATTTCAACCTTGATTAAGAAGAATCTTGACTCTTGAATTCCATCTTTCTTGATTATTTGATGTAAAGCTTGAGGATTCTTGCTGATGAAGTCCACGCCCCTCTCTGGGTACACGTTGTCCCAACATGACAAGGCATCTGGTAAAGTGGCCAGCCTGCCTTGGGGGTAAGTGATAGTGAAATGAAACTCAGAAAGAAATTCAGCCCAACAGGCTTGACAACAGGTAAGAACTTTGGAAGACATGAAATACTGAAGAGAGGATTGGTCTGTCAAGACCTCAAAATAGTTGGAGAGAGAAAGAAGGAAAGATCTCCAGCCCTTGAGAGAGCAACCTATTTCAAGAAGTTCCTTATCATGAATTTCATAGTTAAGCTCAGCTGGGAGAAGCTTGCAACTATCAAATGCAATGGGATGCTCTCCTGAGTCATTCACCTGACTCAGTACAGCACCCAAGGCATAATAAGAGCTGGTAGAGAACGATTGAAATGAGAAAGGATAGGAGCAGTGGTGAATGCTTCTTTGAGTATTTGAAACTGACTAAGAGCTTCCTCATTGAAGATAAAAGGAGAGTCTTTTTTGAGAAGGGAAGTGAGAGCAGTGATTTTGTTAGAGTAATTTTTAATGAAATGAAAATAGAAGCTGGAAAAGCCAAGAAAAGATTGAAGAGAATTGATGTTCTTGGGCTGAGGCCGATTGAGGATTTGCTGAACTTTTGAAGAATTCATCTTGAGGCCATCACTTGAAACAACATATCCCAAGTATTCCATACTTGAGGCTTTGGAAAACAAATTATTTTCCCTCAGTCTTTGGAGGACAGAGGTCACAGGTCTAACATTTTCCTCCTCAGATCTAGAGAAGACCAAAATGTCATCTAAATAAACTACAACAAAAATTTCCAAGAAATATGCAAATATATCATTCACAAGATTCTGGAAAGAAGAAGGAGAATTTGACAGGCCAAATGGAATAACCAAATACTCATAACTACCATATTTTGTTCTAAAGGCAGTTAAGTGCTCATCCCCCACTTTGATTATCAGGAGATTATATGCACCACACAGATCTATCTTGGAGAAGATAGTGGAACCATTGAATACGGTCAGAATCTAGTTCATAGGAGGAACAGGATTCCTGTTCTTCCTAGTGAAAGAATTGATTTTGCAGTAGTCAACACACAAACAAAGACCTCCATCCTTTTTTTGACAAAAAGGACAGGTGCTCCTGTTGCAGAGGAGCTTGGTCTTATGAAACATTTCTCTACATTCTCTGAAATGTAGGACTGCAGTTTTTCTGGCTCATGATTTGATAGTGAGTAGATAACACCAACTGGAGGTAGAAGACCCTCCAGTTAAATATGATGATCACAGGCCCGGTGTGGAGAAAGTTTCTCTGCTTTAACCTTGGAGAATAAATCCAAATATTGGTGATAGGTAGGAGGGACTACCTTCAACACAGTTTCAATTTCTTCTGGCTCTTCCTCTAAATCCCACTGCTCCTCCAGGGAGGCATGAAAGGATAAAGGAGGAAGGTCCATATCCCCTTGACAGAGATGAAGCAAAGATATAGCAACATCTACTTGAAGACTTCATCTCTTGATTGAAGTAATGACTGAGAGGGCATGATGGAAGTGATATGTCCAGAAGAAGGAAGAGAAGGCGTCTTAAGTTCACCAATCAGAGCAACACTGTTGACAGAAGTGGCCAAGGCATTACTAGCAGAAGTCTTAATACCACTAGAGTCCTTACGACTAGAATCATAGATGACAAATGCATTTTCCAATCAATAATGGAATTCAAATGGTAGAGGAAATCATAGCCCAATATCAGGTCTTCTCCCTTGAGGGAATCTTTGATAAAAAAAGTTCCATTCAAAGCTTGGGAAGCTAGGCAAGTCAACTACCCACTTGGTATAGTGGGTGATGAACAAGGCAGGTGATTCATTTGAATCCAGAATGAAAAGAGGACTCTTTTAAGGGAGCTCTGACATAGTCAATGAGTACTTGAGAACAAAATTCTTTGCAATAAGAGAGTTTGTAGCACCGGAATCAATGAGAATACTATAAAAAATATCAGAGACAGAAGAAAAATCAGAAAACTTTAGAGATTTTTTGACACTAGTATTCAGAGTGCACAATTGTGTTCTTGAAGGAAATAAGCAAGAAACATTGAACAAATCATGATTCCCACTAAGGCTTTTCCCTGCTTGCTTGGGAAGCCTCTTGATGAACCAGGCTTGTTTTGAGGTCTCTTGAAGCATTTTTCAATTGGGTGATTTCCACCACAATAAGTACAAAATCCTTCTTTGATCCTCCCCCTGTTCAGACCTGATTAATTCATTGTCCTTATTAAGCAGAGCAGAATGGGGTTTGTCCTTTGAAGCATGAAATGGCTTGCCCTTCTTGTTCTTCTTATGGTGAGGCCTTTTTGAAGATGACTGTTGAGGAGGCCTTTCAGAATTAAATCCAGTAACAGGAGGCTTTGCTTCTTAATGACTACCCTTCTCTTGCTGTCTCTCATGGTATCTGGTATCTAATTCCAGGGTAATGTCTATGAGTTCTTGAAGAGTATCACAGTTACCAGGGTAGGAAGCCAATTGGTCCAGAAGTCTTGATGCCAATCCTCTTCTATATACATGAATGTAAGCTCTCTCTCCCCAATCTCCAATTCTTGACATTGAGCTTCTGAAATCAGCAATTTACAAGGATAAATGACCACTTTTTTAAGGTGTGGATATGATACTTTGATTAAAAATCAAGGACTTTTCCTGTCCTCAAAATTTCTATAAGGTAAAAATCAATTAAAAATAGTAAGAAATATTATTTTTAAGAGAAAACACGCCAATTTTATTGTTTCTAGCTTTATTAGTATAAAACAACAGTATTATAAAAATTTATTGTTTTACCAACAATAAAAATTTATCCAAAAATACTCTACAAGAGATATTTAAGGCTACAAAATAAATTTCTTTAAGAGCAATTTCAATTGGAATTAATTGAGAAAAGAGCTGCAAGCAATTAATTAAAAAACAAAGTCTTCAAAAATAATATTAAAGAGAAAACACACCCAAAAGTGACCAGAGTGAATTTGGAAACAAAGTGACAAAGTTTACAGTGATGAAAGATGCTTTAATTCACTTTTGGGGTGCTTCAGGGGTAAAAATGATTATAAGAGTGCCCAACAATGATTATAATTATTTTTTCATGTGGTTTAAAGGATTAAAATGATTAAAAAATGGTGGTTGGAATCTTTTATTGATTGGTTTAACAGTGTTTAAACTAATTATAAAAGGAAAAGATTCTAACATGAAGAGAAAAGTGGGGCAAAGAAGACATTCTTTTATAGCCATCAATTTTCTTACTCCAAAAGTAAGGTTTCCTCTTGTCAGTCGTGAAGAACAGTCTGACAACAGAAAAGCCAATTATGGCATCATTGAACCCTGGTTTAGACCAAAAAAGGGCTGTTTTGAGCCATTTTTAGCCATTTTAGACCCTTAAATCAGCCATTACTAGAGAAATACCTGATCTAGAGCCTTCAAAACACGTCAGAATGTGTGTAAGAGGCGTAGAAACCAGTTAAAACTGTTTTTACTAACATTGTTCTAACTTAAGGGTAGTTTTACCCTCTTGGAAGCAGTTAAAACCACCCTGGTTGGTATCAAAACCTCACCATCAAATGAGTCGCAGACCCTGTGACTCAATTCCAGGCCAAAAGTGATGAACCTTTGCATGAATTTTGACATCTCACGCCTTTCAGCAAGGATTTTGGGGGTCTGGCTCCCCCTTAGAGCTAGAGTTCCTTTTCCCCCCAATTTTAATCTTTCCAATTTATTTTTTCCTTTAACTCCTCATCATGTATTATACTTATAATTTACATATGTAATTCAATTGAATTGTACAGTACAATACAGTAATAATTGATACCTCATATTTAAATCAAAGTTCACTTATGTAATACACGTGCACATTTTGACATTTCAATTGAATTCAATTGAAAATACTTCAATTCCTCATAACTTCTAAGCTAAACACAACACCTCAATTTTAACACAAAAATTGATGGTTGACACCACATGTGGTGTGAATTAAATCAAAGTTTTGAGGATTTTCAACTTTTGTATTGAAAATACTAAAAACTTAATATAAGCTTATTTAGAGTTGAGTTACAAAAATTTCACTCAGAGGTGACCCCGCCTAATTTTTTATGAGGAATCAAATGGTGAAATAAATTTTATATGTTTATTTATTGGATAAAAAGCTATAATATATTTTATATAAGTTTTTACAAAAAATATTTTAACTTCATAATTTTAATTTTTATTGTAATTTTATTTTTAAATTTTAGTTAAGTTTTGATTTTTTAAATAGGAATTTGTATTTTATATTTCAATTTTTATTTTTATAATATAAATAAATTTATTTTATTTATATTTGTATTTTAATTTATCATTTGTGGTCTTTTGGGTATATAAAAATACCTCTAAGGCTCACATTCCCTCCCCCTAAAAAAGAATATTACTTTGTAATATTGTTATTTCTAGTGTGCCTGAACCTTCTGAGAAGTTTAGTAGCTTCAGGTATGTCCTTCTCTTGCAACCATTCATCTTCACCAGTTGGGTCACTGTACCCAACAAGGTATTCCCTTACTTTGTTGGTTCTCAACTTTCTTTCTTTGAGAGCTTTGGTAATTTTCTTACAACCAGATGGCTCAACAGGAGGTATAGCTTGGGGAATTTTATTCCTCAAGGGAAACTTTTCAGCATCACTAGATTTATATGGCTTTATCAAGCTCACTGGAAATGTAGGATGCTTATTGCTAAGTTCTTCAGATACTCTACTTCAACAGCATTTTCTCCATGGAGGGCCTTAATAACAAAAGGTCCTGCAAAGGAGTCTTTCAGCTTTTTACATCCTTTGATTTTATTGAAGTTAGTGGTGGATACAAGAACTAAGTCCCCCACTTTGAAATCTGGTGTTGCATGTGATTTATCCCATTTGTCCTTAGCATATGCAAAATAGTCCGCCATGCACCTTAATGCATGATTTCTAGCTTTGTCTAGCATTCCCTTGAAGCTAGCAGCTGTGGGATGCATTTCAATCAAATATTTCCTCAAGGAATCTTGGGGTTACATCCTTTTTCTATAATATCATGAGTTCGATTGGTACTGGCATGGATTGATGTTTTATATGCTAATTCCAGTGCTGGCAACAGAGTACACCAATCATGGGTAAATCCATCACAATCTTTGAATTCAAGGCCATATGCACAAAATCTTCTTACCATGTTCTCTAAGGTTTGGATCATCCTTTCAGCCAGTCCATCAGTTTGTGGGTGGTAGCCTGTAGAGAAAGACAGCTTAGTGCCAAATAATTGGTGAAGATTTGTCCATAGTGCTGAAGTTAATTTGGGATCCCTATCACTCATGATATTTGTAAATATTCCAGTCAATGACACTACTCTATTCCATATCAGAAGAGCTGTATCCATGGCTGTATCATCCTTGTGACATGGTAAAAAGATTGGAGTTTTACTGAATCTGTCCACAATTACTAGGCAAGCATTATGAGTTCTGTCACCTCCTGGTGGTAGTCCAGTTACCCAATCCATATGGACAATTTCCCAAGGTCTTCTTGGTTCTTGGATTTTTATCATATTTCCAAGTCTCTTTCCAGTGGATTTATTTGCCTTTTGGCATCTGTCACAGGTTTTGCAATACTCTGCAACATCTTTCTGCCACATTGGCCACCATATGCAGGTCTTTACTTTCTCTCTTGTTCTGTCTTCAGACAGATGTGCTGAAAAGGGGTTATCATGGCATTCTTCTAGTACAAGATTGATTAATGACCTTTCCACAACTGTCATGAAACATGTGTGCTTGGTCCTGTGGTAAATTATACCATCCAGTAGATGAAATATTCCTTCATCATAAGATTCTTTCCATACTTCATCCAAGGCATGTATTAGAGAGTTGTCTTTACAGTCTTTGTTAAGTAATTGGCATAAGATGCTACAATTCTTATCTTGAGTGTAACAGCTTCTGACTCCTTCAAAGAAGGTGGTGTTGAAGTCTGTAACACTTATTCCTTCTATTGGGATTTGTGGTGAAGCTTCTTCTGGCACATAAGCAGGATTATCAATATTATTTGGTAATGGCCATCTGCTCAGTCCATCTGCATTCTTATTAATATTCCCATCCTTATGAGCAATAGTCATATTGCCTCTGTATTCTTGTATGGCTATTTGCCATCTGAGCATATGTCTGTTGGGTGTTTTCATGTTTAAAAGTGATTTGACAGCTGTACAATCTGTTATCACCTCAAAAACACATTCCTCCAAGAAGTAGTTTAATTTTTCCAAGGCCCAGAAAAGCCATAGACATTCCATTTGTCTTGCTCCATATCTGGCATCAGTTGGTTTGATTTTCCTGGATATGAAACATATGGATCCTTCTACAGGTTTATCATTTATGATCTGGACTTGGTGAAGTGCAGGTCCCAGCCCATCCCCTGATGCATCAATACACAATTTGAAAGGCAATTTAAAGTCTGGCATCAGTAAGAGCTGAGCAGTGGTCAAGGCTTCTCTTAGAGACTCAAAAGCTTTGACTCTGTCAACAGTCATTCAAAATACTGTGTCTTTGTCACACAATTTATAAAGTGGTCTTGCTATGGATGCAAAATCTTTAATGTGTTTCCTGTAATATCCTGCAAAACCTAAGAATGACTGAATTTCTTTCTTGTTCTGAGGCATGAGTTTTGGAAATACTGCTGCAACTTTGTTTTTGTCAACTCCAAGGGACAAACCAGATACAACATGTCCTAGTGCCTTAAGTTCTTTCAATCCAAAATGGCATTTCTTCAAGGAGAGTTTCATGTTTACTGATTGAATTTTTGTCAAAACTCTGGACAATTTGTACATGTGCTCCTACCAAGTCTCCTAACAGACAATAATGTCATCAATGTAAATTATTAACCATCCCTCTGAGAGTTCTTCAGGGAAGATTTCATTCATCATTCTTTGGAAGTGTGAAGGTGCATTTTTGATACCAAAGGGAATCCCCAAGTATTCATACACTTCACAATGAACAATAATTCTCAAGTATTTTCTTGCTCTTGGTGTCACCACATTTTGATGGAATCCTTTAAGGGCATCCATAGTGGTTATATACACTACTTGAGATATTTGAGTAAGGGCAATTTGGATTTTTGTTATTGGGTATCTGTCTTGGACAGTGTAAGTGTTCACAGCTCTAAAGTCCCCAACCATTCTTGATTTTCCATTATGCCATGCCACTATGACTGGTGTAGTTATTTCTACTTCTTCATTATGGCCAAATTTTCTTATTACACCAAGGTCTAGAAGCTCTTTGATATGAGTTTCCAGAGCTTCTCTTGACTTGGGACTTTCTGGGTATGCAGATCTTCTCAAGAGTGCTGGATAAGGTCTTTCAATATGAAGAATGATATCAGCTTCATGACCAAGAATTGCTCCTAGAGGTTCTTTGTCTGAAGTGAATGCTCCTCTGTGGTCATACAAAAAGGAAGAAAGTTCATTTTCTTGTTTATCAGTCAGATGAAGGCTTATTTCAGCCGCATTTAACTGGTCAGATTTGAATTTCTCCAATTGTAGGTTGACTGGTGATACTTTATTTACTGTAATTTGTCTTTTAAATGGTAAAAAGGCAAATATCTGACGTGTATTGTCTCCAATAGTAAAGTATCTGTCTTTGTTGTTATATAGATCTATTCCATACATAATTAAATAGTAATCTCCCAATAGAAAATGGGTACTAGAGCAGTTTTCCATAACAACAAATTCAACTGTGATTCTTAATTTCCCATTAATGTGTGGGAATATGACATTGGTCTCAAAGAATTCCTAATGCTTTCATTGGATTACTTGCACTATTGAATTTTATACCATCAATTGGTAACAATTGGTCTTCAAAATTTGGTGCACAAGTCTTAAGAAAATATTTTCCAACACAAGAACAGAAGGCTCCTGGGTCAAGCAAAAGTTTGGTGGGCTCGTTGTCAATCACCACTTCCATTATACAGGAGTTACCAGCTGTATAACCTTTCCCTCTGTTTGGTTTGGTTTTTATCAGTTGTGCATCTTGAATTTTTGATAAATCAAGTTGACCATTGATTAATTGTGGCAAGTGGGAATAAGATTTCATGATGTCAAAAGTGGCAATGATATTTTCTATATCTTTTGAAGATTCAGAAAATATGGATGACTTATCATCTGAATTGTCTTCAATTATGTCATCTTTCTCAACATCAGGTTCTTTTTCAATATCAATTTCATTGATTTTCCCCTTTTTTGGACATGTATTGGCTAAATGGGTGGTGCTTTGGCAAATATGGCACTTTCTGACTGTATCTGCAGATTTATAGTTAACATTATTAGAGTTTTCTTTAGGGTTTTTGCCCACAGAATCTTTCCAAGGTGTATTAAACCTTGTTTTTGAGATTCATCCTACTAGAACCAATTTTGGTTCTGGTGGTTACTTCTTCTAATATATTGAGAATATCCTCTGCTTAAGATTTTTCACTGGTCCTGCTTTTAACAGCATGCTTTAAGTCACCTCCACATTGTCTCAGAATTTTTCTATGGATCATAAATTCTGACATTTCAGGATATAATGCTGTTAATCTGTCTTTTTGTTGGCAAAACCATGGTAAAGCTTTGTCTTTATCAGAATTATATTTGGCAGATTCAAAGGCTGTTTACACTTTAAACCTCCAAGCATCATTGGCCCATTTGTTGATAATTTGGGTTTTCCGCCAAGTCCAACTTTGGTGTCCATGTGCTTGTCTCAATTTGATATACCATCTGTGAGCTGATTTGGTAAATAAGGTGTTAAACCTGGCTGTTACCAATCTGTATGGTAATTCAAAGTCTTCTTTGATCATGTCAATATGTAAGGTTTGTCTATAAAACTCTTGATAATAGTAGCAAAATCAAGAGTACTATGACTGTCCTCAATAGAAATATATAATATAAGAAAATATTATAACCACAAATTTAAATATAATTATTAAAAATAATTATATATAGAAGAAAAAATCAAATCATTATAAAAATATAATAATGATAATAAAATTATAATTATTCTATTATTGTTATAGTCACTGACAGTTATAACAATAAGAATTGTAAAGCTCTTAATGAGACAATTACAAGTGGAAATATAAATATTAGCCACTTATAGATAATATAAATATTATTTATAAAATAAATATAACACACACTGTGCATAAATAAGTCTTATAGAATAAAATTCTATATAAAAAAACTAATACTAGATAAAAAAAATATAGAACTTTAGAGAAAAATTTACTTATAATATTTATTCAATACACCAATTTAAACAACAACAGTTATTATATTAAATAATGATTATAAGTTGAAAACACGTCTGAAATCAATAATTTTAAGGATAAAACAACTTTTTATGATAAAATTTAAGATTAAAGAGTTTTTAAGAGGAATTTGTGGATTTTAAAAGATATTTAAGATGAAAATTTTATAATATCAAATATATTATTGATGATTACAACAATAATCTGAATGCTATGACTTGAATTCTTTAATTTACAATTAATAAAGAATAAAATAACTTAAGAATTACTTTAATAATAAGATTTTATGAATAATAAAACTTTACCTGTTTAAATTTCTAATATGATTGGATTGATAATTGAATGATTGACAAAAACAGTGATGAAAAGACTCTTTTTATGTCTTCAGAGCAGCTCTCATGATTCATAATGAATATAGAGGGCGTGATCAGGTCAAAACTGAAAAAACATACTTAAAAACAAAGTTCTTAACTTAAGGCAACTTGTTTTTAATTCCAATTTAAAGTTACCAGTGTTATTCTTAACTCCATGTAACTTTAATCCTCATTTAAACTAATTATTTTAAGTTTTTAATATAAATAAACTTATTTATATTAAAGTTCATCACATGAACAACTTAAAAATAGAGTTTCAAGCAGAAATCACTCAAACTCAATTTTTAATTAATTTTTAAAGAAATCATAATTTTCTTTGAACTTAACTAAAAGAGTAAATTTCCAGGCTAATTACCCAGGAAATTTATTTATAAAAGATACTTAAAATTTGATTTATATATAGATAATATTAAATTCTAAGCTGTGTGAAATTTTCAAGCAAATCCATTGAGATTTGGATTTTTTATGAATTTTTGAAGTTATTGCTATTTTTCCACGTAAAATAGCAATACACACCAAACCTTAGCTTTTGATAAGGTTTTGATGCTTGTAAATTTAAAGTTTTAAGCTTATTTAAGGTTTTTAAGCCTGATTAAGCTTTGACAGTTCTTAAAACCTTGATTTCAAGCCTGCATATTGGGATTTACCCTTTGGAAGCTTGAAATTCCTGTCCAAATTGGGATAAAACCAGTTTAAACCTTAAGTTTGGATCAAAGTCTAATCTTAAAGTTTAAATAAGGTTGAAAATCCTCCAATACAGGTGGACAACCTTAATTGAATCATTGCAGATCCAAAAAGTTGGGTACCCCAGCTCTATTTGGTCTTTTTCCTTTGTCCCACCTTTTTGCGTGGATTTTGCCCTTTTATTTATTTAAAGCCATACCATGGCTTTAAACCCTTTTAAATTGAGCTCACGCAGTATTTACATTCTGTATGGCAAATCCTTAGCCAATTCAGTAAATATACACCACACCTCAATTTTAACTAAAATTTTGGTAAGTTTGGATTAACCTTATGCAACTTTGAACTTAAGCTTATTTAAGCTTAAAGTTAACAATTTTGAAAAAATGTTAAAAAAGTTACATTAGTACTGTGAGATTCTTAAATCTTCTAATAACACAAGAAATAAGTGTTTTTGGGTATAACACCTTATGGATGTACCCTAGGTTATTTTTGGTGTAGAATCCAAAAATGACATAATATTTATAACTTTGTTTATCCAAAATAAAGTTATACTTATTTTTTGTTATTTTTTATTTTAATTTCAACTAAAAAGTCTGTTTAAGACAAAATTAGCTGTTTATAAAATCATTTGTGGCCTTATGGGTATGTTATATATACCTCACAGGCTCACATTGTACCACAATTTTCTGTTGTAGTTTACCCCCAAGCTATTTGGGGGGGTATAATCCACTTTCCAACCTCTCTACTTATACTTTTAGGTATGTAAAGCACACAATTCAAACTTTTTATTGAGCAATTGGTCTTCTCTCATGTTTAAATTTTGTAAGAAACTTTTGGGCATCAGGCATTTTACTTTTTACAATCCATTCATCTTCAAGTTATGGATTTTTATACCTGATGTTTTCTATACTAAGCTCCTCTGGTACTTCTTCTTCTTCTGAAGGCTCAGAATCACTTTCATGTAAACATACATCAGTTGTTTCTTTTGTGTCTTCCACTTTTTCAACATTTATCTCATTGATTCTTGTCTTGTTTGGGAAAGTGTTTGCTAAATGAGATGTGCTTCTACATTTGTGACATTTCAAAGGAAGTCTGTCTTGTGGCTTATTTGGCTTTGAAATCGGTTTTCCATTAGTGTTGTTGTCTATTGGGGTTTTGGACCAATTTCTTCCAATTTTTGTTCTAGTAGTGATGTCCTCCATAGCATTGATATAATCTTCTGTAGAGCAAGGCTCAATACATCTGCTTCTTATAGCATGCTCAAGGTCACCACCACATTTTCTTAATATCCTTTTATGTACCATTGTTTCAGACATATCATGATGAAGGGCAGTTAACCTGTCCTTCTGTTTAAGAAAACAAGTCATGGGCCTGTCCCCCTCAATATTAAAAATGTCTTCTTCAAAAAATTTTCCATTCTAAATCTCCAGGAATCATTTGCCCATTTAGAAATAACTTGTTATTTCCACCAAGGCCAAGAATATTTACCATGGTCTTGTCTCATTTTATAAAACCATTCCTTTGCTGATTTGGTAAATAATGAGTGTAATCTGGCACTTATGTATTCATCTGGTATGTTAAAGTCTTCTTTAAACATATCAATTGTTTTCATAAATTCCATATGATTATATTCCTCTTCACCACTGAAGGTTGGCCATTCCTCTAATCTTGGAATGTCCTTATAGTTGCAAGCAGTTTCCACGTCATGACTTGAAATTGTATGGTGTAATTCATTATTCAAGTTAAGTACATTTCTGTCAAGAATTGGTGTGGATTGCCTTGGCAATTCATTTTTCAGTGATATATTGTTAATACTTGATTGAATATCTTCTTTCAGTTCAAGTCTTGCTTTATCACTTTTTTCCAATTGTTCTTGAAAAAGAGCTGCATTGTGACCAGTTGAGTTTTCCAAGTTTTGCACTTGTATTTTCAATTCTTTTAACTGTCCAGTTATAAAAGAAATTGAATGTTCATCTGGTTGATTGAGTAAGGTAACTTTAAACTCAAGTCTTTCACAAATTTGCGTCAAAGACAAAATATTTGCCTTATTAACATTTTCAAGGCCAATTATGGTCTTTTGTTGGTCTTTTACTTGTAATATTTCATTACCCAACTTCTGTTGGACATGATCAAATGCTTTAAATTTTGCCATAATTTCTTTATTACAAGATTCAAAGTAGGTTACAAGCTTTAAAAGATCTACTTCTTTGGAAAGGATTGGTTCAATCTTTCCTCCTCCTTGTTTTTGAATTCCATCAAAGTTCTTGCCATATTGAACACATTGTCCATGGCTGTTTTTTCCTTCTTTGGAATGCTGTAATTCTGTGGGTAAGGCTTGTTCCACTTGGGCTTTGCCTTTCCCTTTGCCTTCTGCTTGCCCTTGTGGTTGGCTTTTGGGGCTTGCTTGGGCTTGTTTGGCACTGGGTGAGGCGGATTTTTGCTGGTGGATGCTTGAGGAGCTTCCACTGGGCTGTTGTCCTTGCCTTGAGCCAATTTCTTCTTCTGGTCCTCTGATAACATGCTTTGGTTTTTCAACCAAGCTTTTATCTGTTGGACTTGTCCTTTGACAGACATGGGTGTCCAACCCAACAGAAGATCTTCTGTCTTTTCTGGCCCCATGAACTTCTTCACTTGAAGATAAGAGTTCATGGGGCCTATCCAAAGACTTGGAAGGAGTTCCCACTCTTGTTGTTTTGACGCCAGGAACCAGTTTTTCCATTGGGATTGATAAATTTCCACAGCTGCCTGTTGGAAATGGTTCAGGTCTAACAGCAATAGCAGTTATGTCAGCTTCTGGACTCTCAAGAAGAGGTTCAAAGGTGCTGGCTAACCTTTGGGAACTGGTGGAAGTTCTGGCATCCTCCATTTGTGCCTCTCCTCTCGGAGGACATTCTTGCCTTTTGGATTTGTGGCTGGAATTTCCTGGTCTAGATCCATTTGATTGGATGGAGTAGTTACTTCCACTTCTAGTAGGAGTCATTTCACGTCAATTTTAATAGAAAATAGAGTAAAATTGAATTGAATTCACATGCAGGACCTTTAAAGGGCTCTTTGGTTATCAAACCCCTTGGTGCTGGACTGCTTTGAATTTCAATACTGGACTCTGAGGTTTCAGAGTCTGAAGAATTTTCTCTGATGGAAGACACTAGAGAGAATTAAAAATATAAGTTATTTTATCAAATAATGAAAATAACTCATAAACTCAACTTATTAAATAAAGTTGTTTTAATGTAATTTTATGGCAAATTACGTCAAAAATAAAGAAAAATGTCTAAGATAAAAGAAAAAAATGTTTTTAGTAAATATTTTTTATTTGATTTATTATTTTCTTTAAAGAAATAATAATTATGCAATCAACAAGTTAATTAATCAAAATTGTATTATTATTCACTTTATACTAGAATAACTCAAAGAATAAATTTCAAGTCTGTGATGTGAAAAAGCCACTAGTTAGACAAAAGATATTTATTCCAAATCACTCAATAGTATATTGTTTCAAACAATATTCTTAAGAAGAAATTAACTTTATTAATATTATAAAGATTATTTATAAGGGATAAGTCCCAAAAAAGCCAATATTAAGACAAATATGGCAATTTTACGTCAAAAAATAGTAAAATAAGGTCTAGAATATGATTTATGTCACAAAAATTGGTTTAAAATCATGGCAAGGCCCCCAAATGTAAGGTTTGTCTATGAAGCTCTTGATAATAGTAGCAAAATCAAGAGTACTATGACTGTCCTCAATGGAAATATATAATATAATAAAATATTATAACCACAAATTTAAATATAATTATTGAAAATAATTATATATAAAAGATAAATTTAATTATTATAAAAATATAATAATTATAATAAAATTATAATTATTCTATTATTGTTATAGTCACTGACAGTTATAACAATAAGAATTGTGAAGCTCTTAATGAGACAATTACACATGGAAATATAAATATTAACCACTTATAAATAATAGAAATATTATTTATAAAATAAATATAACACACACTGGGCAGAAATAATTCTTATAGAATAAAATTCTATATAAACAAACTAATACTAGATAAAAAAAATATAGAGCTTTAGAGAAAAACTTACTTATAATATTTATTTAATACAACAAGTTAAACAACAACAGTTATTATATTAAATAATGATTATAAGTTAAAAACACGTCTGAAATCAATAATTTTAATGATAAAACAACTTTTTATGATAAAATTTAAGATTAAAGAGTTTTTAAGAGGAATTTGTGGATTTTAAAAGATATTTAAGATGAAAATTTTATAATATCAAATATATTATTGATGATTACAACAATAATCTGAATTCTATGACTTGAATTCTTTAATTTACAATTAATAAAGAATAAAATAACTTAAGAATTACTTTAATAATAAGATTTTATGAATAATAAAACTTTACCTGTTTAAATTTCTAATATGATTGGATTGATAATTGAATGATTGACAAAAACAGTGATGAAAAGACTCTTTTTATGTCTTCAGAGCAGCTCTCATGATTCATAATGAATATAGAGGGCGTGCTCAGGTCAAAACTGAAAAAACATACTTAAAAACAAAGTTCTTAACTTAAGGCAACTTGTTTTTAATTCCAATTTAAAGTTACCAGTGTTATTCTTAACTCCATGTAACTTTAATCCTCATTTAAGCTAATTATTTTAAGTTTTTAATATAAATAAACTTATTTATATTAAAGTTCATCACATGAACAACTTAAAAATAGAGTTTCAAGCAGAAATCTCTTAAACTCAATTTTTAATTAATTTTTAAAGAAATCATAATTTTCTTTGAACTTAATTAAAAGAGTAAATTTCCAGGCTAATTACCCAGGAAATTTATTTATAAAAGATACTTAAAGTTTAATTTATATATAAATAGTATTCAATTCTAAATTGTGTGAAATCTTCAAGCAAATCCATTAAGATTTGGATTCTTTATGAATTTTTGAAGTTATTGCTATTTTTTCACGTAAAATAGCAATACACACCAAACCTTAGCTTTTGATAAGGTTTTGATGCTTGTAAATTTAAATTTTTAAGCTTATTTAAGGTTTTTAAGCCTGATTAAGCTTTGACAGTTCTTAAAACCTTGATTTCAATCCTGCATATTGGGATTTACCCTTTGGCAGCTTGAAATTCCTGTCCAAATTTGGATAAAACCAGTTTAAACCTTAAGTTTGGATCAAAGTCTAATCTTAAAGTTTAAATAAGGTTGAAAATCCTCCAATACAGGTGGACAACCTTAATTGAATCATTGCAGATCCAAAAAGTTGGGTACCCCAGCTCTATTTGGTCTTTTTCCTTTGTCCCACCTTTTTGCGTGGATTTTGCCCTTTTATTTATTTAAAGCCATACCATGGCTTTAAACCCTTTTAAATTGAGCTCACGCATGATTTACATTCTGTATGGCAAATCCTTAGCCAATTCAGTAAATATACACCACACCTCAATTTTAACTAAAATTTTGGTAAGTTTGCATTAACCTTATGCAACTTTGAACTTAAGCTTATTTAAGCTTAAAGATAACAATTTTGAAAAAATGTTAAAAAAGTTACATTAGTACTGTGAGATTCTTAAATCTTCTAATAACACAAGAAATAAGTGTTTTTGGGTATAACACCTTATGGATGTACCCTAGGTTATTTTTGGTGTAGAATCCAAAAATGACATAATATTTATAACTTTGTTTATCCAAAATAAAGTTATACTTATTTTTTGTTATTTTTTATTTTAATTTCAACTAAAAAGTCTGTTTAAGACAAAATTAGCTTTTTATAAAATCATTTGTGGCCTTATGGGTATGTTATACATACCTCACAGGCTCACACAATACCTCTGATGAATTCCATATGGTCATATTCTCCTTCACCACTGAAGTTAGGCCATTACTTAAGTTTTGGAACTTCTTTCAAGAGTGCTTGCCCCATTTATGGCTCCAAGTTATGAACAGAAGTAGAAAATTCATTTTTTAATTGGGAACTTTCAATATCCAATACTTGTGGATTGGGAATCCCTGTACCCTCATTTTGATTCAGAGGTGTAGACATTCTTGGTAAGGTGTTTAGTAGTTGTTCAATATCATTCATTTTAATATTGTTACACCTTTGTGAATTTCTTAATTCATGTTGTGAGTTTTCTAGAGGTTATTACATTCTTTTTATGATCATCCTCTTTACATGTCAGCTCATTCTATAATTCTGTTTGTTTAGTATTATGAGATATAACTTCATTTAACTTTATTGTTAATTTTGATATTTCCTCTTTTGAGGTATCAAAACACTTTTTCAAGGCAATTATATGTGTCTTTACTTCAGTAAATGATTTTGAAATATCATCAAGAGCTTTCTTATTATCCTCTTTGATATTATTTATGGCATGATTTATTCTTGTTTCAATCATGTCACCAATATTGAATTTAGAATATTTGTCTGTCAATTCCTTAATAATGGCAGATTGTTCATTTATCTTATTACCAAAAGAATTATCATTATTGGAAGTTTTAATTGTTCTGAAAACTTTTTCAAAACACTTAAGTGTTTCATTGATTTGGCTCAGACTCAAGCTATGTGTTTTAAGATTGTCACAAATTGATGTATTTTTATCAGAAAGATGACTTTTTACATCAGTTATAGCTTGATACAACTCTGGAATAGAGTCAAAAATATCAGAAATCATTTCTGATCTTTTAATCTGGCTTCCTCCTTCTTCTGTAATTCCATCATGGTTCTGACCATCTGAAATACATTTTCCATGGCATCCTGCTGAATCTTTGGAATCCTGTATCCTTGGCTGTATGTCTTTGGGGCTGGTGCCTTTCCTTTGCCCTTGTATGGAGCTTGTGGCTGCTTTCTCAGATTGGAATTTCTGGTTCTGACCACTGGGGCTGTTTTTGACACTTGTTTGGGTGGTGGAGGGTTGTTTTTCCTCCATTCTAGTGTCAAGAGCATCATTTTTTTCTTTTCCATCAATGGATGTCATCCATTGAGCAATTTGCAAGTATTGGGATGGCCCAGAAACTTTCTCACAGTCAGGTAAGAATTCATGCAGTTTTTCCACAGATCTGCCAGGATCTGGTACTCCTTGTACTGCAGTGCATTGCTGTATGCTTTGTGGTTGGCTTTGTACATGTCCACTGAGGCTTCTTGTGGCGGTGTCAGCTCTTTGTGAAGGTAAAATGGTATTATCAGCATTAGAATGACCTATTTTATTTGTTTGGAAGTCATCAACTGACCCTTTTCCTTCTTTAACTGGTTGGCTTCTGCCATAATCACATCTGTTACCTTTCTGGGAGCTGCTTGAGGGGTTATAGCTGGCTCCTGATCTAGTTGAAGGCATATTTTATGATTAAAAAGGCTTAAAATAGTATTTTTATGTCAAAAATTTACTATTGGCCAAATTCCTAGCTCTCTGAAGGGTATTACTTATATCCAAGTTAATCAGTTCAGAAGATATTGGTTCAGGTTGGTTATTTTGAGTCACAATAACAATACTATTATGGTCTGAATTAACAGTACTGGCAGGAATAATACTGGTGACTGTTGAGGCTGTTTCAATGTTTTCTTGTCTTACCATGTTGTCAGAAACTAAAATTAATGAGCAAGCCAATTAATTAAGTAAAAAGAGGTCATTTCAAAAAAAGAAATAAAAATATAAGCCTCACTTATAATATGAAAAAACAATTTGTGGGTTTTTTGAATTATAAGTATTTTTTGTATGTTTTTTAAATTTTTCAATATAAGAAAAAAGGTTTAAAAAAGAGTAAAGAATAGGTCACAGGTAAAATATCATGGCTGGGCCCCCAAATGTAAGGTGTGGATATGAAACTTTGGTTAAAAATCAAGTACTTTTCCTGTCCTCCAAATTTCCATAAGGTAAAAATCAATTAAAAATAGTAAGAAATATTATTTTTAAGAGAAAACACGCCAATTTTATTTTTTATAGCTTTATTAGTACAAAGCAATAATATTATAAAAATTTATTGTTTTACCAACAATAAAAATTTATCCAAAAATACTCTACAAGAGATATTTAAGGCTACAAAAGAAATTTCTTCAAGAGCATTTTCAATTGGACTTAATTGAGAAAAAGAACTGCAAGAAATTAATTAAAGAAAAAAGTTATTAAAAAGAATATTAAAGAGAAAACACGCCCAAAAGTGACCAGCGTGAACTTGGAAACAAAGTGACAAAGTTTACAGTGATGAAAGATGCTTTAATGCACTTTTGGGGTGGTTCAGGGGTAAAAATGATTATAATGTTTTTTCCATGTGGTTTAAAGGATTAAAATTATTAAAAAATGGTGGTTGGAATCTTTTATTGATTGGTTTAACAGTGTTTAAACTAATTATAAAAGGAAAAGATTCTAACATGAAGAGAAAAGTGGGGCAAAGAAGAAATTATTTTATAGCCATCAGTTTTCTTACTCCAAAAGTAGAATTTACTCTTTTAAGTCGTGAAAAACAGTCTGACAACAGAAAAGCCAATCATGGCATCATTGAACCCTGGTTTAGACCCAAAAAGGGCTGGCTTAAGCCATTTTTAGCCATTTTAGACCCTTAAATCAGCCATTACTATAGTAATACCTGGTCTAGAGCCTTCAAAACACGTCAGAATGTGTGTAAGAGGCATAGAAACCAGTTAAAACTGTTTTTACTAACATTGTTTTAGCTTAAGGGTAGTTTTACCCTCTTGGCAGCAGTTAAAACCACCCTGGTTGGTATCAAAACCTCATCATCAATTGAGTCACAGATCCTGTGACTCAATTCCAGGCCAAAAGTGATGAACCTTTGCATGAATTTTGACATCTCATGCCTTTCAGCAAGGATTTTGGGGGTCTGGCTCCCCCTTAGAGCTAGAGTTCCTTTCCCCCCCCCCCCAATTTTAATCTTTCCAATTTTTTTTTTCCTTTAATTCCTCATCATGTATTATACTTATAATTTACATATGTAATTCAATTGAATTGTACAGTAAAATACAGTAATAATTGATACCTCATATGTAATACATGTGCACATTTTGACATTTCAATTGAATTCAATTGAAAATACTTCAATTCCTCATAACTTCTAAACTAAACACAACACCTCAATTTTAACACAAAAATTGATGGTTAACACCACATGTGGTGTGAATTAAATTGAAGTTTTGAGGATTTTCAACTTTTGTATTGAAAATACTAAAAACTTAATTTAAGCTTATTTAGAGTTGAGTTACAAAAATTTCACTCAGGGGTGATCCCACCTAGTTTTTTATGAGGAATGAAATGGTGAAATAAATTTTATATGTTTATTCATTGGATAAAAATTTATAATATATTTTATATAAATTTTTACCAAAAATATTTTAATTTCATAATTTTTATTAAAAATTTATTTTTCCATAATTTTTACAAGTAAAAAATGAATTTTAACAATTTTAATTTTTATTGTAATTTTATTTTTAAATTATAATTAAGTTTTGATTTTTTAAATATAAATTTGTTTTTTATATTTCAATTTTTATTTTATAATATAAATAAATTTATTTTATTTATATTTGTATTTTAATTTATCATTTGTGGTCTTTTGGGTATATAAAAATACCTCTTAGGCTCACAACTTTCCTTCATCCTCAAATTGTCCAGCTCTTGTTCAGCTTTCCTGAATTCATTGGGATCACCAAACACACTGAATAACTGAGTTTCAAATAACTGACAATTATTGAGGGGGTAGGAAGGATGTTCATTGCAAATATTGGAGAGGTAGGGTTCAATTCATTTGCCAGCTTTACCAGTGAGAAAAGAAGTTGAGTACAGAACTTTCTTCCTGTCAGAGTAGAAATTTTCTTGATCATATTGAAAATCAATTGACAGGATTGGATAAATCCTCTCAATTTATGAGCTTGAGTACCATCAGAAGAATTGGGTGCCTTCATTGATGGATTCTTGAATTCAGGGGCTGTTGCTTGAGAAATTTGTCCCATAATAGTAGCCATTTTCTCCATGATTTTGAGGATACTTGGATCAGATTGAGAGACAAGTGGTTGATTAGTAGGGGCTAGATTAGAACCCTTGGATACCTCTGGAGCATTTTCCAAAGCATCTGCGACTTCAGTTTCCCCAGAATCTTCCTCTTCCACAGACTCCTCCCCCTCTTCATCTTCAGCTTCTCCTAGTCTTGCTCTTGCACCTTCAGACATGCCAGTATAACCACCCAAAAGGCCAGAGAAAGATCTTGATCTTCTTGATTTCTTTCCCCTCTTCTGGAGGGTGCCGCTCCTTCCATTGGTGGTCCTCTGTCCAAATTTGCACTCAGTTGATGAACTGATGGTGTGTGGTCAAGAGGAACCCTTTCTGTAGGAGTGAGAACAGTTCGATTTCTTTGAGATCTACTATTCTTTGCTGTAGGGCTATGCTGAACTCGCATTATTGAGAAATTAAGAATAAAAAATTGATGATACTTGAGAATAAAGAATCAAAGCTTGGCCAAATCAATAATCAATGAAATCTTGCAGATCTTGAGGAATCAATCAATAGTCTTGAGGTGAGATCAAATTCAATCAATCAATTCAGTCAATATCAGCAGTCAATCAAATATCAATATATCTTGAAGAATTCAACAATCAATCAATAAATCAATGTCTTCAATATCAATTCAAGGTCTTGGGTAATCAATCAGTCAAATCAATATCCTCAGGAACCAAAATCAATCAATAATCAATAATCAATTCTTGAGGATAAATCAGTTATCTTGAGGAATTCAAAAGTCAATCAGTCTAATCCAAATAGAATCTTGAATTTCTGAATCAATAACCCAAATGAATCCTAATCAATCAACCAATCAATTAACCAATCAATAACTCCTGATAAGACCTGAATAAGCAAACAAAAGAAACATTTTATTGAGATAGAATTGAGAATGAAATGAGATGGTCAGGAATGATTAAGAAATGATAAGAATCAATTTTCATGTGAATGAGATGAAAATTGAAGAGAGAAAAATCATAATCATGAGAAATCAAAAGATCATAAAAGAGTCATAGCTTGATGAATGAGAGAATTGAAGTTAGATTAATTAAAGGAAAGAATCAGATATGAGTTAATTAATTTAATGTCACAGGGGCTCTTCTAAGTGAAGAGGGTCTGGCACTCAGTAAACTGGGACTTACTTATGGAGGCTCAGGATATGGTAAGAAAGAATACACTTAAGAGTGTTATCAGATGAATTACTAAATAAAAGAATATAAGAAAAGCAGAAACATAGAATAAGGCTAAGAATAAAAGAGACAACCACAAACAAGTCCAAGTCCACTGTTTCAACCTGACAGAATGGAAAGAGAAGGGCTAATAAGGATATGGCCACCCAACGCATACTGTGCAGGAAAAGCAAGAAAAAGGCTAAGACTAACTTAAAATCAAATAATTATAATACCAAAGATAAGGATAATAATAATTATAAAATGATAAATATACTAAATCAATTAACTGGGGAGAAAGAGGGGCTGGTATATGTGAGAATCACCAGCCCTGATCCACTGATCCAGACAGAGAATTTTCAAGAGAATATTTGATGATTGAATTGAGTCTGGCCAACATAGGTCCTGTACAGCTGTACAGGATCTGTATAAGAGGATTGGTGGTATTGAGTGATCATACAGTTTGGGGATGGTGTATCCAAACTGTATTGGGTATTTCCAACCTGTACAAGTATTGACAGGCTGTATTGATGAACCAGACTGTATGCATGCTTCAGCAAAGAAGATTGCTGAAACTGAATGCTGATACACACAGTGGATTTTCTGGTTTGAGGTGTTTGAGTGGGTGTAAGTATGAATACCTTTACCCCTGATTAGTGGTTGTTACACTGTCCCTCTAAATATTAAAAATAGCTTCTTCAAAAGAATTTTCCATCCTAAATCTCCATGAATTATTTTCCCATTTGGAAATAATTTTTTCTTTCCACCAAGGGGAGGAGTTTTTACCATGGTCTTGTCTCACTTTATAATACTTTTTCTTTTCTTATTTGGAAAATAATTAGTGTAATCTGGCACTTAGGTATTCATCTGGTGGGTTAAATTCTTCTTTAAACATATCAATTGTGTTCATAAACTCCATATTATTATATTTTACTCCACCACTGAAGTTAGGTCATTCTTCTAATATGGGAATGTCTTTGAAGTTAAAGGCAGCTTTCACCTCTGCATTGCTTTAAATTGTAGTATCTAATTCATTATTCAAGTTCAATACATTTCTCTCAAGAATTGGTGTAGCCTGTCTTGGTAATTCATTTTTCAGTGATATGTTGTTAATACTTGATTGAATGTTGTCTTTCAGTTAAAGTCTTTCTTTATTACTTCTTTTCAATTTTTCTTGGGAAAGAGCTGCATTGTGACAGGTTGAATTTTCCAAGTTTTGCACCTGTATTTTTGAATCTTTTAATTTTTTGGTAATAAAAGAGATAGAATTATCATCTGGTTGATTAAGCAAATTGATGTTTGACTCAATACCTTTATAAATATGTGTCAAAGGAAAATATTTTCTTTATTTACATTTTCTAGACTCATGATGCTTCTTTGTGATTATTTCACTTGTAAAATTCCTCTGCCCAACTTTTGTTGGATATACTCAAAATTGTTTAGTTTTTCCCAGATTTCTTTATTACAAGCTTCAATGTGAGATACAAACTTTAAAAGGTCTACTTCTTTGGAAAGGATTGGTTCATTCTTTCCCCCTCTTTGTTTTTGAGCTCCATCAAAGTCCTTGCCATATTGAACATGTTTTCCATGGCTGTCTTTTCTCTCTTTGGAATTCTGTAATTCTGGGTGTAAGGCTTGTTCCATTTTGGCTTTGCCTTTCCCTTTTCCTTTTTCTTTCCCTTCTGATTGTTCTTTGAGGTTTTCTTTCCCTTTTTTGGTACTTGTTGAGACATATTATTGCTTGAGGAGCCTTGAGGAGCCTCCACATGGCTGTTGTCCTTCTTTTGGGCCAGCTCTTTCTTCTTGTCCACTGTCAAAATGCTTTGGTTTTTCAACCAAGCTTTTATATCCTGGACTTTTCCTTTTCAAGACATAGGTTTCCAATCCTTCAGAAAATTTTTGATCCTTTCTTGGCCCAAGATCTCCTTTACTTGAAGATATGAGTTCCTTTTCCTTATCCACAGGCTGGGAACAACTTCCCACTAACTCTTCTTTCCTTCCATAAACTATTTCTTGTACTGAGACTGGTATATTTCCACTGCTGCCTGTTGAAATTTGTTCAGATCTGTGAACAGGTACAGAAGCTATGTAACTTCTGTACTCTAAATAAGAGTTTCAAAGGCTCTGGCTTACCTTTGGGAACTGATGGAAGTTCTGGTATCCTCCATTTGTTCCTCTCCTCTGGCCTGACACTCTTGTCTTTTGGATTTATGACTTGAATGTCCTCATCCAGATACATTTCATTGGGTGGAGTAGTTACTTTCACTTCTATTAAGAGTAATTTCATGTCAATTTGAATAAAATTGAACTATGAAATGGATTTAATTCACCTGCTTGACCCTTGAAGGGTTCTCTGTCAGTAATCCCCTTGGTACTGGACTGGTTTAAATTTCAATTCTGAATTCTGAGATACAAGAGTAAGAATATCATTCTCCGATTGATGAAATTGGAGAAAAAAATAAAATAAGTTTTTTTATTAATAAATAAAAAAAATTTATCAACTAAAATTATTGAATAAACTTGTTTTAATGTAAGTTGTGGAAAATTATGTCAAAAATGAAGAAACCTTTCTAAAGAGTATATAAGAATATCTTTAAGTAAATATTTTGAACTTTTTAATTCTTTTATTTTATTTCTTATTTTCTTCAAAGAAATAATAATTATGCAATCAAGGAGTTATTAATAAAGACTATATTATTATTCACTTTATACTAGAATAACCTAAAGAATATATTTCAAGTCTTCAATTTGAAAATCCACTAGTTATAAAATAAAAATTTATTCCAAATTACTCAATATTATAATGTTTAAAACAATATTTTTAATAAAAAATAGATTCATGAATTTTATAAAGATTATTTGTAAGGGAGAAGTCCAAAAAAGCCTAAATTAAAGTAAATCTGGCAATTTTACATTGAAAATAATTTAAATAAGGTCTCAAATATAATTCATGTCCCAAAGATTGGTTGGAAGCATGGCCAGGACCCCAAATTTATGTTTTAAATCATGCTCAGGCCCCCAAATGTAATTTTTGTCTAAATACCTCATGATAATGGTGAAAAACATCAAGAGTACTATGACTGTCCTCAGTAGAGAATATAATATAATTAAATATTATGAGCACAAATTGGTATGATTATCAAAAATAATTATATAAAAGAAGAAATTTATTATTGTTAAATAATTTGTTAATGAATCTAAATAATTATAATAAATTATAATTATTTTATCAATATTATTGTAAGGTTTGACTATGAAACAATAATTAAAAATTACTAATTTATTACTTATTGTACTCTGAATGTCCTTATGAATTGAATAAATAAGATTAAAAATATAATAATAATAAATAATTATTATTATTAAGGCGTAAAATAATTATATTATTAAATAAATATAATAATATAATTTATATTAGGAAAGTATAATATAAGAAATAAATATATTAATATAAAATAATTAATATATTTAAAAAGCTCTTTATTATTGTTACCAAAAAATAATAAAGGTGTAAAAAATTGCTTTTTATTAATAAAAAACAATTAATAACAATAATATTACTAATATTAAAGTTATGAATTAATATAAATACTATTTATATTAATTAGAGAATTATTAAGAGAGTAATAATAGAGAAATTATTATAATAAGAGAAAATAACCTACTTTTAACACTTAATATAATAATTTTGAAATATTTTACGCCAAAAAATATAAATACAACCTTTTCAAATTGTATTACAATAAAAATAAAGAAAATTACAAATTATTCTGGATTTTTACGTGGAAATGAGTTTTAGAGAGATTTTTAACAAAAACAATTAAATAAATGATTTAATCACGTCAAAATAGATGATTATAATAAGGTGGTCTTTGGTCTTTAATAATATAATAGTTTTATATATAAAGAATAAAGAAATTACCTTTGATTTAATTAATTTAATGTTTTTGATGCGTCTGAGGGGAAAATAGAGTAAAAAGAGCTCTATTTATAGTAAATACCTCCCTCCTAGAGTCCAACAGGCTTCTAGTAGACGTATACTGATCATATCCACTGGAATTGATCAATATTTTAAGGTTTGATGATGATTACATCATGATCAAACCATATTACATCATTATTACACCATTATTTAGAGTGATCACTATAACTCTAGGTTTGATGACATCAGAGGCTTGGCAGAACCCCAAATTTCGTGGATTTTATTAGTTTTAATCATAAACTAATAGTATTCACCAATTTTATCACTCTTAAGACTGTTAAACTTAAATTAAGGTTACTGTGAGTGATCATAACTGCTCAAATTAAGCTCAAACTTTGATCCTCAATAACCTTTAAGATTTACACGCTACAGCAATTTAGAGAGTGAATTCTGATAGCCTTGCATAACCTTATTATGCTGCCAAGAGCTTTTCATTACATCATCAAAACTCTAATTTTGATGATTTTTCTTGTAACTCATCTTTTCTGTCGAAATTCAATATTTTAAACTTCAAACCTTGATTTCAGGGGGTTATACCCTGAATTTAATAATGAAAATTACATCATTCTTCACGAATGAACTAGTAGAATGCAACTGTATACTTTTTTTTAAGTTTGGAACACTTTCACAACAAAGTGGTCAACAGCTCTGTTGATTTTTGTCAATATTTCATCATAGGTTTTAACCTTGTTTATAATTTGTAAAATAAAGTTCATATCTGTGTTCTTACAGTAATTACGTGGTAGCTTTATTTTTGGTTCATCATTCTATCATGTATAGTTTAGGAGATATTAGCTATGATCCTTGAATATATGCGTTGACCAAAAAAGTGCATATATTCAGGTTAATTCCTTAAGTATTAACTTTGGAAATTAGCTTATTAATTGTTTTATGTGTGGAGTTTCGTGGGGAATCCACTGGTACAATTTATTTTACATGTTGTCTCATTAGTTCTTGAGATAAATAAGGTTTTATGGTTTTTATAAGGTATTATACCTTATAACTCATTAAATATTGACTTTACAGATATGCCATAAAAATGGTATATGTGTATTTTACCATGGGGAATCCAATGGTATAATTTATTTTACATGTTGATTCATTGGTTTTTAAGTTAAACCAATTTTTGTACCAATTTATGGTATTTTTTGTATATTTAAGTAATTATTTTTAATGTATAATTATTCTAAGTAATTTTAATATAATTATATTAAAGGTATAATTATTCTAAGTCTTTTTTGTGACCTTATTGGGTATGTGGTCATATCTCAAAGGCTCACATTCCCTACCACCAAAAAAGATTGTACCACAATCTGATATGTGTGATTAGGGTATCATCCACTGTCCTACCTCTTCATTAGACTTTATCAGTCCTGAAGCTCAATAATGCTTGATTTTGTTATTCTTTAGGTTTTCTTTCATGTCTAAACCTCCTCAGTAGTTTATCAGCATTTGTTATATCTTTCTCAAGTAGCCATTCATCTTCTTGAGTTGGATTCCTATACCTTACAAGGTATTCTCTTTCTTTTTTGTTCCTTGTCCTTCTTTCTTTAAGGACTTTTACAATTCTTTTTTCTTCTCCTTCTTCCAAAGGGGGAATTTCAAGTGGGGGTTTATTTCTTAGTGGAAATAATTCCTTGTCACTTGAGCTGTAAGGTTTTATAAGACTTACAGGGAAAGTTGGGTGTTTATTCATCAAATCACCTGTAAGTTCCAATTGTACAGCATTGGGTCCATGAAGTGCTTTTACCATAAATGGTCCTGCAAAGGAATCTTTCAATTTCTTTGGTCCTTTTATGTTATTAAAGTTAAGAGTTGATACTAATACCAAATCTCCTACTTTGAAGTCAGGTGGTTTATGACTTTTGTCCCATCTTTCTTTTGCATATTTGAAAGAGTCTTGCATGCATCTGTTTGCATGGTGTCTTGCTTTATCAAGCATTATCTTAAAACTGCTTGCTGTCGGATGTATGTCCACTAAGTCCTTTTTGAGGGTATCATAAGGAAGTCTTGTATTCCAACCTTTCTCTAGCATTGCTGGTGTTTTGCCAGTAGAAGAATGGATTGATGTCTTATATGCCAGTTCAAGTGCTGGTATTAGTGTACACCAATCATGGGTAAAACCATCAGAATCTTTGAATTCTAGCCCATAAGCACAGAATCTTCTGATCATGTCCTCTAAGGTCTGTCTCATTCTTTCTGCTAAACCATCAGTTTGGGGATGGTAAGCTGTTGAGAATGATAGCTTTGTCCCAAATAAGTTATGGAGATTTGTATGAACTTTGGGTCTCCGTCACTTATAATATTTTGGAATAAGCCTGTGTGGCTAATGACTTTATTCCATATCATTATGGCTGTATCCATAGCTGTGTCATCTTTATGACATGGTAAGAACATGGGAGTTTTACTGTACCTGTCAACTAACACTAGACATGCATTATAGCTCCTGTCTCCTCCTGGAGGTAGTGCTGTTACCCAATCCATATGAACTATTTCCCATGGGGATTTTGGTTCTTGGATTTGGATCATCATTCCAAATTTCTTTCCTGTGGCTCTGTTGGCTTTTTGACATCTGTCACAGGTTTGGCAGTACTCTGCAACATCTTTCTTCCAATTTGGCCACCAAGAGCAGGTTTTCACCCTCTCTAGTGTCTTATCTTCTGAGAGATGTCCAGATGCAACACTATCATGACACTCATGTAAAATAGTGTTTATTAGTGTTCTATCTGTTAAGGCCATAACACATGTGTGTTTTTTTCTATGGTAAAGGATTCCATCAAGGAGGTGGAATCTTCCTTCATCATATGCCTTTTTCCATATTTCATCTAGTTTTGATGAAAGTGATGGATCTTTGCAGTCTTTCATTAGAAGTTGGCTTAAGATATGGCAATTTTTATCTGTCTTATAGCTTTCTTTAACTTGGTTAAAGAATTATGTGCCTATGTCTGTGACACATATTCCTTCTATATGGTGCTCTTCTTTTGGTACCCATGCTGGATTGTCAGGGGTATTTGCTAAAGCCCATCTGCTAAGACCATCTGCATTTTTATGAATATTTCCAGATTTATGTACAATAGTCATATTTCCTCTATATTCTTGGATAGCAATTTGCCATCTCAGCATATGTCTATTTGGAGTCTTCATATTTAATAGTGATTTTACAGCATTACAGTCTGTGATTACATCAAATACTGTGCCATCCAAATAATAATGCAGTTTTTCTAAAGCCCACACTAGGCATAAGCATTCCATTTGGCTTGCTCCATACCTTGCTTCTGCTGGCTTTATTTGCCTTGAAATGAAACAAATTGGTCCTTCCACTGGTTTATCATTGATAATTTGTGTTTGGTGAAGTGCAGCACCTAATCCTTCTCCACAAGCATCAATGTATAGTTTGAAAGGTAGTTTCCAATCTGGCATTAGAAGAAATGGGGCATTTGTTAGTGAATTTTTCAATTCTTCATATGCCTTGACCCTTTCTTCAGTCATTTCATAAACTGTTTGTTGGTCACATAATTTATATAAGGATTTGGCAGTTTTTGCAAAGTCCTTTATATGCTGTCTGTAGTAACCAGCAAATCCTAAAAATGATTGCATTTCTTTTTTGGTTTGAGGCATTGGTTTGAGTAGTACTGCTGCTACTTTATTTTTGTCTATGCCTAGACTAAGTCCAGATACAACATGTCCTAGTGCTTTTAATTCACTATATGCAAAATGACACTTTTTCAAGGAAATTTTCATATTCACTTGGACTATTTTTTTTAGTACCCTTTCTAGTCTTGTAAGGTGATTTTCCCAAGTTTCTGAGCAAACTATGATATCATCAATATAGATAATTAACCACCCTTCTGATAATTCTTCAGGGAATATGGTATTCATCATTCTTTGATAATGGGAAGGTGCATTTTTTATCCCAAATGGCATTCTTAAGTATTCAAAAATTCCACAATGGACTATTATTCTTAGTAGTTTCTTGGCATTTTCTGTTAAGACATTTTGATGAAAACCCTTAAGAGCATCCATAGCTGTGATGAACTTAGCTTGTGACAATTGGGTCAATGTCTCATGGATTCTAGGTATTGGATATCTGTCTGGAATGGTATAGGTGTTCAGGGCTCTGAAGTCTCCTACCATCCTTGATTTTCCATTATGCCAAGTTATAATGACAGGTGTAGTAACTTCTACTTGTTCATTATGTCCAACCTTTCTTAATACTCCAAGGTCCATTAATTCTTTAATGTGCACCTCTAAGGCTTCTCTAGCCCTTGGACTGGCTGGATAAGCAGGTCTTCTTAATAAAGGTGGGTAAGGTTTTTCTACATTAAGAATTATATCCACTTCATGTCCAATTATGGCACCTAGTGGCTCTTTGTCAGTTGCAAAGGCATTTTTATACTTAAATAAGAGGTCAATCAATTTTTCTTTCATTTTTTCTATTAATTCTTTATTGAATTCTGCCTCTTTAAGCTGTTCAGATATAAAAAGTTCCTTTTCTGGAATTTTTTCTTCCTTCTTAATAACTGTGATTTGTTTTTTGTTATTTAAGAAGCCAAACTTTTGTCTTTTGTTATCTCCTATGGTAAAATATCTATCTTTTTGGTTGGAGATATCTATACCATAGATTGATAAGTAGTCATTCCCAAGTATGAAATGATTACTAGTACAGTTGTCCATTACTAAAAACTCTACTTTAATTCTGACACATTGTGTGGGATGAGGAAAAATTAGTGTTAAATCAATTATTCCAAGGGGCTTCATGCTCTCACTTGCACTACTAAATTTGACACCTTGTATTGGCATAAGTTTTTCTTGCCAGTTTGGGACAATTGTTTTTAAATAACTTTTGCCAACACAAGTGCAATATGCTCCTGTATCCAAGTTAACTTTTCCTTCTTGGTTATCAACCATAACAATACTTATACTTGATTTTCCAGCTGTATATCCCATTCCTCTTGCAGGTTTGGTTCTATACATTTTGGCATCTTGTATATTTGTCAGGTTTGTGTCAGATGTTCCAACTTGTGGTAAGTTTGAATTAACATCCAGTACTTCATAAATTATATCAATATTATTAATTTGTGCATTAATTATATTGATTTCATCACTTTCAGAGCTTTCTGACTCTTCTGTCTCTTTTTCAGAGTCAGATTCCTCTTCTTTGTCATTGTGGTTTTTTGTTTCCACAATTTCATTAATCTTTGCTTTTTTAAGGCAATTATTGGCTAAGTGTCCAATACCTCCACATTTATGGCATTTTCTTTGCTCATTATTGTTGGATGTATTGGGCTTAAAGGATTCTTTTGATTTATCTTTTTTGATAAATGGTTTATTTGGGCTTTTAATGTCCAATTTTTTCCAAGTCCTGCCAATTTTTGTTCTTGTCACTACATCTTCTAGTGCATTTATATACTCTTCTGTGGAGCATGGCTCTATACATCTGCTTCTTAGGGCATGTTCTAGTTCCCCTCCACATTTTTTAAGTATTTTCATGTGCACCATCTTTTGTGACATTTCTGGGTACAGTGCATTAAGCCTTTCAACTTGTTTCAAGAACCAAGTTAAAGGTTTGTCTTTCTCTGGGTCAAAGAAAGAGCTTTCAAATGCATTTTCTATCTTATACCTCCAGGCATCATTTGCCCACTTGGTGATTATTTCTTGTTTCCACCAAGACAAGGTATTTTTACCATTTGTTTGTCTTATGCCATAATACCATCTTTTTGCAGATTTCTCAAACAATGAATGTAATCTTGCAGTGATTAATTCATCTGGTATGGCATAGTCTTCTTGTAACATGTCAATTGTTTTAATAAATGACATGTGGTCATATTCACCTTCTCCTGTGAATGTTGGCCATTCCTTCAATTGAGGTGCTTCCTTCATTAAGACTTGGTTATTATCTTGGTGACTCAAGTCTGTTATGAAAGGATTTGATAATTCCTCTTTTGTTTTAACAGGGCTTCTTATATGAGAAAATGGAGTTGATAACTTTGGCATATTTAAATTAGCCTCATTAATTTTATCCATTTTTTCAGTAATAAGCCTTATTTCACTTTGAATATCATCTTTCAGATGCATTCTTGCTTCATCACTTTTTTCCACATGGTCCAAAAGTAATTTTTGGTGTGATGAAGTCTTTTCTTCAAATTTTTCTACAGAAATACTTAATTTATTTAATTTTTCTGTAAGATTGTCAATACTCACATCATAATTGATCATCAAAGTCTTTTCTTTGATATCTTTTATGTATTTATACAATTCTTGTTGTCCTTGTATTAATTTTTGAGTATTGTCAATTAAATTCTTTGGTTTATTATTTTCAACAATAAACTTAATGTTGTCAATTTCTTTCTTGTTTTGCACAACAATTTTTGTTAAAGAAGATAAATTGTTATTTATTTCTTGTAGTGATAATAAACTATCTTTAATTTCTTTTAGAGGTAATATACTATTTTTAATTTCTGTTAAAGTATTTACAACATCTTTGGACAAGGTTATTTCTTTGGGGAATGAGGTTGTCTCATTCTTTGCTCTTCCTTGTCCTTGAATTCCATCAAGGTTCTGGCCATGTTGAAAACATTGTCCATGGCATCCTTTTGGATTCTTGGGATCCTGTAGCTTGGGGAATATGGTTTCCTCCAATGCTTTTTCTTTTTCTTCTTCCCTTCTTGGGGAAGTGGGCTGGCTTGAGGCTTCTGGTAGGAGCTACTGGGGCTTCTTCCTTGGTTGCCTCCCTCTTTTTGGCGTGGTAATCCTTGATTTTTTTGATTTGAGGTTTGGATGACAGTGGATTCCATCCATTGGATTATTTCACTATCTCCTCCTCTTTGAGGAACTTTTTCAGGATGTTCCAGGAGTTCATCACTCCTTGGTGTATTTGAGGCAGCATTTCCCAATCTTTGTCCTTGTACACTGTGTAATACTGCTTGTACTGGCTCATGTAGATGTCTATTTGAGCCCTCTGAATGTGATTTGTACCTATTTGAATTACTCATACTTAGCTCCAATTCAGGTTCAGATATCATGGGCATTTCTGGGACTTGCCTTTGGGATAAGGCACTTCCTTGTGTGGATTCTGTTCCACTGGGGATATTTCCCTTTCTTTTCCCTTTTGAGGGATCAGTTCTACCTCTGAGTCCAGCTCCATCTGATTGGATGGAGTATTGGGAACCTCTTCTGGTAGTCATAATTTAAGAAAATAAGAAATAAAAGTATTTTAGGATAAAAATTCTTTTTATTGCAATTATAAAAGAGGTGCTCACCTTCAGAGTCTTGAATGGTGGGTCCTGGAAAGTCTAATTTCTTAGCTTTCTTTCTTTTGGTGATAACTGGTGTTGGAGAACTTTGACAAGTTTCTTCCACCAATCTCTCAACAGTAGTTTTGTTGTCTTCTGTTGGGTTATCTTCAAACACTAAAAAAGACAAATAAATATAAGTCTTTTTTATAAGAAGTGTTATTTTTGGTAAGATATGGCAATTTTCCACGTAGAAATTGCTTTAATATCTTTAATGAATAAAGAAATGAATAAAAATGAACAAAAATAACTTTTTTTATTGTTTTTTAATATTTTTTATATTTTTTATTTTCAAGGAATAAAATAAAAATTAATATGATTCTTTATAAAATTAAATTATAATAAAAATTATTTTTAATTTATATAATATCTTTTTTAATCACTAGAGTCACTCAAAGAAAGTTCTTGCAAGTCTAAGGATGTGAAAAACCACTTGTAAGACAGTACAATTGCTTTCCAAATGCCTCAATAGCTTTTAAAATCAATAAAATATAAAATTATTATATAATTTTATGATTATAAATATAATTTATTATTGGATAAACCCAATTAGAATCTTTTTAAAGGTCTTTTAAGTAAATATCACGGCCAGGCCCCCAAATGTAAGGTTTGACTATGAAAAAATAAGTAAAAATTACTAATTTATTACTTATTGTACTCTGAATGTCCTTATGAATTGAATAAATAAGATTAAAAATATAATAATAATAAATTATTATTATTATTAAGGCGTAAAATAATTATATTATTAAATAAATATAATAATATAATTTATATTATGAAAGTATAATATAATAAATAAATATATTAATATAAAATAATTAATATATTTAAAAAGCTCTTTATTCTTGTTACCAAAAAATAATAAAGGCGTAAAAAATTGCTTTTTATTAATAAAAAACAATTAATAACAATAATATTACTAATATTAAAGTTATGAATTAATATAAATACTATTTATATTAATTAGAGAATTATTAAGAGAGTAATAATAGAGAAATTATTATAATAAGAGAAAATAACCTACTTTTAACACTTAATATAATAATTTTGAAATATTTTACGCCAAAAAATATATATACAACCTTTTCAAATTGTATTTACAATAAAAATAAAGAAAATTACAAATTATTCAGGATTTTTACGTGGAAATGAGTTTTAGAGAGATTTTTAACAAAAACAATTAAATAAATGATTTAATCACGTCAAAATAGATGATTATAATAAGGTGGTCTTTGGTCTTTAATAATATAATAGTTTTATATATAAAGAATAAAGAAATTGCCTTTGATTTAATTAATTTAATGTTTTTGATGCGTCTGAGGGGAAAATAGAGTAAAAAGAGCTCTATTTATAGTAAATACCTCCCTCCTAGAGTCCAACAGGCTTCTAGTAGACGTGTACTGATCATATCCACTGGAATTGATCAATATTTTAAGGTTTGATGATGATTACATCATGATCAAACCATATTACATCATTATTTAGAGTTATCACTATAACTCTAAGTTTGATGACATCAGAGGCTTGGCAGAACCCCAAATTTCGTGGATTTTATTAGTTTTAATCATAAACTAATAGTATTCACCAATTTTATCACTCTTAAGACTGTTAAACTTAAATTAAGGTTACTGTGAGTGATCATAACTGCTCAAATTAAGCTCAAACTTTGATCCTCAATAACTTTTAGGATTTACACGCTACAGCAATTCAGAGAGTGAATTCTGATAGCCTGGCATAACCTTATTATGCTGCCAAGAGCTTTTTATTACATCATCAAAACTCTAATTTTGATGATTTTTCTTGTAACTCATCTTTTCTGTCGAAATTCAATATTTTAAACTTCAAACCTTGATTTCAGGGGGTTATACCCTGAATTTGATAATAAAAATTACATCATTCTTCACGAATGAACTAGTAGAATCCAACTGTATACTTTTTTTTAAGTTTGGAACACTTTCACAACAAAGTGGTCAACAGCTCTGTTGATTTTTGTCAATATTTCATCATAGGTTTTAACCTTGTTTATAATTTGTAAGATAAAGTTCATATCTGTGCTCTTACAGTAATTACGTGGTAACTTTATTTTTGGTTCATCATTCTATCATGTATTGTAAGGTGTGGATATGAAACTTTGATTAAAAATCAAGTACTTTTCCTGTCCTCAAAATTTGTATAAGGTAAAATTCAGTTAAAAATAGTATGAAATATTATTTTTAAGAGAAAACACGCCAATTTTATTGTTTATAACTTTATTAGTATAAAACAATAATATTATAAAAATTTATTGTTTTACCAACAATAAAAATTTATCCAAAAAATACTCTACAAGAGATATTTTAAGGCTACAAAAGAAATTTCTTCAAGAGCAATTTCAATTGGAATTAATTGAGCAAAGAACTGCAAGCAATTAATTAAAGAACAGAGTCTTTAAAAAGAATATTAAAGAGAAAACACGCCCAAAAGTGACCAGAGTGAATTTGGAAACAAAGTGACAAAGTTAACAGTGATGAAAGATGCTTTAATTCACTTATGGGGTGGTTCAGGGGTAAAAATGATTATAAGAGTTACAAACAATGATTATAATGATTTTTTCACGTGGTTAAAAGGTTCAAAATGATTTAAAAAGGGTGGTTGGAATCTTTTATTGATTGGTTTAACAGCTTTAAACTAATTAATAAAAGGAAAAGATTCTAACATGAAGAGAAAAGTGGGGCAAAGAAGACATTCTTTTATAGCCATCAATTCTCTTACTCCAAAAGTAAAATTTACTCTTGTCAGTCGTGAAAAACAGTCTGACAACAGAAAAGCCAATTATGGCATCATTGAACCCTGGTTTAGACCAAAAAGGGCTGGTTTAAGCCATTTTTAGCCATTTTTAGCCATTTTAGACCCTTAAATCAGCCATTACTATAGCAATACCAGGCCTAGAGCCTTCAAAACACGTCAGAATGTGTGTCAGAGGCGTAGAAACCAGTTAAAACTGTTTTTATTATGATTGTTTTATCTTAAGGGTAGTTTTACCTTCTTGGCAACAGCTAAAACTACCCCAGTTGGTATCAAAACCTCATCATCAATTGAGTCCACAGACCCTGTAACTCAATTCCAGGCCAAAAGTGATGAACTTTTGCGTGAATTTTGACATCCCACGCCTGTCAGCAAGGATTTTTGGGGGTCTAGCTCCCCCTTAGAGCTGGAGCTCCTTTTCCCCCCCAAATTTAATCTTTCCAATTTATTTTTCCTTTAATTCCTCATCATGTATTATACTTATAATTTACACATGTAATTCAATTCAATTGTACAGTACAATACAGTAATAATTGACACCTCATATGTAAATCAAAGTTCACTTATGTAATACACGCGCACATTTTGACATTTCAATTGAATTCAATTGAAAATACTTTAATTCCTCATAACTTCTAAACTAAACACAACACCTCAATTTTAACACAAAAATTGATGGTTAACACCACATGTGGTGTGAATTAAATTAAGGTTTTGAGGATTTTCAACTTTTGTATTGAAAATACTAAAAACTTAATTTAAGCTTATTTAGAGTTGAGTTACAAAAATTTCACTCAGAGGTGACCCCACCTGATTTTTTATGAGGAATCCAATGGTGAAATAAAATTTATATGTTTATTTATTGGATAAAAAGTTATAATAAATTTTATTTAACTTTTTTCCAAATTTATTTATTTTTTCACAATTTTGTTAAAATTTCATTTTTACTTAAATTTTTCAAGTATAAATGTAATTTTATATTTACAAAATTTAAAGTAATTTTATTTTTAAATTATAATTAATTTTTTATTTTTAATATAATTTTATATTTATATTTTTTATTTTTATTTTAATAATATAAATAAATTTATTTTATTTATATTAATATGTTATTTTTTATATTTGTGGTCTTTTGGGTATATGAAATTACCTCTAAGGCTCACATTCCCTCCCCCTAAAAAAGAATATTACTTTGTAATATTGGTGTTTCTAGTGTGTCTGAATCTCCTCAGGAGTTTGGTGGCTTCTGGTATATCTTTCTCTTCTAACCATTCATCTTCACAAGTTGGGTCACTGTACCTAACAAGGTATTCCCTTACTTTCTTGGTTCTTAATTTCCTTTCTTTAAGAACTTTGGTTATTTTCTTAGTACCAGATGTCTCAATAGGAGGTATAACTTGGGGAATCTTATTCCTCAAGGGAAATTTCTCAGCATCACTAGATTTGTATGGCTTTATCAAGCTTACTGGAAATGTAGGGTGCTTATTGCTAAGTTCTTCAGATAACTCTACTTCAACAGCATTTTCTCCATGGAGGGCCTTAATCACAAAAGGTCCTGCAAAGGAGTCTTTTAACTTTTTACATCCTTTGATGTTATTGAAGTTAGTGGTGGATACAAGAACTAGGTCCCCCACTTTGAAATCTGGAGTTGCATGAGATTTATCCCATTTGTCTTTAGCATATGCAAAAGAGTCCTCCATGCATCTCACTGCATGCTTTCTAGCTTTGTCTAGCATTCCTTTGAAGCTAGCAGCTGTGGGATGTATTTCAATTAAGTCTTTCCTCAAGGAATCTTGGGGTAACTTGGGGTTCCATCCTTTTTCTAGAATAGCAGGAGTCTGATTGGTACTGGAATGGATTGATGTTTTATATGCTAATTCCAGTGCTGGTAACAGAGTACACCAATCATGGGTAAATCCATCACAATCTTTGAATTCAAGGCCATATGCACAAAATCTTCTCACCATGTCCTCTAAGGTTTGGATCATTCTTTCAGCCAGACCATCAGTTTGTGGGTGGTAGGCTGTAGAGAAAGACAGTTTTGTGCCAAATAATTGGTGAAGATTTGTCCATAGAGCTGAAGTGAATTTGGGATCTCTATCACTGATGATATTTGTAAATATCCCAGTCCATGACACTACTCTATTCCATATCAGAAGAGCTGTATCCATGGCTGTATCATCTTTGTGACATGGTAAAAAGATTGGAGTTTTACTGAATCTGTCCACAATTACTAGGCAAGCATTATAGCTCCTGTCACCTCCTGGTGGTAGGCCAGTTACCCAATCCATATGGACAATTTCCCAAGGTCTGTTTGGTTCTTGGATTTTCATTATATTTCCAAGTCTTTTGCCAGTGGATTTATTTGCCTTTTGGCATCTGTCACAGGTTTTGCAATATTCTGCAACATCTTTTTGCCACATTGGCCACCATATGCAGGTCTTTACTTTCTCTCTTGTTCTGTCCTCAGAAAGATGTCCTGAAAAGGGACTATCATGGCATTCTTTCAGTACAAGATTGATTAATGACCTGTCTACAACTGTCATGACACATGTGTGCTTGGTTCTGTGGTAAATTATACCATCCAGTAGGTGAAATCTCCCTTCATTATAAGATTTTCTCCATACTTCATCCAAGGCATGTATTAGAGAGTTGTCTTTACAGTCTTTGTTAAGTAATTGGCATAAGATGCTACAATTCTTATCTTGAGTGTAACTATTTCTGACTTCTTCAAAGAAGGTGGTGTTCAAGTCTGTAACACTTATTCCTTCTATTGGAATTTGTGGTGAAGCTTCTTCTGGAACATAAGCAGGATTATCAATGTTATTTGGTAATGGCCATCTGCTTAGTCCATCTGCATTCTTATGAATATTCCCATCCTTATGAACAATAGTCATATTGCCTCTGTATTCTTGTATGCCTATTTGCCATCTGAGCATGTGTCTGTTAGGTGTTTTCATGTTCAAAAGTGATTTCACAGCTGTACAATCTGTTATTACTTCAAAAACACATCCCTCTAAGAAATAGTTCAATTTCTCTAAGGCCCAGACAAGGCATAGACATTCCATTTGACTTGCTCCATATCTGGCTTCAGTTGGTTTGATTTGCCTGGATATGAAACATATTGGTCCTTCTACAGGTTTGTCATTTATGATCTGAACTTGGTGAAGTGCAGCACCTAGTCCATCCCCTGATGCATCAATATACAGTTTGAAAGGCAATTTAAAGTCTGGCATCAGTAAGAGTGGAGCAGTGGTCAATGCTTCTCTTAGAGACTCAAAAGCTTTGACTCTGTCAACAGTCATCTCAAATACTGTGTCTTTGTCACACAACTTATAAAGTGGTCTTGCTATGGATGCAAAGTCTTTAATGTGTTGCCTGTAATATCCTGCAAAACCTAAGAATGACTGAATTTCCTTCTTATTCTGAGGCATGGGTTTTAACAATACTGCTGCAACTTTGTTTTTATCAATTCCAAGGGACAAACCAGATACAACATGTCCTAGTGCCTTAAGTTCTTTAATTCCAAAATGACATTTCTTCAAGGAGATTTTCATGTTTACTGATTGGATTTTTGTCAAAACTCTTGATAATCTGTACATGTGCTCCTCCCAAGTCTTTGAACAGATAATAATGTCATTAATGTAAATGATTAACCATCCCTCTGAGAGTTCTTTAGGGAAGATTTCATTCATCATTCTTTGGAAGTGTGAAGGTGCATTTTTGATACCAAAGGGCATCCTTAAGTATTCATACACTCCACAATGAACAATAATTCTCAAGTATTTTCTTGCTCTTGGTGTTACTACATTTTGATGGAATCCTTTAAGGGCATCCATAGTGGTTATATACACTGCTTGAGATATTTGAGTAAGGGCAATTTGGATTTTTGGTATTGGGTATCTGTCTGGAACAGTGTAAGTGTTCAGAGCTCTAAAGTCCCCAACCATTCTGGATTTTCCATTATGCCACGCCACTATGACTGGTGTAGTTATTTCTACTTCCTCATTGTGGCCTACTTTTCTTATTACACCAAGGTCTAGAAGTTCTTTGATATGAATTTCTAGAGCTTCTCTTGATTTTGGACTTGCTGGATAAGCAGGTCTTCTTAAGAGTGGTGGATAAGGTCTCTCAATGTTAAGAATGATGTCAACTTCATGACCAATAATTGCTCCCAGGGGTTCTTTGTCTGTAGCAAATGCTCCTCTGTGGTCATACAAAAGGGAAGAAAGTTCATTTTCTTGCTTATCAGTCAGATGAAGGCTTATTTCAGCCTCATTTAACTGTTCAGACTTGAATTTCTCTAACTCTAAGTTGACTGGTGATACTTTGTTTACTGTAATTTGTCTTTTAAAGGGTAAAAAGGCAAATTTCTGGCGCTTATTGTCTCCAATTGTAAAGTATCTGTCTTTGTTATTATGTAAATCTATCCCATACATGATTAAATAGTCATTTCCCAATATAAAATGGGTACTAGAGCAATTTTCCATAACAACAAATTCAACTGTGATCCTTAAATTCCCATTTATGTGTGGGAATATGACATTGGTCTCAAAGATTCCTAATGCTTTCATTGGGTTACTTGCACTGTTGAATTTTATACCATCAATTGGTAACAATTGGTCTTCAAAATTTGGTACACAAGTCTTAAGAAAAGATTTTCCAACACAAGAGCAGAAGGCTCCTGGGTCAAGCAAAAGTTTGGTGGGTTTGTTGTCAATCACCACTTCTGTTATACAGGAGTTACCAGCTGTATAACCTTTTCCTCTGTTTGGTTTTGTCTTCATAAGTTGTGCATCTTGAACTTTTGATAAATCAACTTGACCATTGCTCAATTGTGGTAAGTGGGAATAAGATTCCATGATTTCAAAAGTGGCATTGATATTTTCTATATCTTTTGAAGATTCAGAGAATATGGATGACTTATCATCTGAATTGTCTTCAATTATGTCTTCTTTTTCAACATCTGGTTCTTTTTCAATGTCAATTTCATTGATTTTCCCCCTTTTCGGACATGTATTGGCTAAATGGGTGGTGCTTTGGCAAATATGGCATTTTCTGACTGTATCTGCAGATTTATATTTAATATTACTAGAATTTTCTTTGGGGTTTTTGTCCACAGAATCTTTCCAAGGTGTATTAAACCTTGTTTTAAGATTCACCCTACTAGAACCAATTTTGGTTCTGGTGGTTACTTCTTCTAGTATATTGATAATATCCTCTGCTGAAGATTGTTCAGTAGTCCTGCTTTTGACAGCATGCTCTAAGTCACCTCCACATTGTCTCAGAATTTTTCTATGGATCATAAATTCTGACATGTCAGGATATAATGCTGTTAATCTGTCCTTTTGTTGGCAAAACCATGGTAAAGCTTTGTCTTTATCAGCATTAAATTTGGCAGATTCAAAGGCTGTTTCAACTTTAAACCTCCAAGCATCATTTGCCCATTTGTTGATGATTTGGGTTTTCCACCAAGTCCAACTCTGGTGTCCATGTGCTTGTCTTATTTTGATGTACCATCTGTGAGCTGATCTGGTAAACAAGGTGTTAAACCTGGCTGTTACCAATCTGTCTGGTAATTCAAAATCCTCTTTGATCATGTCAATACCTCTAATGAATTCCATATGGTCATACTCTCCTTCACCACTGAAGTGAGGCCATTCTTTAAGTTTTGGAACTCCTTTCAAGAGTGCTTGGCCCATTGATGGTTCCAAGTTATGAAAAGAAGTGGATAGTTCATTTTTTAATTGTGAATTATCAGGATCCAATACTTGTGGATTTGAAATTCTTGTGCCCTCATTTTGATTTAGAGGTGTAGACATTCTTGGTAAGGTGTTGAGTAATTTTTCAATGTCATTCATTTTACTGTTGCTACACCTTTGGGAATTTCTGTATTCATGTTGGAAGCTTTGTATTAAATTTATTACTTCAATTTTATACATGTCTTCTTTATGTGTAAGTTCTTGCCATAACTCTGTCTGTCTTGTATTATCAGCAGTGACTTGATTCAATTTCATTGATAATTTTGATACTTCTTCTTGTGAAGCATCAAAACACTTTTTCAAGGCAATGGTATATGTCTTTACTTCAGTAAATGAATTTGAAATGTCATCAAGGACTTTCTTGTTATCTGTCTTGATAATATTTATGGCTTGTTTAATTCTTGTTTCAATTATGTCATCAATATTGAATTTAGAATATTTATCTGTTAATTCTTTAATAATGGCAGATTGTTCATTTATTTTATTGTTAGAAGAATTATCATTATTGGAATTTTTAATTGTTCTCAAAACTTTTTCAAAACACATAAGTGTTTCATTAATTTGGCACAGACTCAGGTTGTTTGTTTTAATGTTGTTACAAATGGTGTCATTTTTATCAGAAAGATGTTTTTTCACGTCATTTATAGCATTATACAACTCTGGGATGGAATCAAATATGTCAGAAATCATTTCTGGAACCTTAATCTGGCTTCCTCCTTCTTCTGTAATTCCATCATGGTTCTGGCCATCTGAAATACATTTTCCATGGCATCCTGCTTAATCTTTGGGATTCTGTAGCCCTGGCTGTAAGGTTTTGGGGCTGGTGCCTTCCCTTTGCCCTTGTTTGGAGTTTGTGGCTGCTTTTTCACGTTGGAATTGCTGCTGCTGGCCACTGGGGCTGTTTTTGGCACTGGTTTGGCTGGTGGAGGGTTGTTTTTCCTCCATTCTAGTGTCAAAAGCATCATGTTTTTCTTCTCCATCAATGGATGCCATCCATTGAGCAATTTGCAAGTGTTGGGATGGCCCAAGAATTTTCTTACTGTCAGGTAAGAATTCATGCAATTCTTCCACAGGTCTGCAAGGATCTGGTACTCCTTGAATTGGAGTGCATTGTTGTATGCACTGTGGCTGGCTTTGTATATGTCCACAGAGGCTTGTTGTGGCGGTGTCAGCTCTTTTTGAAGGTAAAATGGTATTATCAGCTTCCGAATGACCCATTTTAGTTGTTTGGAAGTCATCAACTGACCCTTTTCCTTCTGTACCTGGTTGGCCTCTGCCATAATCACGTCTATTACCTTTTTGGGAGCTGCTTGAGGGGTTGTAGCTGGCTCCTGACCTGGTTGAAGGCATAATTATGGTTAAAAAAAGGCTTAAAATAGTATTTTTACGTCAAAAACTTACTATTGGCCAAATTTTTGGCTTTCTGAAGTGTATTACTTATATCCAAGTTAATTAATTCAGAAGATATTGGTTCAGGTTGATTATTTTGAGTCACAATAACAGTACTATTATGATCAGAATTAACAGTACTGGCAGGGATAATGCTGGTTACTGTTGAGGCTGTTTCAATGTTTTCTTGTCTTACCACGTTGTCAGACACTAAAATTAATGAAAAAGCCAATTAATTAAGTAAAAAAAAGGTTATTTCAAAAAAGAAATAAAAATATAAGCCTCACTTATAATATGAAAAAAATTATTTTTTAAGGATTTTTTTGGATTATAAGTATTTTTTATATGTTTTTAAATTTTTCAATATAAGAAAAAAGATTTAAAAAGAGTAAAAAAAATATGTCACAGGTAAAATATCACGGCTGGGCCCCCAAATGTAAGGTGTGGATATGAAACTTTGATTAAAAATCAAGTACTTTTCCTGTCCTCAAAATTTGTATAAGGTAAAATTCAGTTAAAAATAGTATGAAATATTATTTTTAAGAGAAAACACGCCAATTTTATTGTTTATAACTTTATTAGTATAAAACAATAATATTATAAAAATTTATTGTTTTACCAACAATAAAAATTTATCCAAAAAATACTCTACAAGAGATATTTTAAGGCTACAAAAGAAATTTCTTCAAGAGCAATTTCAATTGGAATTAATTGAGCAAAGAACTGCAAGCAATTAATTAAAGAACAGAGTCTTTAAAAAGAATATTAAAGAGAAAACACGCCCAAAAGTGACCAGAGTGAATTTGGAAACAAAGTGACAAAGTTAACAGTGATGAAAGATGCTTTAATTCACTTATGGGGTGGTTCAGGGGTAAAAATGATTATAAGAGTTACAAACAATGATTATAATGATTTTTTCACGTGGTTAAAAGGTTCAAAATGATTTAAAAAGGGTGGTTGGAATCTTTTATTGATTGGTTTAACAGCTTTAAGCTAATTAATAAAAGGAAAAGATTCTAACATGAAGAGAAAAGTGGGGCAAAGAAGACATTCTTTTATAGCCATCAATTCTCTTACTCCAAAAGTAAAATTTACTCTTGTCAGTCGTGAAAAACAGTCTGACAACAGAAGAGCCAATTATGGCATCATTGAACCCTGGTTTAGAACAAAAAGGGCTGGTTTAAGCCATTTTTAGCCATTTTTAGCCATTTTAGACCCTTAAATCAGCCATTACTATAGCAATACCAGGCCTAGAGCCTTCAAAACACGTCAGAATGTGTGTCAGAGGCGTAGAAACCAGTTAAAACTGTTTTTATTATGATTGTTTTATCTTAAGGGTAGTTTTACCTTCTTGGCAACAGCTAAAACTACCCCAGTTGGTATCAAAACCTCATCATCAATTGAGTCCACAGACCCTGTAACTCAATTCCAGGCCAAAAGTGATGAACTTTTGCGTGAATTTTGACATCCCACGCCTGTCAGCAAGGATTTTTGGGGGTCTAGCTCCCCCTTAGAGCTGGAGTTCCTTTTCCCCCCCAAATTTAATCTTTCCAATTTATTTTTCCTTTAATTCCTCATCATGTATTATACTTATAATTTACACATGTAATTCAATTCAATTGTACAGTACAATAAAGTAATAATTGACACCTCATATGTAAATCAAAGTTCACTTATGTAATACACGCGCACATTTTGACATTTCAATTGAATTCAATTGAAAATACTTTAATTCCTCATAACTTCTAAACTAAACACAACACCTCAATTTTAACACAAAAATTGATGGTTAACACCACATGTGGTGTGAATTAAATTAAGGTTTTGAGGATTTTCAACTTTTGTATTGAAAATACTAAAAACTTAATTTAAGCTTATTTAGAGTTGAGTTACAAAAATTTCACTCAGAGGTGACCCCACCTGATTTTTTATGAGGAATCCAATGGTGAAATAAAATTTATATGTTTATTTATTGGATAAAAAGTTATAATAAATTTTATTTAACTTTTTTCCAAATTTATTTATTTTTTCACAATTTTGTTAAAATTTCATTTTTACTTAAATTTTTCAAGTATAAATGTAATTTTATATTTACAAAATTTAAAGTAATTTTATTTTTAAATTATAATTAATTTTTTATTTTTAATATAATTTTATATTTATATTTTTTATTTTTATTTTAATAATATAAATAAATTTATTTTATTTATATTAATATGTTATTTTTTATATTTGTGGTCTTTTGGGTATATGAAATTACCTCTAAGGCTCACATGTATAGTTTAGGAGATATTAGCTATGATCCTTGAATATATGCGTTGACCAAAAAAGTGCATATATTCAGGTTAATTCCTTAAGTATTAACTTTGGAAATGAGCTTATTAATTGTTTTATGTGTGGATTTTCGTGGGAAAACCACTGGTACAGTTTATTTTACATGTTGTCTCATTAGTTCTTGAGATAAATAAGGCTTTATGGTTTCTATAAGGTATTATACCTTATAACTCATTAAATATTGACTTTACAGATATGCCATAAAAATGGTATATGTGTATTTTTCCATGGGGAATCCAATGGTATAATTTATTTTACATGTTGATTCATTGGTTTTTAAGTTAAACCAATTTTTGTACCAATTTATGGTATTTTTTGTATATTTAAGTAATTATTTTTAATGTATAATTATTCTAAGTAATTTTAATATAATTATATTAAAGGTATAATTATTCTAATTCTTTTTTGTGACCTTATTGGGTATGTGGTCATATCTCAAAGGCTCACAATTATAGTCAATGACAGTTATAATGATAACAATGAATAAAGCTCTTAATGAGACAATTATACATGGAAAATATTAATATTTATCCACTTATAAATAATAGAAATATCATTTTTAAAAGAAATATTACCCACACTTTGCAGAGATAATTCTTATAGGAAATTTTATATAAAAAAGCTGATATTAGATAAAAATGATATAGAACTTTAGAGAAAGCTTTCTGTTAATATTTTTTGATACAACAAGTCAAACAACAACAGTTATATTATTAAATTACTTTTATGAGTTAAAATCATGCAGAAAATAAATATTGTAAAGATAAAATAATGTTTTATGATAAAAAATAAGATTTGAGAGTTTTAGGAGGAATTTGTTTATTTTAAGAGATATATAAGATGATGATTTTATTACATAAAATTTATTATTGGTGATTACAAAAATAATATTGTTTCTATGATTTCACTTCTTTAATTTTAGATTTATAAATAATAAAATTCTAGGGTGTGGATATAAAACTTTGATTGGAAATCAAGTACTTTTCCTGTCCTCAAAATTTGTATAAGCTGAAAATATGATTAAAAATGTTCAAAACTGAGATTTTCAAAAGAAGACATGCCAAAATTATTTTCTCTAACTATATAAGTATAAAGCAATAAGATTATAGAGATTTATTCTTTTACCACTGATAAAATGTATCCAAAAATACTCTACAAGAGATATTTAAGGCTGCAAAGAAATTTCTTCAACAGCAATTTCAATTGGAATTAATTGAGAAAAGGATTGAAAGCAATCAATATAGTAACAGATTTTTGAAAATGATTTTACAGAGAAAACACACCCAAAAGTGACCAGAGTGAATTTGGAAACAAGTGAAAAAGTTTACAGTGATTAAAGATGCTTTAATTCACTTTTGGGGTGGTTCAGGGGTAAAAATGATTATAATGATTTTTTCACGTGGTTAAAAGGTTCAGAGTTTTTTAACAAGGGTGGTTGGAATCCTTTATTGATTGGTTTAACAGTTTTTAAACTAATTATAAAGGAAAAGATTCTAACATGAAGAGAAGAGTGGTGCAAAGGAGACATTCTTTTATAGCCACTAATTATCTTACTTAAAAAGTGAAATTTACTCTTTTCAGTTTTGGAAAACACTCTGACAACAGAAAATACAATTATGGCATCATTGAACCCTGTTTTAGACCAAAAAAGGGCTGGTTTTAGCCATTTTTTGCTATTTTCAGCTATTTTGGACCCTTAAATCAGCCATTACTATAGTAATACCTGGCTTTAAGCCTTTGAAACACATCAGAATGTGTGTAAAAGAAATCAAACTCAGATAAAACTGTTTTTACTATGATTGTTTTATTTGAAGGCTAGTTTTACCCTCTTGGCAACAGTTAAAACTGCCCTGGTTGGTATCAAAACCTCATCATCAATTGAGACACAGACCTGGTGACTCAATTCCAGGCTGAAAGTGATTAACTTTTGCGTGGATTTTGGCATCTCACTCCTCTCAGAAAGGAATTTGGGGGTCTGGCTCCTTCTTAGAGCCAAGATTCTCTTTTTCCCCCAGAATCAATCTTTCCAATTTCTTTTTTTTCTTTAATTCCTCATCATGTATTATACTTGTAATTTAAATATGTAATTGAATTGAGTTTTCACATTACACAACTGTAATAATTGATACCTCATATGTAAATTAAAGGTTACTTATGTAATACACATGCACATTTTGACATGTCAATTGAAAACACTTCAATTCCTCACAACTTCTAAACTACACACAACACCTCAATTTTAACACAAAAATTGATGGTTAACGCCACATTTGATGTGAAGTGAATTAAGGTGTTGAGTATTTTCAACTTTTGTACAGAAAATACTAAAAAATTAATCTAAGCTTATTTAGAGTTGAGTTACAGAATTTTTACCCAGTGATGACCCCACCTTATTTTTTATGAGGAGTCCATTGATGAAATAATTTTCATATTTTTATTTTTTTGATAAAAATCTATAATAATTTTTACTTAACTTCATTCAAAAAATATTTTAATTTTAGTTTCTTTGTTGAAAATTTATTTTTACTCAATTTTTCAAGTAAAAATGTGTTTTCACAATTTTAATTATAATAATTAAAATTTTAATTTCTTATATGAATTTCATATTTATATTTTGATCTTGTTATTAATAACATAAATAAATTTGTTTAATTTTTTATTATTTGTTGTCTTTTGGGTATATAAAAATACCTCTAAGGCTCACAAAAATACTTCAGAAATACTTTCAATAATAAGATTCTATATATAATAAAGCTTCACCTCTTTAAATGGCCAATATGCTTTGAATGATAGTTTTCTTTTGAACAAACAATGATTTAAAGGTTCTTTTTATGCCTTCAGAGTAGCTCCAATAATTCATAATTGATATAGATGATGTTCTCATTTCAAAAGTGGAAACCATGCTTAAAAATAAGGCTCTTAACTTAAGGTAACTTTTTTTTAATTCCAATTTAAAGTTACCATTTTTATTCCTAACTCCAAGTAGCTTTAATCCTCTTTTGCATGAATTAATTCTAATTTTAAATATTTAACAAGTTTATTTATATTAAATTCAATTAAATGAACAACTTGAAAATAAAGTTTAAAACAGAAATATCTGAAACTAAATTTTTAATGACTTCTTAAAGGAATCAGAATTTTCTTTAAGAATAATTGAAAAGGTTAATTTCAAGGTTAATTACCAATGAATCCTGTTTGAGAAAACTTACTTAAAGTTTTATATATACATGGATAACATTATATTTTAATATGTGTGAAACATTCAAGAAGCTTCAATAAGAATCAGATCTTTAATGAATCTTTGAAGTTATTTCTATTTTCCAATTTGAAATAGCAATAAACACCAAAACTTGTATTTTGATAAGGTTTTTAAACTTATATACATATAGTTTCAAGCTTATTTAAGCTTTGACAGTTCTTAAAACCTTAATTACAAGCTTTTATATTGTTATTTATCCTTTGGTAGCTTGTAATACCTGTTCAAATTGGTATCAAACCAGTTTAAACTTTAATGTTTCATAAAATTTTAAATAAGGTTGAAAATCCTCCAATACAGGTGGACAAAGTTAATAGAGTCCTTGCATATCCAAAAAGCTGTGTACCCCAGCCCTGTTTGGTCTTTTTCCTTTCTCCCACCTTTCTGCATGGTTTTTTCCATTTTATTGATTTAAAGCCATATTTTGGCCTTAAACCACTCTAAATTGAGCTCACACAGTATCTAAATTCTGTATGGGAAATCCCTAGCCAATTTAGTAAATATAAACAACACCTCAATTTTAACTGGAATTTTGGTAAGTTTGCATAAACCTTATTCAACTTTCAATTTAAGATCATTTGAGCTTGAATTTAACAAATTTTAAAAAATGTTAAAAAAGTTTCAATTGTACTGTGAGATTCTTAAATCTTCTAATAACTTAAGAAATATCCATTTTTCGGAATAACACCCTTTGGGTATACCCTAGGTTATTTTTGGTGTATAATCCAAACATAACATATCAATTATAACTTTGTTTATCCAAAATAAATTTATACTTATTTTTTTATTTTCTTTACATTCAATTGATAACTCTGTTTAAGACTAAATCAACCATACAAAAATTTATTTGTGGCCTTATTTGTACGTCAATTATATCTCATATGCTCACACAAAAGACCACAAAAAATGGATTTGAATTTATAATTCAAAATAAAAACATTATTCTTAAATAAAAAGTTGTAATTTAGGATAACATTTTAATTATGAATTTTTATAAGTATAAAATTTAACAAAAAATTTCATAAAATTATTTTTACTTGAAAAAATGAATTAAAAAGTATCATAGATTATTTCCAAAAAGCAAACATATGAAAATTATTTCACCATTTAAATTCCTCATGAAATTTCAGGTGGAGCTACCTTTGAGTGAGATTTCTGTAACTCAACTCTAAATAAGCTTAAATAAAGTTTTGATTACTTTCTGTACCTTAGCTCAATTAACATCAAATTTGGATTTAAACATCAATTTTTGTGTTAAAATTGACTTGTGGTATGTAGCTTAAAAGCTACCAGGAATTTTAGTATTTTCAATTGAATTGTCAAAATGGGTGTATGCATCACATAAATTAACTTAAATTTACATATGAGTAATTAAGAATTACAGTTTTGTAATGTAGTTTTTTGATTGAATTTGATGTATTAGAATACAAGTTTCACAAATGATAAGGAATTAAAGAAAAAATAACTTGGAAAAGTTATATTTTTGGGGGAAAAGGAATCTTGCCTCAAATGATTTCAGGCTGCCCAAAATTCCTTTCTGGAAGCTGTGAAATTTTAAAATTCATACAAAATCTCATTACCTTTTTATTGGAATTGAATCACACGGTCTGTGAGACAATAGATCATGGTATTTTAATACCAACCAAGGCAGATTCTACTGTTTTAAAGAGGGTAAAACTACCCTCAAAATAAAATGAAACCTCATAGATACATTTTTTACAGTCTTTCAAGGCTCTTAAAAACATTCTGACCTGCTTTGAAGCCTTAAAACCAACTATCACTATAGTAATGGCTGGTTTACAGAATGAAAATGGCTAAAACTGGGTAAAACCAGGTTTCAATAATGCCATAATTGGATTTTGTGTTTTCAGTGTATTTCTCACAGCTTTTTATAGTAAATCTTACTTTTCGAGGAAAAAAATTTGTTTCTTTAAAAGAATTTCTTCCTTGCCTCATCTCTACTCTTCATGTTAGAATCTTTTCCTTTTGAAATTAGCTTAAAAAGTGTTAAACCAATCAATAAAATATTCCAAGAGCCATTTACAGCTTATTTTCATCCTTTTAACCATGTGAAAAAATGAGTATAATTATAGTTTTTGACTCCTTAAAGTCATTTTAGACTTAAATTTCCCCAAAAATGAATTAAAGCATCTTTCATCACTTTAAACTTTGTCACTTTTGGGAATTTTTTCTTTTTGATATTCATTTTAGAGACTTTGTTCTCATATTGATTTTCTTCAGCTCTTTTCTCAATTAATTCAAATGTAAATTTCCCTTGAAGAAATTTCTTTTGTAGCCATGAATATCTCTTTTAGAGTATTTTGGGATAAAGTTTTATATGATTCATGTTTTATATTAAAAAAGTCAAAAACAATAATCTTGGCACACTTTCTCTTAAATATCTCAAAATTACTATTTTTATATTTAATTTGATTTCTTAGAACTTTAAGTGAAGGATAAAAGTACTTGATTTCTCATCAAATATTTATATCCAAACCTTAAAATATTGCTGAGCATATTTGGATAACTCAACCAACTCAAGAACATTATTACTAAATAAATCTTGTGATTGTACTTTCTTCTTGTTTTTTAAAAAATGTTTTATCTTACACAACCATTTCAAAGAAATTTTGAGATTTGTTTTCACACATCCAAGAGTCTACCAAGCAGAAAGAATCTTTCATTAATGAAAGAGGAAAGAAGTGGGACACAAAAACTGTTTTCAATTTAAATTCCCATCAAAAGGTGGAATCTCTTCTTGCATCAAATCAAAAGGGAAGATGAGCTCAAGCTATTAATTCAATTATATATAGTGGCCAATAATTGAGCCAAGTATCAACTCACTGAAGAGATGTGGCGTTTGATGAAGTTAATAAATCTTGTACTCACATTAATTGAACATGAATGTGATGTTTTTCAATGAAAATCCCCGAAAAAATACCTTGTCCTTCCTTACTATCAGTTTGTATTAATCTACTAAGGGAATTAGGCAGGAGTGTCACCAAATACCTGGCACCATTAATGGGAATCAGTGCACATAACATTGCAGAAAATTATGACCTTGAGATGGAAAACAATAATTCCTTAATAGCCATGTTACTGAATATTTCATATTGTAAGAAGATTTTCCACAACCTTTCAGCACCATCCCATTTTTCCAAGGTGGTAATCTTCCTTCACACTTCTGATTGTGCTTCCATGCAAACACAAATGTTTAAGAAAGGATACTCACACCTGCACTTGTCCTCATCTGATTACCCTAGTGATGCTGATCAAATTGACATCCTCAAACATCTTAATGAAACACCAAGTGAATCAGCACGAGATTATGAAAGTACCCATGAAAATGAGTTCCTTAAATACTTTTGGAAGGGACATTTAATAGGCAAAGGTAAGAATTTTTTGGGGCACTGGAAGGTAAGTCTCAATCAGAAAAATCTTACTTTACATTGTTGCTATTGAGTATGCTACTATCAGCAACAAATTATCACTGATAATTTTCCAAATTTGGGAAAGATTGCTTTTCAATACTTAAGAATTCCAGAATTCTCAGCCTCTGCTGAATGCATGTTCTCACATAGTGGCTGCTTGAAAATTCCAATTTGCACTTCTTGAGGCTCACACACAATCTCCCAGTTAACTTGTTTGAAAGAGTGGGTCAAAGATGAGAGAAATGGTTGAGTTATTCTTAACAATTATTACTTTATTTTATTTTATTGTCTCATTAGTTTTGGTTTGGTGTCTGTATGTAACTTATGTTTGGTTGAACATGTGCTTGATGTTTTGAAGTGACATGAAGTGACTTATTTGAAAGTTTTATAAGTGCTTCAATGAGTACTGCCGGTACCTCCCATGGAGTGAGAGTGAGACTGAATAATGATTTTAGTCATCCAGGACTTAATCAGTTTGGGGTGACAACCTGAGCGTTTACTTTGTCAATTCAGGTCAGTTTACTCAAAACTGATTTTTGACTATGTGTAGCTCTGCACCTGGGACTGGGAGCCAGCCTTGCTGATGCGGCCATACTGCATGAAACAAACTTTGCAATCATACTGCATACTGCAAAATGACCGGAAGTCCAGGCTTGGTTGGTATTACTCATCACTTCATCTAGCCATTTTCTCCCTAGCATTATCATCCCTTCAGGGTTAATTTTTCTTTCCACCAATATGAACGCCGTCAAGCCAACACCTGACGCATTAACTCCTTCCCAGTATGAGCAACATCATGTTCATAACGTTTATGAGTCAATTGCTTCTCATTTCTCTCAAACACGTTACAAACCTTGGCCAATAGTGGCGGATTTCTTGAGTCGTCAACCATTAGGTTCGATTGGATTAGATGCCGGCGCTGGAAATGGTTTGCTATCTATCATTCATGTCCTTTTCAGGTTTTTTGGTATTGCGAATTTCAAATATGATGATTTACGTTTGAGACTTTTTGCGTAATTTTTTGATAGGAAAGTATCTGCATGGACACAACATTACTAATCTTAGCATGGCTAATGAAACACTAAAACTTCCCATAGGGGCCCAGTCACCAGGTGTACTTGTAGGAAATGAGTCACGTTACCTTTTAATTGGTCTAGATCGATCGTTATCACTTATGAGTTTCGCTCAAAATTCTCATTCGACTCCAGAGTTAGTCAATGCAGACTGCTTGAGTTTGCCATTTCGCTCAAATTTCAACTTTGACTTTGCAATTTCTATTGCAACGCTTCACCATCTTTCAACGCACGAAAGACGTTTGGAAGCTATGAAATTACTACTATCTATTGTGCGGCCTCGTTTGTCCAACCGAGTTGGACGGCTGTTGGTCTTTGTGTGGGCACACGAGCAAGGAGAGAAGTCTCGTAGAATGTGGACCAAGGGCACCTTGCTTCCTGCCCCCTTGATTGAATCAACACAAGTCGCATCCTCAAGCGACTGCGCCCAAGAACCTCAGAGCTTTGGCTCGCAGGATGTTTTAGTCCCTTGGGTCCTGAATAACATCCGAAAAAACAATGAAACGATACCACAGACAACTTACAACCGATATTACCATTTGTTTCGGGAAGGCGAATTGATGAACTTGGTCAAATCTGCTGCTCAAAGTCTGAAGCTTTCTTTCGTGTCAGATCCTCCTGTGTTGCTTGACTCTGCTTCAGATAATCGATCCGACTATTGCTTGATTAAGAATCATGGTTGGGAGGCTGACAATTGGTGGATAGAAGCTGAAATAGGCTCCATAGCTTAGTTTTGGAATTCACTGCACAACACAACACAGAATATTTGCACAATTTGTTCCCTGGACATCATTGCTCAACATCGTTGGTTGCAAAATTTAAACTAATCTGAAAGAAACATTTCTCCTTACAGTTCAATTGAGGGCAAGATGTATGAGTTGTAGAAATCAAGATTATTGCTTGTGAATTTAATGTTTTTGCTGGTTTTCTTTTGTCATTTGCTCTTTTCTCTTGGTGGCAACATCCGTAATTTTCACAAATGCCTTTTCGCCACTCACGCTCCCAACTCGATGGTCTCCTTTTATTACTCCTTCAACCTTTTGACTTCCTAGAGCAGGATTTTCAGTGTTCTGATAATCACGGTACTCGTTTTCTCGAATGGTTTGCAACTTTCTTTTGGTGGTACTATAGCCTGAGTCGTCAGTAGCCCAGTAGTTGGTGGCACCTAACGTCACTAATATGCTACTTCCGACGATCGCGGTTAGGCCGAATCGATATGTAGAATACCATCGTGGCGTCCATCCCCAACCCGTAGCCAGCATGTCCGCGTACCATACTACAGTAAAAGCCGCCCATTGTGTAGCAAGAGCTAGCTGTCCAGGTAGCAATAACGTTGGCCAAGCCAGTGCGACAGGTAAAATACCCAGCCAATATCGTTGGGTATCCTTCGGAAGGTTAGTTTGCGTGATATTCATGTCCCGAGTCGCGAATTCCATACCCCAATGGATTGCCCCTATTGCTCAAGCACAAAGATGACGTCAATGAATGGTTTGGTGGTGCGATTGAAAGTATTTTATGATGAGTGTGCACACCCAGAAATGATAATATGACAGCACCATATGCTACTTGCAGGCTTTCATTGTGATAAAGTAATGTAAGCGCTGTTTGCGCATCAAATCTTGCAGCTAGATGGATTGACAAGGCACTTTTTAGCTATCAGTAGTGAATAAGACCAGGACCGAACGCGCAGATAGGCCGGCTTACGCAGTGATTGGCCAGAAAGGAATGCCTGACGGGCAAGATAAACTGTGGTAATCGAAGTTGCGAAATAAGGTACGAGCCCAGCAGCACCGAAAAGCATAGCGCCCCGTGGAACAACGCGTAACAAGCTGTTTATAGACTTCTGCTCAAAAAAGCAAACCATGAGTTTGCAGAAAGTGTATGTAGGTTTGAAAACCAATTTGAAGCCAAGTGACGAAGCTTGCTTGTAGTGTAGAAGAGAAAGCTGACCAAGTCAGTGAAGGCTTCAGAGCCCGATGCTGTGCCCTTGGGTGCTCCATGTAATTCTCCATCCTGAACAGTCTTTTTTGAACCACTGATAGCGTCCACAATGCTTTCCAGAGTCTTTTCAGACTCTTGCTTTGCAGTGTGAGATATATCTTTCATGTTAGAAGTGAGGGATTGTAAGCTAGACGCATGATTTGACTTGCTGATGTGAATCTGATGGATCAGTAATGGTACCAATTGAGCCCTTTTCGGCGGTCCAAAGACAGGTGGTGATGACATCCAGGTTGCACGCCACGATGGGGATGCCGCCTTTAGCATCCCACTTGATTTACAAATCCAAGATTTCATTAGCCGTTGGAAACTCGGACAGTTTCTTTTCTGCACTACAGTAGTTTGGTTGAGGAGTGATTCAAGCTGATAATGATTGAAAAGTCAGTCAAAGCGCACAAAGAGTTTGATGAGTGTTGCCTGTCTTATCTTCTGATATGTGTCCACCCATACCAAATGCAATCGGTTTATTTGAAGATGATTGCGCTGTGGATCTATGATGAGAGTGAATGACGTCATAATACGTCATTGATCTAGCTATCATCAATCTGGCTAATTAGCAAAAATTTGTAATTAAAACACCTTGGGTCTCCGAATAAGCTTTAAAGATTTTAGAGGATTAGCCCATTCTGATTGAAAATTAAATTTATTAAAAATTTGAGTTATCATACTTTAACAAGAAAAATTCATCGACTAAGCAAATAAACCTTTAAGCTTCCATAAGGGATCGAACCTCATACCGCTCAAGGTGAGAGGTAGAGTACTATACTGTACTATAAATGGATACTCTCATATAGTATGGTGGAAATAAGTATAAATACCTGTGCTTTTACATTTAACTAGAATCCATTATTTCAATGGCTAATCATTAATACCTTGGTTTATTATTGGAGACATCAAAACTTGAAAATAATTACATTTTTTTGCTTTACAGAGCATATTTTTCTTAACAAAAAGAAATAATTGAACAAACTTACTTTCTAGTGGGGAATTACGGTACAAGAACTCTTAAAAAAATTCCTAATAAATAAATTTACTTTTCTTTTTTTTTCTTTATTAATATCTGAAATTTAAAGAAAAATTTGATTAAATTTTATTTTTGCTTATTTTCTTATATTCTTTCCAGTTTTTTCAAGTACTTAATTAGGTAATTAAAAATATAGAAGGATCTAATAACTAAAACTTTTTTTACTAAATTAGAAATCATTATCAATTTTTTCCATAAAAAGACATTGAACTTATGTTATATATATTTCGTTAATTTTTGAAAGTTGAACAATGATCTTTGATTAAAACATTCAACCATAAGTACTACCTAAAGGTTTTTTTTAAAAAAAAATTATACTATATCCGGTTCTCAAAAGTAATTTCTAAAAATGCTCAAGTTTAATCATCATATGATAACTTTGTTCCAATTGGATTGTATCATTTCATCTTTTATAATGACAAAAAGGGCTTTCACCCCGATTATCATCTGATCCTCTCAACCGAAACCATGTCAACTTCAAAAAACCCCAATCCCCCACAGTTTATTGCTGCTAACAATGAGATCCTAGTAGAGGTAAGAGATTACATCTTACCACAGTTCAAAAATAAAAAAAATTATAATGAGAAAAACTAAAATTTTCATATTCAAAAAAATGGCAATCATAGCACTCCCCAAATTTAAATTCAAAGCAAATCAGCGATTCTTGCACATGTAATTGTGGTCCAAGAGTAGTCGGCCGAAGAATACAAAGAAGCAAGCCAAAGAGGAACAAAGTCCGAATCTCTGGTAATACTTCCAATGCTCATGTTCTTCAAACTGAGGGAATGCTCTTTTACCCACTTCAATTAATCAAAAACTCTCAAGACACTGACCACAGTGAACATTATGTACCAATAAAACCTATTTGCCTTGTTCCGATTGACCAACCTAAATTAAATGGCAAAGATGAAATAGTTTTTCATGGAAGAATTGTATTTGAAGCCCAAGCAGGCTCTGAAGCACACAATAGCAGCGATCTCAACCAGGACAACAATATACAACCGACGATAAATTCTTTACTGAAAGGTAAAGGACGTGCAAATTAAACTCATTCCATCACTAAAACTTTTATTGTTATTGAAATTGATATTTTACTACAAAATATAAATGAAACAATTTCTTCCTTGTTAGGTGGACTCAATTTATGTATGGATAAAAATTAATAGAACCTCAATCTATGCTTATTGGCTAACCCACTTGGCCATGTATTAAGAGCAAATTATCATAGCTTCATAAAAGGGTCGTCATCTCACATTTATACCGTCCGAACTCGCATTCCAAAGTCATACTTCATAAACATGAAAAGTTAGATTGAAAATATGTTGTATGTTTTTATTTCATCTTTTAAGTACAACATACATTTTAAGCAAAAGAGAAATAGAGATACTTCAAACCAAATTTTTTGAATCACAGCTCAAATAAAGAAGTTCAAGAATGAATTTTGAATTCAAATTAATTCAAATGTAAAAACAAAAAAAAGCATAATTGAAGACTGTTTATCAAAATCATAAAAATCTAAACAGTAAAATTTAATAATAGATATAGCAGTTAATGAAAGAGCTTATTCATGAAGAGATATAAAAATTGATGGGTTTACTTAATTGAATAACCAAATGGATTGTTTTTTTTTAATTTTTTTTTTTTCAATTATTCTTTGAAAAAAATAATCAACTATTTATAACAAAAAAATATAATAATAATATGATTATCAATTTCAGTTTCTATTAAGCTTTATCAATAGAATTATCAAGAGTAATTTTAAATATGATAATAATAATAATAATAATAATAACAATAATTTTATTGTGAGCCCTAGAGGTATTTTTACATACCCAAAAGACCACAAATAACAAAATTATGTTATAATTTTAAATAAATTTATTTGTGTTTTACAAACAAAAATTAAAATATAAATCTAAAATTTATATAAAAAATGAAAATTTTAATTATAATTTAAAACTAAAATTACATTTAAATTTAAAATTGTGAAAATACACTTTTACTTGAAAAAATTGAATAAAAATAAATTTTCACCAAAAATATTAAAATTAAAATATTTTTTTGGAAAAAAAGTTAATAAAATTTATTATAAATTTTTTTCAACAAATAAACTTATTTAAATTACTTCACCATTGGAGTCCCAATAAGAAATCAGGTGGGGTCACCTCTAAGTGAAAATTCTGTAGCTCAACTCTAAATAAGCTTAAATTAAGTTTTTAGTATTTTTGGTATGAAAGTAGGAAAATTCTTGGAAACTTAGCTTAATTCACACCAAATGTGGTGCTATCAATCAATTTTTGTGTTAAAATTGAGGTGTGGTGTGTAGTTTAGAAGCTATAAGGAATTGAAGTATTTTCCATTGAAATGTCAAAATCTGTGTGTGTATTACATAAGTGAGCTTGGATTTGAATATATGGAATGAATAATTAAAGTTGTGTACTGTAACATTTCAATTGAATTACATATGTGAAATTCTAGTATAGTACATGATGAGGAATCAAAGAAAAAAATAAATTGGAAAGATTAATTTTTTGGGGGGAAAGGAATCTTGGCTCCAAGGGTGCCAGACTCCCCAAATTTCCTTGATTACAGGAGTGGAATTTCAAAATTAATGCAAAATATCATCAATTTTGGCCTTGAATGGAGTCACAGGGTCTGTGACTCAATTGATGAAAAAGGTTTTGATACCAACCAGGACAGTTTTAACTGTTTCCAAGAGTGTAAAACTACCCTTGAGCTAAGAAAATCTTATTAAAAACATTTTTAACTGGCTCTGAGGTCTCTTACACACATTCTGATGTGTTTTTAAGGCTTTAAACCAATTATTACCATAGGAATGACTGATTTAAGGGACCAAAATGGCTAAACCCAGCCCGTTTTTGGTCTAAACCAGGGTTCAACTATGCCATAGTTTGCATTTCTTTTCTCAGAATTTTTATAAACACTGATAAGAGTAAATTTTACCTTTGGAGTAAGGAAATTGGTGGCTATAAAAGAATGTCTTCTTTGCCCCTCTTGTCAGCCTGTGACTCAAAACCAGAGCACAAGTGTCACAGGGGCTCTTCTAAATGAAGAGGGCCTGGCACTCAGTGAACAGACTTACTTATGGAGGGCTCAGAAGGAATACTCAAATGATAAGAGTAATGGAGTAAGAGGATAAATTCCTAGTCATAAAATAATAAGTATAAAAAGATATGAGAGAAAAACAAAAGCAATAATAAAGAGCCAACCACAAATAATCCTGTACCACTGTTTCAACCTGTTCAGAAAAGAGAAAAGGATTAATAAAGGATATGGCCACCAGGACTCTACTGAACAGGTGAGGGAAGGCAAAGACTAACTTAATAAATAGTAAAATAATATTTCTTAATGAGAAATAAAATAGTATTAAATAATAAATCCAATATCTTAATTAACTGGGGGAAAAACCCCCAGGCGGCTGAAGAGGGGCTAGTATATGTGAGAAATACCAGCCTTGGAGTTTGAGTGTTCAGATACTTGCCTGTATGCTGGAAGAAGTTGGATGTGGGATTGAATCCTGTATTGGTGAATCCAATACAGATTATACAGTCAATACAGGTATTTGCGCCTGTATTTGGTGAATCCTGTATTTGGGTCTTGCCTGTATGAAACTGTATTGAGGTCTGAAAACCCTATTTGGCTCTTGCCTGTATGAAACTGTATTGAGGTCTGAAAGCTGTATTTGGAGAATGTTGAATGAAACCACCTTGCTGATTGGGTTTTGAAGGGTATCAATGAAGTAATGATTGTTGAAGATGATTGGTAATGCCCCTGCCTCCTTGGCTGTGAAATTATCCCCCTCTTGAAAGTGGTGAGCTCTGAGCACCATAAGTATAGTGAGTCTTGATGAGCTTGCAATCAATCCATACAGTTCCTTCCCCCAATTCCTTAAATTTGTCCCATTAAACTTTCTTCTTCAATCAATACTCAAACAAAATCTTCATTTGATCACTTGTAGGTATTTTCCCCTTGATCTTGATTCTGAATTCCCTCTTTTCCTTCAAAATGCCTTCTGTCACAGGGGCTCTTCTAAATGAAGAGGGCCTGGCACTCAGTGAACAGACTTACTTAAGGAGGGCTCAAAATACTCAAGAACAGGATAGACAGAATGCAAGGATAAATTCATGATAAAAGAATAAGAGTACTAAGAAAAAGAAATAACAATAAGTAATAAATAGAGAGCCAACCACTAAGTAATCCTGAGTCACTGTTTCAACCTGTTCAGAAAAGAGAAAAGGAATTAATAAGGATATGGCCACCAGGACTCTACTGAACAGGTGAGGGAAGGCTAAGACTAACTTAATAAGTAATAAAGTAATATTCCAAAAGTGAGAACAAAATGATATTAAATAATAAATCAACTATTTTAATTAACTGGGGGAAAAACCCCCAGGTGGGTGAAGAGGGGCTGGTATATGTGAGAAATGCCAGCCTTGGAGTTTGAGTGTTGAGATACTTGCCTGTATGCTGGAAGAAGTTGGATGTGGGATTGAATCCTGTATTGGTGAATCCAATACAGGTGATACAGTCAATACAGGTATTTGCGCCTGTATTGATGACAAGCCTGTATTTGGTGAATCCTGTATTTGAGTCTTGCCTGTATGGAACTGTATTGAGGTATGAAAACTGTATTGGGTGAATTGTTGAATGAAACCCCCTTGCTGATTGGGTTTTGAAGGGTATCCATGATATAATGATTTGCTGATGATGATTAGAAATGCCCCTGCCTCCTTGGCTGTGACATTATCCCCCTCTTGAAAGTGGTGAGCTCTGAGCACCATAAGTATAGTGAGTCTTGATGAGCTTGCAATCAATTCAAACAGTTCTTTCCCCCAATTCCTTAAGATTTTCCCCTTAAAACCTCTTCTTCAATCAATACTCAAACCAATCTTCATTTGACTATTTGTAGGTATTTTCCCCTTGATTTTGATTCTGAATTTCCTCTGTTTCATTCAAACTGCCTTCAATCTTCATAAAAATTGCTTTAATCTTGTCTTGAGTTTCTTCATCAATTTTTCTTGAGTCCTCATGGCTTTTGAAAGGTGGTTGATTTGGGTTTTTGTCCCAAGACCACTTGAAATCATCATAATTTTGAATTTTAGAGTGTTGGCATAAGGTGGCCAACATTTGAAATTTTGGACCAAATGAGTAGTCCTGGCCAAAATCCCTGAAAATGTGAATAAATGGGTTTTTTGGCCAATTTGCGCAAAAATGCGCAAAATGCGCAAATGCGCAAATATGCCATATGTGGCATAAATTGGTGAAAATAATGAAAAAACTGAATTCTTGTGAAAAAATGGCCTAAAGGTGGGTTTTGGCCATTTTGCGCATTTTTGCGCAAAATGCGCAAATATGGCATATGTGGCATAAATTGGTGAAAATAATGAAAAAACTGAATTATTGTGAAAAAATTGCCTAAAAGTGGGTTTTGGCCATTTTGCGCAAAATGCGCAAATGTGCAATTATAATGATTTTGGCCAAAAAGGCCTTTTGAAGGCTTTTGACAAGAAAAAGGCCCTTTTGCGCAAAAAATGCGCAAAAGTGCGCAAATGCGCAAATCACCCAATGTGCACAATTAAGCATATTATGATAAGAATTGATGAAAAATGGCTGTTTTGATGTTTTGAGGTCTGATATGGCCAATTGTGCCAAAGTGCATATCTTGATGAAATTGGCCAATTGGGCCATTTGAAACAATTTCTTCTATGAACTTGATTTTTTTCTCTTGAATATCTTCTTCTTATCCCCTCCTTGATTGGTCAATTGCCATAAACACCTTGCTGATTGGGTTTTGGCTTTCAATTTTTATCTTAAGGAATGAGTTCAAGGCTGACATTCATATTTGACTCCACTGCCTCTGGTTCCCCGCCTTTTGTGATTTGGAGATGCCTTGGTTATAAAGTTTAAAGAAACCTTGAAGAAATTTTGATGCGTATTACTGGTAGTTGGTCTCCATTATTACTATTGTTATTTCCCTTTTTACATGAAAATAGATGAATTAGCCTCCCAATACAAAATATGGGAGGATTGACTGCTGCTTAAAAGAAGGAAATTAAAAAAAACAAGAATTATACAAGTAAAGAAACTAAAAGAAATGAAATGAAAAGAAATGAGAGAAAAAAAAGAGAGTAAAGAAAGAAATATGAAATGCCTGGGGGTTGTATTTCTTGTGGTGAGTTGTTTGATTTTGGCCAAAAGATTCTGAAAGATGAAATCAAGCATTTGATGCTCACAGCGTGGCCAAGGTAATGTTTTTACAAGAATTAGACCCCTCAGGGATGCATACCAGGAGATGGAACTTACTTTCATAACTTCCACTCCCCACCAAGCACCATAAATGAAGATTGAAATATGCCATAAGATGAATTTGATAATGAATGTCTTGAAAGATAATTTATGGCATGATTAAAGAAAGAAGAGAAAATAAAAGAAAAGATTGGGCCAAATCTTGATGAAAGGTCCAAATATTGAGGGTATTATGTTGCAAGGCCTTCTGAACCTGTCCAAAAAATTGACAAGTGCTCACAAAGTGGCCAAGGTGATGCTTACAACAAATTTGGTAGAATACCCCCTTAAAGGTGCATGCCAGGAGAGGAACTTACTTTCATAACCTCCAATCCCCACCAAGCACCATAAAATCAAACTCTTGAGGCATTTGGGCCAGGCTTGTCAGGATACAAAGTGTGAAAGTCCTTGACAAGGTCTGGAGAGTTGGTAAGGTTGGAAGCTGGTTCCCAAGTTGTTCTTTCTGGGTCTTCACTGAATCCTTTCCACTCAACTAAGTACCATGATGAGCCTCTCTTGAGTTTTGAGTCCAGAACCTGAGCCACTTCCCATTCTTCTTGCTCTTCCACTATTACTGGTGGCGGTGGCAATTGCTGTCGATTTGGGATAGTTGATTGCTTCACTGGTTCTAACAAAGAAATATGGAAAACAGGGTGAACTGACTTCCATTGTTGAGGAAACTTGAGGTGATATGCATGGCTGCCAATCTTCTTCAGAACTTCAAAAGGTCCCAACCATCTTTCTGAGAGCTTCTTGGTGGGTCTTGTTGTCTTGATGCTCTTGGAGGCTAGCCATACTTTGTCCCCAGGTTAGAAATCAGGTGGAATTGCTCTATTTCTATCTGCATACTTCTTGAATCTCCTTATTGCTGACTCTAATTCTTCTTTGACAACTTGCTGTACTGATTGGAGTTTTGTTGATAACTTTCCAGAAGGTGAATCTTGAGAAACATGGATTGAGTCAAAGCTGGGATTTCTTCCATAAATGGTGAAAAAAGGTGATTGCTTTGTGGATGAATGTTCTGCATTATTATAGGCAAACTCAGCCAGAGGGAGCCAGGTGTGCCAGTCATCTTGATGGTAACTGACATACATCCGAAGATACTGTTCTAGAATCTGATTTACCCTCTCTGTCTGTCCATCTGTTTCAGGGTGAAAGGCAGTTAAAAGATCTCTTGATATCTTGAGCTGCTGACACAATTGAGTCCAAAATGATGAAACAAATAATGAACCTCTATCACTAACAATACTGATTGGAAGACCATGTTTGGAAGAGACATGATTAATGAATATTTGAGCTGAGTCCAAAGCAGTGATTGTTGAATAAGTTGGAATAAATATTGCCATTTTTGAAAATCTGTGTACAACTACTAAAATTGAATCAAAGCTGCTTGACAAGGGCAATTGAGTGATAATGTCCATTGATAAAGAATTCCAAGGACCAGATGGAATTTGAAGAGGCTTGAGTAATCCAAACTTCTTATGGTGGATGTTCTTGTTTCTTGAACATTGCTGACATGAGGACACATAGCCCTTGATTATTTGATTCATGCCAGCCCAATAAAAATCCCTCTTGATGAGCTTGAGGGTCTTCTCCTGGCCAGGATGGCCAGCCAACGGTGAGTCATGACGCCTTTGAAGAATGTCCAATTGAACTTCATGATTGCTTGGAATAACTACTCTATCTTTGAACAATAATAATTTTGCTTGAGGTTCAAGAGAATAGTCTGGGACTGATTCTCCTCTTGCTAATTTCTTGAGAATCTCCTTATAGTATTTGTCTTGCCATACTTTTCTTTGAATCTGATCAACTAAATCTGAAAACATTTCAACTTTTATGGAAAAGAATCTTGACTCTTGAATTTAATTTTGCTTGAGAACTTGATGAAAGTTTTGAGGATTCTTGCTGATGAAATCCACCCCCCTCTCTGGGTACACGTCGTCCCGACGTGACAAGGCATCTGGTAAAGTGGCCAGCCTGCCTGGGTGGTAAGTGATAACAAAGTGAAATTCAGACAAAAATTCAGCCCAACGGGCTTGACGACGAGTAAGGACTTTAGAGGACATAAAATATTGGAGAGAACAATGGTCTGTCAAGACCTCAAAGAAATCAGAAAGAGAAAGGAGAAAGGCTCTCCAGCACTTGAGAGCCCAAAATATGCCAAGGAGTTCCTTGTCATGAATTTCATAGTTGAGTTCAGCTGGTAAGAGCTTGCGACTATCAAATGCAATGGGATGCTTTCCTGAGTCATTCAACTGACTCAGTACAGCACCCAAGGCATAATCAGAGGCATCAGTCTCTACAATAGTTGGGAGAGAAGGATTAAAGTGAGAGAGGATAGGAGCAGTGGTGAAAGCTTCTTTGAGTATCTGAAACTGGCTAAGAGCTTCCTCATTGAAGATGAAGGGAGAATCTTTTTTGAGAAGGGAAGTGAGAGCAGAGATTGTTTTGGAATAATTTTTAATGAAACGACGATAAAAGTTGGCAAAGCCAAGAAAAGATTGGAGGGCCTTGATGTTCTTGGGCTGAGGCCAATTGAGTATTTGTTGAACTTTTGGAGAATCCATCTTGAGGCCATCACTTGAAACAACATAGCCCAAGTATTCCACACTTGAGGCATGGAATACACACTTGGAGGCTTTAGCAAACAAATTATTGTCTCTTGGTCTTGGGAGAACAGAGGCCACATGTTTAACATGTTCATCCAAAGAGCTAGAGAAGACCATAATATCATCTAAGTACACTACAACAAAAATGTCCAAATAATCTGCAAAGATATCATTCACAAGATTTTGGAATGAAGCTGGAGCATTGGTTAAGCCAAATTGTGAGCCTTAGAGGTAATTTCATATACCCAAAAGACCACAAATATAAAAAATAACATATTAATATAAATAAAATAAATTTATTTATATTATTAAAATAAAAATCAAAATATAAATATAAAATTATATTAAAAATAAAAAATTAATTATAATTTAAAAATAAAAAATACATTAAATTTCGTAAATATAAAATTACATTTATACTTGAAAAAATTAAGTAAAAATGAAATTTTAACAAAATTGTGAAAAAATAAATAAATTTGGAAAAAAGTTAAATAAAATTTATTATAAATTTTTATCCAATAAATAAACATATAAAATTTATTTCACCATTGGATTCCTCATAAAAAATCAGGTGGGGTCACCTCTGAGTGAAATTCTTGTAACTCAACTCTAAATAAGCTTAAATTAAGTTTCTAGTATTTTCAATACAAAAGTTGAAAATCCTCAAAACCTTAATTTAATTCACACCACATGTGGTGTTAACCATCAATTTTTGTGTTAAAATTGAGGTGTTGTGTTTAGTTTAGAAGTTATGAGGAATTGAAGTATTTTCAATTGAATTCAATTGAAATGTCAAAATGTGCGCGTGTATTACATAAGTGAACTTTGATTTACATATGAGGTGTCAATTATTACTGTATTGTACTGTACAATTGAATTGAATTACATATGTAAAGTATAAGTATAATACATGATGAGGAATTAAAGGAAAAATAAATTGGAAAGATTAAATTTGGGGGGGAAAAGGAACTCCAGCTCTAAGGGGGAGCTAGACCCCCAAAATCCTTGCTGACAGGCGTGGGATGTCAAAATTCACGCAAAAGTTCATCACTTTTGGCCTGGAATTGAGTTACAGGGTCTGTGGACTCAATTGATGATGAGGTTTTGATACCAACTGGGGTAGTTTTAGCTGTTGCCAAGAGGGTAAAACTACCCTTAAGATAAAACAATCATAATAAAAACAGTTTTAACTGGTTTCTACGCCTCTGACACACATTCCGACGTGTTTTGAAGGCTCTAGGCCTGGTATTGCTATAGTAATGGCTGATTTAAGGGTCTAAAATGGCTAAAAATGGCTAAAAATGGATTAAACCAGCCCTTTTTTGGTCTAAACCAGGGTTCAATGATGCCATAATTGGCTTTTCTGTTGTCAGACTGTTTTTCACGACTGACAAGAGTAAATTTTACTTTTGGAGTAAGAGAATTGATGGCTATAAAAGAATGTCTTCTTTGCCCCACTTTTCTCTTCATGTTAGAATCTTTTCCTTTTATTAATTAGTTTAAACACTGTTAAACAATCAATCAAAGATTCCAACCACCACTTTTAAATCATTTTAATCCTTTTAACCACGTGAAAAAATCATTATAATCATTGTTTGTAACTCTTATAATCATTTTTACCCCTGAACCACCCCAAAAGTGAATTAAAGCATCTTTCATCACTGTAAACTTTGTCACTTTGTTTCCAAATTCACTCTGGTCACTTTTGGGCGTGTTTTCTCTTTAATATTCTTTTTAAAGACTTTGTTCTTTAATTAATTTCTTGCATTTCTTTGCTCAATTAATTCCAATTGAAATTGCTCTTGAAGAAATTCCTTTTGTAGCCTTAAAATATCTCTTGTAGAGTATTTTTTGGATAAATTTTTATTGTTGGTAAAACAATAAATTTTTATAATATTATTGTTTTATACTAATAAAGTTATAAACAATAAAATTGGCGTGTTTTCTCTTAAAAATAATATTTCATACTATCTTTGATTGAATTTTACCTTATACAAATTTTGAGGACAGGAAAAGTACTTGATTTTTAATCAAAGTTTCATATCCACACCTTACATTTGGGGGCCCAGCCGTGATATTTTACCTGTGACATATTTTTTTTACTCTTTTTAAATCCTTTTTCTTATATTGAAAAATTTAAAAACATATAAAAAATACTTATAATTCAAAAAATCCATCAAAAATAACTTTTTCATATTATAAGTGAGGCTTATATTTTTATTTCTTTTTTGAAATAACCTTTTTTTACTTAATTAATTGGCTTTTTCATTAATTTTAGTGTCTGACAACGTGGTAAGACAAGAAAACATTGAAACAGCCTCAACAGTAACCAGCATTATCCCTGCCAGTACTGTTAATTCTGATCATAATAGTACTATTATTGTGACTCAAAATAACCAGCCTGAACCAATATCTTCTGAATTGATTAACTTGGACATAAGTAATACCCTTCAGAAAGCTAAAAATTTGGCCAATAGTAAGTTTTTGACGTAAAAATACTATTTTAAGCCTTTTTTAACCATAATTATGCCTTCAACCAGGTCAGGAGCCAGCTACAACCCCTCAAGCAGCTCCCAAAAAGGTAATAGACGTGATTATGGCAGAAGCGAACCAGGTACAGAAGGAAAAGGGTCAGTTGATGACTTCCAAACAACTAAATTGGGTCATTCTGAACCTGATAATACTATTTTACCTTCAAAAAGAGCTGACACCGCCACAACAAGCCTCTGTGGACATATACAAAGCCAGCCACAGTGCACACAACAATGCACTTCAATTCAAGGAGTACCAGATCCTTGCAGACCTGTGGAAGAATTGCATGAATTCTTACCTGACAGTAAGAAAATTCTTGGGCCATCCCAACACTTGCAAATTGCTCAATGGATGGCATCCATTGATGGAGAAGAAAAACATGATGCTTTTGACACTATAATGGAGGAAAAACAACCCTCCACCACCCAAACCAGTGCCAAAAACAGCCCCAGTGGCCAGCAGCAGCAATTCCAACGTGAAAAAGCAGCCACAAACTCCAAACAAGGGCAAAGGGAAGGCACCAGCCCCAAAACCTTACAGCCAGGGCTACAGAATCCCAAAGATTCAGCAGGATGCCATGGAAAATGTATTTCAGATGGCCAGAACCATGATGGAATTACAGAAGAAGGAGGAAGCCAGATTAAGGTTCCAGAAATGATTTCTGACATATTTGATTCCATCCCAGAGTTGTATAATGCTATAAATGACGTGAAAAAACATCTTTCTGATAAAAATGACACCATTTGTAACAACATTAAAACAAACAACCTGAGTCTGTGCCAAATTAATGAAACACTTATGTGTTTTGAAAAAGTTTTAAGAACAATTAAAAATTCCAATAATGATAATTCTTCTAACAATAAAATAAATGAACAATCTGCCATTATTAAAGAATTAACAGATAAATATTCTAAATTCAATATTGATGACATAATTGAAACAAGAATTAAACAAGCCATAAATATTATCAAGACAGATAACAAGAAAGTCCTTGATGACATTTCAAATTCATTTACTGAAGTAAAGACATATACCATTGCCTTGAAAAAGTGTTTTGATGCTTCACAAGAAGAAGTATCAAAATTATCAATGAAATTGAATCAAGTCACTGCTGATAATACAAGACAGACAGAGTTATGGCAAGAACTTACACATAAAGAAGACATGCATAAAATTGAAGTAATAAATTTAATACAAAGCTTCCAACATGAATACAGAAATTCCCAAAGGTGTAGCAACAGTAAAATGAATGACATTGAACAAATACTGAACACCTTACCAAGAATGTCTACACCTCTAAATCAAAATGAGGGCACAAGAATTTCAAATCCACAAGTATTGGATCCTGATAATTCACAATTAAAAAATGAATTATCCACTTCTTTTCATAACTTGGAACCATCAATGGGCCAAGCACTCTTGAAAGAAGTGCCAAAACTTAAAGAATGGCCCCACTTCAGTGGTGAAGGAGAGTATGACCATATGGAATTCATTAGAGGTATTGACATGATCAAAGAGGATTTTGAATTACCAGACAGATTGGTAACAGCCAGGTTTAACACCTTGTTTACCAGATCAGCTCACAGATGGTACATCAAAATAAGACAAGCACATGGACACCAGAGTTGGACTTGGTGGAAAACCCAAATCATCAACAAATGGGCAAATGATGCTTGGAGGTTTAAAGTTGAAACAGCCTTTGAATCTGCCAAATTTAATGCTGATAAAGACAAAGCTTTACCATGGTTTTGCCAACAGAAGGACAGATTAACAGCATTATATCCTGACATGTCAGAATTTATGATCCATAGAAACAATTCTGAGACAATGTGGGGGTGACTTAGAGCATGCTGTCAAAAGCAGGACTACTGAACAATCTTCAGCAGAGGATATCATCAATATACTAGAAGAAGTAACCACCAGAACCAAGATTGGTTCTAGTAGGGTGAATCTTAAAACAAGGTTTAATAAACCTTGGAAAGATTCTGTGGACAAAAACCCCAAAGAAAATTCTAGTAATATTAAATATAAATCTGCAGATACAGTCAGAAAATGCCATATTTGCCAAAGCACCACCAATTTAGCCAATACATGTCCAAAAAGGGGGAAAATCAATGAAATTGACATTGAAAAGGAACCAGATGTTGAAAAAGAAGACATAATTGAAGACAATTCAGATGATAAGTCATCCATATTTTCTGAATCTTCAAAAGATATAGAAAATATCAATGCCACTTTTGACATCATGGAATCTTATTCCCACTTACCACAATTGAGCAATGGTCAAGTTGATTTATCAAAAGTTCAAGATGCACAACTTATGAAGACAAAACCAAACAGAGGAAAAGGTTATACAGCTGGTAACTCCTGTATAACAGAAGTGGTGATTGACAACAAGCCCACCAAACTTTTGCTTGACCCAGGAGCCTTCTGCTCTTGTGTTGGAAAATCCTTTCTTAAGACTTGTATGCCAAATTTTGAAGACCAATTGTTACCAATTGATGGTATAAAATTCAACAGTGCAAGTAACCCAATGAAAGCATTGGGAATCTTTGAGACCAATGTCATATTCCCACACATAAATGGGAATTTAAGGATCACAGTTGAATTTGTTGTTATGGAAAATTGCTCTAGTACCCATTTTATATTGGGAAATGACTATTTGATCATGTATGGGATAGATTTACATAATAACAAAGACAGATACTTTACAATTGGGGACAATAAGCGCCAGAAATTTGCCTTTTTACCATTTAAAAGACAAATTACAGTAAACAAAGTATCACCAGTCAACTTAGAGTTAGAAAAATTCAAGTCTGAACAGTTAAATGAGGCTGAGATAAGCCTTCATCTGACTGATAAACAAGAAAATGAACTTTCTTCCCTTTTGTATGACCACAAAGGAGCATTTGCTACAGACAAAGAACCTCTGGGAGCAATTATTGGTCATGAAGTTGACATCATTCTTAACATTGAGAGACCTTATCCACCACTCTTAAGAAGACCTGCTTATCCAGCAAGTCCAAAATCAAGAGAAGCTCTAGAAATTCATATCAAAGAACTTCTAGAACTTGGTGTAATAAGAAAAGTAGGCCACAATGAGGAAGTAGAAATAACTACACCAGTCATAGTGGCATGGCATAATGGAAAATCCAGAATGGTTGGGGACTTTAGAGCTCTGAACACTTACACTGTTCCAGACAGATACCCAATACCAAAAATCCAAATTGCCCTTACTCAAATATCTCAAGCAGTGTATATAACCACTATGGATGCCCTTAAAGGATTCCATCAAAATGTGGTAACACCAAGAGCAAGAAAATACTTGAGAATTATTGTTCATTGTGGAGTGTATGAATACTTAAGGATGCCCTTTGGTATCAAAAATGCACCTTCACACTTCCAAAGAATGATGAATGAAATCTTTCCTGAAGAACTCTCAGAGGGATGGTTAATCATTTACATTGATGACATTATTATCTGTTCAAAGAATTGGGAGGAGCACATGTACAGATTATCAAGAGTTTTGACAAAAATCCAATCAGTAAACATGAAAATCTCCTTGAAGAAATGTCATTTTGGATTTAAAGAACTTAAGGCACTAGGACATGCTGTATCTGGTTTGTCCCTTGGAATTGATAAAAACAAAGTTGCAGCAGTATTGTTAAAACCCATGCCTCAGAATAAGAAGGAAATTCAGTCATTCTTAGGTTTTGCAGGATATTACAGGCAACACATTGAAGACTTTGCATCCATAGCAAGACCACTTTATAAGTTGTGTGACAAAGACACAGTATTTGAGATGACTGTTGACAGAGTCAAAGCTTTTGAATCTCTAAGAGAAGCATTGACCACTGCTCCACTCTTACTGATGCCAGACTTTAAGTTGCCTTTCAAACTGTATATTGATGCATCAGGGGATGGACTAGGTGCTGCACTTCACCAAGTTCAGATCATAAATGACAAACCTGTAGAAGGACCAATATGTTTCATATCCAGGCAAATCAAACCAACTGAAGCCAGATATGGAGCAAGTCAAATGGAATGTCTATGCCTTGTCTGGGCCTTGGAGAAATTGAACTATTTCTTAGAGGGATGTGTTTTTGAAGTAATAACAGATTGTACAGCTGTGAAATCACTTTTGAACATGAAAACACCTAACAGACACATGCTCAGATGGCAAATAGCCATACAAGAATACAGAGGCAATATGACTATTGTTCATAAGGATGGGAATATTCATAAGAATGCAGATGGACTAAGCAGATGGCCATTACCAAATAACATTGATAATCCTGCTTATGTTCCAGAAGAAGCTTCACCACAAATTCCAATAGAAGGAATAAGTGTTACAGAATTGAACACCACCTTCTTTGAAGAAGTCAGAAATAGTTACACTCAAGATACGAATTGTAGCATCTTATTCCAATTACTTAACAAAGACTGTAAAGACAACTCTCTAATACATGCCTTGGATGAATTATGGAGAAAATCTTATAATGAAGGAAGATTTCACCTACTGGATGGTATAATTTACCACAGAACCAAACACACGTGTCATGACAGTTGTAGACAGGTCATTAATCAATCTTGTACTGAAAGAATGCCATGATAGTCCCTTTTCAGGACATCTTTCTGAAGACAGAACAAGAGAGAAAGTGAAGACCTGCATATGGTGGCCAATGTGGCAAAAAGATGTTGCAGAGTATTGCAAAACCTGTGACAGATGCCAAAAGGCAAATAAATCCACTAGCAAAAGACTTGGAAATATGATGAAAATCCAAGAACCAAACAGACCTTGGGAAATTGTCCATATGGATTGGGTAACTGGCCTACCACCAGGAGGTGACAGGAGCTATAATGCTTGCCTAGTAATTGTGGACAGATTCAGTAAAACTCCAATCTTTTTACCATGTCACAAAGATGATACAGCCATGGATACAGCTCTTCTGATATGGAATAGAGTAGTGTCATGGACTGGGATATTTACAAATATCATCAGTGATAGAGATCCCAAATTCACTTCAGCACTATGGACAAATATTCACCAATTATTTGGCACTAAACTGTCTTTTTCTACAGCCTACCACCCACAAACTGATGGCCTGGCTGAAAGAATGATCCAAACCTTAGAGGACATGGTGAGAAGATTTTGTGCATATGGCCTTGAATTCAAAGATTGTGATGGATTTACCCATGATTGGTGTACTCTGTTACCAGCACTGGAATTAGCATATAAAACATCAATCCATGCTAGTACCAATCAGACTCCTGCTATTCTAGAAAAAGGATGGAACCCCAAGTTACCCCAAGACTCCTTGAGGAAAGACTTAATTGAAATACATCCCACAGCTGCTAGCTTCAAAGGAATGCTAGACAAAGCTAGAAAGCATGCAGTAAGCTGCATGGAGGACTCTTTTGCATATGCTAAAGACAAATGGGATAGATCTCATGCAACTCCAGATTTCAAAGTGGGGGACCTAGTTCTTGTATCCACCACTAACTTCAATAACATCAAAGGATGTAAAAAGTTGAAAGACTCCTTTGCAGGACTTTTTGTGATTAAGGCCCTCCATGGAGAGAATGCTGTTGAAGTAGAGTTATCTGAAGAACTTAGCAATAAGCACCCTACATTTCCAGTGAGCTTGATAAAACCATATAAATCTAGTGATTCTGAGAAATTTCCCTTGAGGAATAAGGTTCCCCAAGTTATACCTCCTATTGAGACATCTGGTACTAAGAAAATAACCAAAGTTCTTAAAGAAAGGAAATTAAGAACCAAGAAAGTAAGGGAATACGTTGTTAGGTACAGTGACCCAACTTGTGAAGATGAATGGTTAGAAGAAAAAAATATACCAGAAGCTACCAAACTCCTGAGGAGATTCAGACACACTAGAAACACCAATATTACAAAGTAATATTCTTTTTTAGGGGGAGGGAATGTGAGCCTTAGAGGTAATTTCATATACCCAAAAGACCACAAATATAAAAAATAACATATTAATATAAATAAAATAAATTTATTTATATTATTAAAATAAAAATCAAAATATAAATATAAAATTATATTAAAAATAAAAAATTAATTATAATTTAAAAATAAAAAATACATTAAATTTCGTAAATATAAAATTACATTTATACTTGAAAAAATTAAGTAAAAATGAAATTTTAACAAAATTGTGAAAAAATAAATAAATTTGGAAAAAAGTTAAATAAAATTTATTATAACTTTTTATCCAATAAATAAACATATAAAATTTATTTCACCATTGGATTCCTCATAAAAAATCAGGTGGGGTCACCTCTGAGTGAAATTCTTGTAACTCAACTCTAAATAAGCTTAAATTAAGTTTCTAGTATTTTCAATACAAAAGTTGAAAATCCTCAAAACCTTAATTTAATTCACACCACATGTGGTGTTAACCATCAATTTTTGTGTTAAAATTGAGGTGTTGTGTTTAGTTTAGAAGTTATGAGGAATTGAAGTATTTTCAATTGAATTCAATTGAAATGTCAAAATGTGCGCGTGTATTACATAAGTGAACTTTGATTTACATATGAGGTGTCAATTATTACTGTATTGTACTGTACAATTGAATTGAATTACATATGTAAAGTATAAGTATAATACATGATGAGGAATTAAAGGAAAAATAAATTGGAAAGATTAAATTTGGGGGGGAAAAGGAACTCCAGCTCTAAGGGGGAGCTAGACCCCCAAAATCCTTTCTGACAGGCGTGGGATGTCAAAATTCACGCAAAAGTTCATCACTTTTGGCCTGGAATTGAGTTACAGGGTCTGTGGACTCAATTGATGATGAGGTTTTGATACCAACTGGGGTAGTTTTAGCTGTTGCCAAGAGGGTAAAACTACCCTTAAGATAAAACAATCATAATAAAAACAGTTTTAACTGGTTTCTACGCCTCTGACACACATTCTGACGTGTTTTGAAGGCTCTAGGCCTGGTATTGCTATAGTAATGGCTGATTTAAGGGTCTAAAATGGCTAAAAATGGCTAAAAATGGATTAAACCAGCCCTTCTTTGGTCTAAACCAGGGTTCAATGATGCCATAATTGGCTTTTCTGTTGTCAGACTGTTTTTCACGACTGACAAGAGTAAATTTTACTTTTGGAGTAAGAGAATTGATGGCTATAAAAGAATGTCTTCTTTGCCCCACTTTTCTCTTCATGTTAGAATCTTTTCCTTTTATTAATTAGTTTAAACACTGTTAAACAATCAATCAAAGATTCCAACCACCACTTTTAAATCATTTTAATCCTTTTAACCACGTGAAAAAATCATTATAATCATTTTTACCCCTGAACCACCCCAAACGTGAATTAAAGCATCTTTAATCACTGTAAACTTTGTCACTTTGTTTCCAAATTCACTCTGGTCACTTTTGGGCATGTTTTCTCTTTAATATTCTTTTTAAAGACTTTGTTCTTTAATTAATTGCTTGCAGTTCTTTGCTCAATTAATTCCAATTGAAATTGCTCTTGAAGAAATTCCTTTTGTAGCCTTAAAATATCTCTTGTAGAGTATTTTTTGGATAAATTTTTATTGTTGGTAAAACAATAAATTTTTATAATATTATTGTTTTATACTAATAAAGTTATAAACAATAAAATTGGCGTGTTTTCTCTTAAAAATAATATTTCATACTATCTTTGATTGAATTTTACCTTATACAAATTTTGAGGACAGGAAAAGTACTTGATTTTTAATCAAAGTTTCATATCCACACCTTACACAAATGGCATAACCAAATACTCATAACTGCCATATTTGGTTCTAAAGGCAGTTAAATGCTCATCTCCCTCTTTAATTCTCAGGAGATTATAAGCACCATGCAGATCTATCTTGGAGAAGATAGTAGCACCGTTAAAGACGGTAAGAAGCTGATTCATTGGAGGAACAGGATACCTGTTCTTCCTAGTGACAGCATTAAGTTTGTGGTAGTCAACACACAAACGAAGACCACCATCCTTTTTCTTAACAAAAAGGACAGGTGCTCCTGTTGAGGAGGAGCTTGGTCTGATGAAACCCTTCTCTACATTCTCTGAAATGTAGGCCCGCAGTGTTTCTGACTCATTCTTTGATAAAAAGTAGATAACACCAACTGGAGGTAGAAGACCCTCCAGTTTGATATGATGATCACAGGCACGGTGTGGAGGAAGTTTCTCTGCTTTCACTTTGGAGAATACATCCAAATATTTGTGATACACAGGAGGGACTACCTTCAGCACAGTTTCAATCTCTTCTGGCTTTTCCTCCTCATCCCACTGCTCCTCCAGGGAGGCATGAAAAGATAAAGGAGGAAGGTCCATATCCCCTTGAAAGAGATGAAGTGAAGATATAGCAACATCTTCTCCAACATCTTTTATCTCTTTGAAGACCTCATCTCTTAATGGAAGTAATGACTGAGAGGGAAATGTGGAGGGGTTATGGACAGAAGGAGGAAAGGAAGGTGTCTTAAGTTCACCAACCAGAGCAACACTGTTGACAGCAGTGGATAAGTCATTACTAGTAGAAGAAATAATACCACTAGAATCCTTATGACTAGAATCATAGGTGATCAATCCATTTTTCCAATCAATAATGGGATTAAAATGGTAAAGAAAATCATAGCCTAATATTAGGTCTTCTCCCTTGGGTGAATCTATGATAAAGAAATCCCATTCAAAGCTTGGGAAGGAAGGTAAATCAACAACCCACTTGGTATAATGGGTGATGAACAGGGAAGTGGATTTATTAGAATCCAGAATGAAAAGAGGAATCTTTTCAGGGAGCTCTGACATGGTCAGTGAGTACTTGAGAACAAAATTCTTTGCAATAAAGGAGTTTGTAGCACCAGAATCAATGAGAATACTATAAAAAATATCAGAGATTGAAGAAAAAATAAGAAATTTTAAAGATTTCTTGACACTAGTATTCAGAGTGCACAATTGTTCTCTTGAAGGAAATAAGTGAGAACCATTGAACACATCATGATTCCCACTCAGGCTTTTCCCTGCTTGCTAGGGAAGCCTTTTGATGACCCTTGCCTATTTTCAGGCCTCTTGAAACATTTTTCAAATGGGTGTTTACCACCACAATAATTGCACAAGCCTTCTTTAATCCTCCTCTCCTTTTCAGAACCAATTAATTTATTGTCCTTATTGAGGAGATCAGCATGAGGCTTGTCTTTGGACACTTGAAAATTCTTCCCCTTCTTATTCTTCTTGTGATAAGGCTTCTGTGATGATGAATTTTGAGGAGGCTTGGAGGAGTTGGATTCATTGATTGGAGGCTTCTTCTCTTGATGACTGCCCCTTTCCTTCTGCCTCTCATGGTACCTGGTATCTAATTCCAAGGTTATATCCATGAGTTCTTGAAGACTATCAAAAGTTCCAGGGTGAGAAGCCAATTGGTCCAACAATCTTGATGCCAAGCCTCTTCTATACACATGAATATAGGCCCTTTCCCCCCAGTCTCCAATTCTTGACATTAAACTTCTGAAATCAGCTATGTACAAGGAAACTTGACCACTTTCCCTCATCCTCAAATTGTCCAACTCTTGTTCAGCTTTTCTGACCTCATTGGGATCACCAAACAGAGTGAATAACTGGGTTTCAAACAACTGCCAGTTATTGAGGAGGTAAGAAGGGTCTTCATTGGAGATATTTGAGAGGTAAGGTTCAATCCATTTGCCAGCTCTACCAGTAAGAAAAGAAGTTGAATAAAGCACCTTCTTCCTGTCAGAGAAGAAGTTTGCTGGGTCATTATGAAAGATTAATTGACAGGATTTAATGAATCCTCTCAATTTATAAGCTTTAGTACCATCAAAAGAATCAGGTGCCTTCATTGATGGAGTTTTGAATGCAGGGACTTTTGAAGTGTCCCTTGGGGCAACTGCTTGAGTGAGTTGTCCCATAAACTGAGTCATTTGCTCCATCATCTTGAGGAAATTTGGTTCAGCTTGAGAGACAGAAGGTTGATTAGAAAGGGCTGGATTTGGAGCCTCAGGAGCTTTCGGAGCACCTGCCACTTCAGTCTCCTCAGATTCTTCCTCTTCCACAGACTCCTCCCCCTCCTCATCTTCAGCTTCCCCCAATCTACTTCTAGGCCCTTGAGAAACACCAGGATAACCACCCAATAGTCCAGAGAATGATCTTGATCTTCTAGACTTCACACCTCCTCTTCTGGAGGGTGCTGCTCCTTCCATTGGTGGTCTTCTGTCCAAATTTGCACTCACTTGATGAACTGATGGTGTGCGGTCAAGAGGAGCCCTTGGTGTAGGAGTGAGAACAGCTTGATGTCTCTGGGATCTTGTATTCTTGGCTGGTGTGCTATGCTGAACTGGCATAATGAAAGAAGAATGAATAAAAACTTGATGATACTTTGAATAAATTAAGGCTTGACCAAATCAAATTAAATGAGAATATTGATGATCTTGAAGAATCAATAAACAGTCTTGAAGTGAATCAATATGAATAAATCTTGAAGAGTGAAGATGACAAAGTCAAATTCTTATGAATAATAAATTTCAATCAATAAGTCAAATCAAGTCAATCAAAATCAAATCAATTAAGTCTTGAGGAATTCAATCAATATCTTCAAAAATCAATTCAATTTTCTTGAGGAATCAAATTCAAATCAATCAATTAAATCAAATCTTGAAGATAAATCAGCTATCTTGATTAATCAAATCAAGTCAATCAAATCAAATCAAATCAATCAAAGTTAATTCAAAATCTTGAGGTGAAATCAATGTCTTGAGGAATCAATCAATCAATCAATAATCTTGAGAAATTTCAAAACCAAAATCACTGAATACCCCAAATCAAATAACCCTGAATGATGAATCAATTAACCCAACTAATTCCAAGCAATAAAACCTGAATAAACCTGAATTCAAACAAAAGAGAAATGAAGATGATAGAGAATAAAGTGAATTGGTCAGCAGAATAGAGAAATTAGAAAGAATAAATTTTCATGAGAATGAAATGAGAGAGATGAAAATTGATGAAAATCATAAAATCATTAAAGTTCATAATCATTAAAAGATCATAATAGAAGAATGAGAGAAATGAATAAAATGAATGAAAAGAAAGAAGCAATTATGAGTTAATTAAAATAATGTCACAGGGGCTCTTCTAAATGAAGAGGGCCTGGCACTCAGTGAACAGACTTACTTAAGGAGGGCTCAAAATACTCAAGAACAGGATAGACAGAATGCAAGTATAAATTCCTGATAAAAGAATAAGAGTACTAAGAAAAAGAAATAACAATAAGTAATAAATAGAGAGCCAACCACTAAGTAATCCTGAGTCACTGTTTCAACCTGTTCAGAAAAGAGAAAAGGAATTAATAAGGATATGGCCACCAGGACTCTACTGAACAGGTGAGGGAAGGCTAAGACTAACTTAATAAGTAATAAAATAATATTCCAAAAGTGAGAATAAAATAATATTAAATAATAAATCAACTATTGTAATTAACTGGGGGAAAAACCCCCAGGTGGGTGAAGAGGGGCTGGTATATGTGAGAAATGCCAGCCTTGGAGTTTGAGTGTTGAGATACTTGCCTGTATGCTGGAAGAAGTTGGATGTGGGATTGAATCCTGTATTGGTGAATCCAATACAGGTGATACAGTCAATACAGGTGTTTGCGCCTGTATTGATGAATCCTGTATTTGAGTCTTGCCTGTATGGAACTGTATTGAGGTATGAAAACTGTATTGGGTGAATTGTTGAATGAAACCCCCTTGCTGATTGGGTTTTGAAGGGTATCCATGATATAATGATTTGCTGATGATGATTGGAAATGCCCCTGCCTCCTTGGCTGTGACACCTTCATTCTTCTTAAATTTTATTCATTCTTGTCTTGAGTGTCTTCATTAAACTTTTCTTGAGTCCTCATGGCTTTTGAAAAGGGGGTGACCTGGGCTTATGTCCCAAGAACACCTGATTTCATCATAATTTTAATCTTGAGAGTGTTGGCATGAAATGGCCAATACTTGAGGTTTTGGACCATTTCAGAAGTCCTGGCCAAAATCCCTGATTTTGTGATTAAAGGGGTTTTTGGCCAATTTGTGTAAAAATGTGCAAATGTGCATATATGCCATAATGGTATATATTGGTGAAAAAGTTGGAAAAAAATGATTAATGGTGAAAAAATGGCCTTATAATGGATTCTGGCCATTTTGCGCATTTTTGTGCAAAATGTGCAAATGTGCAATTATGATGAAATGGGCCAAAAAGGTCGTTTGAAGCCCTTTGACAAGATAAAGAGGCCTTTTGCGCAAAAGTGCGCAAATGCGCAAATTTGGCAACATGCATAATTAAGCATATTTTGATGAAAAATGATGAAAATAAGCTATTTTGAAGTTTTGAGGTTTGATATGGCCATTTGTGCCAAAGTGCATAAACTCATGAAATTGGCCAATTGGGCCATTTGAAGCAGTTTCTTTTCTTTTTGATCTTGATTTCTTCTTGAATGTATTGCTTCTTATCCCCTCCTTGACTGGTCAATTTCCATAAATGCCTTGCTGATTGGGTTTTGGCTTTCAATTTTGATCTTAAGGAATGAGTTTAAGGCTGACTTGAAGAGGCTTTGATGAGGGTTATCTGTAGCTGGTCTTTACCATTACTAGTGTTTTTCTCTTTGATCATTGAATGAATTGACTCAAAAAAATGATGTGGGAGTGATGACTACTGCTTTTGAAATAAGAAATAAAAATGAAAATAAAAATAGAACATACAAGTAAAAGAAAATGAAATAAAATGAAAATGAAAAAGAAATGAGAGAAAAAAGGGAGTAAAGAAAGAAATAAGAACTGCCTGAGGGTTGTACTTCTTGTGGTGAGTTGCTTGATTTTGGCCAAAATGTTCTGAAAGATAAAATCAAGCATTTGATGCTCACAGCGTGGCCAAGGTAATGTTTTACAAGAAGTAGAGCCCTCAGGGATGAATACCAGGAGATGGAACTTACTTTCATAACTTCCACTTCCCACCAAGCACCATAAATGAAGAGAAATTATGCCATAACATGAATTGTGGTAATGAATGTCTTGAAAGATAATTTATGACATTATTAAAGAAGAAAATAATATAAGAGAAAAGATTGGGCCATATCTTGATGAAAGGTCCAAAATCTTGAGGGTATGATGTTGCAACGCCTTCTGAACCTGTCCAAAGAATTGACAAGTGCTCACAAAGTGGCCAAGGTGATGCTTACAACAAATTTGGGTAGAATACCACCTTAAAGGGGCATGCCAGGAGAGGAACTTACTTTCATAAACTCCAATCCCCACCAAGCACCATAAATCAAACTCTTGAGGCATTTGGGCCAGGCTTGTCTGGATACAATGTGTGAAGATCCTTGACAAGGTCTGGGGAGCTGGTAAGGCTGGAAGCTAGCTCCCAAGTTGTTTGTTCTGTGTCTTCATTGAATCCTTTCCACTCCACTAAATACCATAATAAACCTCTCTTGAGTTTTGAGTCCAGAACCTGAGCCACTTCCCATTCTTCTTGCTCTTCCACTATTACTGGAGGTGGTGGCAATTGGTGTTGATCTGGGATAGTTGATTGCTTCAATGGTTCTAACAAGGACACATGGAAGACAGGGTGAACTGACTTCCATTGTTGAGGCAACTTGAGGTGATATGCATGGCTGCCAATCTTCTTGAGAACTTCAAAGGGTCCCAGCCATCTTTCTGAAAGTTTCTTGGTGGGTCTTGTTGTCTTGATGTTCTTGTAAGCTAGCCATATTTTGTCCCCAGGTTGGAAATCAGCTGGAATTGCTCTATTTATACCTGCATACTCCTTAAAATGCTTTATTTCTGACTCTAATTCTTCTTTGGCAACTTGCTGTACTGATTGGAGTTTTGATGATAACTTTCCAGCAGGTGTATCTTGAGAAATGTGAATTGAACCAAAGCTGGGATTTCTTCCATAAATGGTGAAAAATGGTGACTGTTTTGTTGATGAATGTTCTGCATTATTATAGGCAAATTCAGCCAGAGGGAGCCAGGTGTGCCAGTCATCTTGATGGTAACTGACATACATCCGAAGATACTGTTCTAGAATCTGATTTACCCTCTCTGTCTGTCCATATGTTTCAGGGTGAAAGGCAGTTGAAAGATCTCTTGATATCTTGAGCTGCTGACACAATTGAGTCCAAAATGATGAAAAAAATAATGAACCTCTATCACTAACAATACTGATTGGAAGACCATGTTTGGAAAAGACATGATTTGTGAGCCTGTGAGGTATGTTTAACATACCCATAAGGCCACAAATGATTTTATAAACAATTAAATTTGTCTTAAACAGACTTTTTAGTTGAATTTAAAATAAAAAATAATAAAAAATAAGTATAACTTTTTTTTGGATAAACAAAGTTATAATTATTATGTCATTTTTGGATTCTACACCAAAAATAACCTAGGGTACACCCATAGGGTGTTATACCCAAAAACACTTATTTCTTGTGTTATTAGAAGATTTAAGAATCTCACAGTACTAATGTAACTTTTCTAACATTTTTTTAAATTGTTAAATTTAAGCTTAATTAAGCTTAAATTTAAAGTTACATAAGGTTTATGCAACTTTACCAAAATTTTAGTTAAAATTGAGGTGTGGTGTATATTTACTGAATTGGCTAAGGATTTGCCATACAGAATGTAAATCCTGCGTGAGCTCAATTTAAAAGGGTTTAAGGCCATAGTATGGCTTTAAATAAATAAAAGGGCAAAATCCACGCAAAAAGGTGGGACAAAGGAAAAAGACCAAATAGAGCTGGGGTACCCAACTTTTTGGATCTGCAAGGATTCAATTAAGGTTGTCCACCTGTATTGGAGGATTTTCAACCTTATTTAAACTTTAAGATTAGACTTTGATCCAACCTTAAGGTTTAAACTGGTTTTATCCTAAATTGGACAGGAATTTCAAGCTGCCAAGAGGGTAAATCCCAATAAGCAGGCTTGGAATCAAGGTTTTAAGAACTGTCAAAGCTTAATCAAGCTTAAAAAGCTTAAATAAGCTTAAAACTTTAAAGTTTCAATCATCAAAACCTTATCAAAACTTAAGGTTTTGTGTGTATTGCTATTTTACGTGGAAAAATAGTAATAACTTCAAAAATTCATTAAAAATCCAAATCTTAATGGATTTGCTTGAAAATTTCACACAGCTTAGAATTTAATATTATCAATATATAAATTAAATTTTAAGTATCTTTTATTAATAGGTTTCCTGGGTAATTAGCCTGGAAAATTACTTTTTAATTAAGCTTAAAGAAAATTATGATTTCTTTAAAAATTAATTAAAAATTCAGTTTAAGAGATTTCTGCTTGAAACTCTGATTTTATGTTGTTCATTTGATGAACTTTAATATAAATAAACTTATTTTATATTAAAACTTAAAATAATTAAACTAAATGAGGATTAAAGTTACTTGGAGTTAAGAATAACACTGGTAACTTTAAATTGGAAGTAAAAATAAGTTGCCTTAAGTTAAGAACTTAATTTTTAAGCATGGTTTTTCAGTTTTGACCTGAGCACGCCCTCTACATCCATTATGAATCATGAGAGCTGCTCTGTAGACATAAAAAGAGTCTTTTCATCACTGTTTTTGTCCATAATTAATAATCAATCCAATCATATTAGACATTTAAACAGGTAAAGTTTTATTAAATATAAAATCTTATTATTAAAAGTAATTCTTAAGTTATTTTTATTCTTTATTTATTAAATTAAAGAATTGAAGTCATAGAATTCAGATTATTGTTGTAATCATCTATAATAACTTTTATTATATAAAATTTTCATCTTAAATATCTTTCAAAATCCACAAATTCCTCTCAAAAACTCTTTAATCATAAATTTTAGTATAAAAAGTTGTTTTATCTTTGATTTTATTGATTTTTGGCGTGTTTTTAACTTATAATCATTATTTAATATAATAACTGTTGTTTTATAACTTGTTGTATTAAATAAATATTATAAGTAAGTTTTCTTTAAAGTTCTATATTTTTTTTATCTATCATTAGTTTTTTTATATAGAATTTTATTCTATAAAGAATTATTTCTGCACTGTGTGTGATTAATTCTTTTTATAAATAATATTTATATTATTTATAAGTGGTTAATATTCTTATTTTCCACGTGTAATTGTCTCATTAAGAGCTTTACACTTCTTATTGTTATAACTGTCAGTGACTATAACAATAATAGAATAATTATAATTTATTATAATTATTATATTTTTTTTTATTATTATATTATTATAATAATAATTAAATCTATTTTTTTTATATAATTATTTTTAATAATTATATTTAAATTTGTGGTTATAATATTTCACTATATTATATTTTTCTACTGAGGACAGTCATAGTACTCTTGATATTGTTACTATTATCAAGAGTTTCATAGACAAACCTTACATTTGGGGGCCTGGCCGTGATTTTAAACCAATTTTTGGGACATAAATCATATTCTAGACCTTATTTTACTGTTTTTTGACGTAAAATTGCCATATTTGTCTTAATATTGGCTTTTTTGGGACTTATCCCTTATAAATAATCTTTATAATATTAATAAAGTTATTTTTTCTTAAGAATATTGTTTGAAACAATATACTATTGAGTGACTTGGAATAAATTTCTTTTGTCTAACTAGTGGCTTTTTCACATCACAGACTTGAAATTTATTCTTTGAGTTATTCTAGTATAAAGTGAATAATAATATAATTTTGATTAATTAACTTGTTAATTGCATAATTATTATTTCTTTAAAGAAAATAATAAATCAAATAAAAAATCTTTAAAAATAAAAATCTTTACTAAAAACATTTTTTCTTTTTATCTTAGACATTTTTCTTTATTTTTGACGTAATTTGCCATAAATTACATAAAAACAACTTTATTCAATAAGTTGAGTTTATAAGTTATTTTTATTATTTGATAAAATAACTTATATTTTTTAATTTCTCTAGTGTCTTCCATCAGAGAAAATTCTTCAGACTCTGAAGCCTCAGAGTCCAGTATTGAAATTCAAACCAGCCCAGCACCAAGGGGTTTAATAACCAAAGAGCCCTTTAAAGGTCCTGCAGGTGAATTCAATCCACTTTTACTCTAATTTTTATTAAAATTGACGTGAAATGACTCCTACTAGAAGTGGAAGCAACTACTCCATCCAATCAAATGGATCTGGACCAGGACATTCCAGCCATAAATCCAAAAGGCAAGAATGTCCTCCCAGAGGAGAGGCACAAATGGAGGATGCCAGAACTTCCACCAGTTCCCAAAGGTTAGCCAGCACCTTTGAACCTCTTATTGAGAGTCCAGAAGCTGACATAACTGCTATTGCTGTTAGACCTGAACCATTTCCAACAGGCAACTGTGGAAATTTATCAATCCCAATGGAAAAACTGGTTCCTGGCGTCAAAACAACAAGAGTGGGAACTCCTTCCAAGTCTTTGGATAGGCACCATGAACTCTTATCTTCAAGTGAAGAAGTTCATGGGGCCAGAAAAGACAGAAGATCTTCTATTGGGTTGGACACCAATGTCTGTCAAAGGACAAGTCCAACAGATAAAAGCTTGGTTGAAAAACCAAAGCATGTTATCAGAAGACCAGAAGAAGAAGTTGGCCCAGGGCAAGGACAACAGCCAAGTGGAAGCTCCTCAAGCATCCACCAGCAAAAATCCGCCTCAACAAGTGCCAAACAAGCCCAAGCAAGCCCCAAAGACCAACCAGAAGGGCAAGCAAAAGGCAAAGGGAAAGGCAAAGCCCAAGTGGAACAAGCCCTACCCTCAGAATTACAGAATTCCAAAGAAGGAAAAGACAGCCATGGACAATGTGTTCAATATGGCAAGAACTTTGATGGAATTCAAAAACAAGGAGGAGGAAAGATTGAACCAATCCTTTCCAAAGAAATAGACCCTGTACAGCTTGTAACTTACTTTGAATCTTGTAATAAAGAAATTATGGCAAAATTTAAAGCATTTGATCATGTCCAACAAAAGCTGGGCAATGAGATAGTACAAGTTAAAGACCAACAAAAGACCATTATTGGCCTTGAAAATGTTAATAAGGAAAATATTTTGTCTTTGACGCAAATTTGTGAAAGACTTGAGCATAAAGTTACCTTACTCAATCAACCAGATGAGAATTCAATTTCTTTTATAACTGGACAGTTAAGAGAATTGAAAATACAAGTTCAAAACTTGGAAAATTCAACTGGCCACAATGCAGCTCTTTTTCAAGAACAATTGGAAAAAAGTGATAAAGCAAGACTTGAATTGAAAGAAGATATTCAATCAAGTATTAATAATATATCACTAAAAAATGAATTGCCAAGGCAATCCACACCATTTCTTGACAGAAATGATCTTAACTTGAATAATGATTTACATCATACAATTTCAAGTAATGATGTGGAAACTGCTTGCAATTACAAAGACATTCCAAGATTAGAGGAATGGCCAACCTTCAGTGGTGAAGGAGAATATAATCATATGGAATTTATGAAAACAATTGATATGTTCAAAGAAGACTTTAACATACCAGATGAATACATAAGTGCCAGATTACACTCATTATTTACCAAATCAGCTAAGAAATGGTATTATAAAATGAGACAAGACCATGGAAAACATTCCTGGCCTTGGTGGAAAGAACAAGTTATTTCCAAATGGGCAAATGATTCCTGGAGATTTAGAATGGAAAATTCTTTTGAGGAAGCCATTTTTAATATTGAGAGGGACAGGCCCATGACTTGGTTTCTTAAACAGAAGGACAGATTAACTGCCCTTCATCCTGATATGTCTGAACCAATGGTACATAAAAGGATATTAAGAAAGTGTGGTGGTGACCTAGAGCATGCTATAAGAAGCAGATGTATTGAGCCTTGCTCTACAGAAGATTATATCAATGCTATGGAGGATATCACTACTAGAACAAAAATTGGAAGAAATTGGTATAAACCCCCAATAGACAACAAGACTAGTGGGAAACCAATTTCAAAACCAAATAAACCACATGACAGACCTCCTTTGAAATGTCATAAATGTGGAAGCACATCTCATTTAGCAAACACTTGTCCAAAAAAGACAAGAGTCAATGAGATAAGTGTAGAAAAAGCGGAAGACACAAAAGAAACTAAGGTAGCTTTACATGAAAGTGATTCTGAACCTTCAGAAGAAGAAGAAACATCAGAAGAACTTAGTATAGAGAATATTAATGTTTCTTTTGAGGTCACTGAGGTACATACTCACTTACCACAGTACAGTGATGAATGTATGGATCTCATACATGTGCAAGATGCCAGAATGCAAAAAACCAAACCTGCCAGAGGTAAAGGTTATACAGCTGGGTCATCTTGTATCACTAATATTGTGATAAATAACACAGAAGCCAAGATACATCTTGACTCAGGTGCTTTTTGCACTTGTGTTGGGAAAGATTATCTTGACAAAATTTATACCAATTGGCAAGACAAGTTGATGCCAATTGAAGGTGTAAAATTCAGCAGTGCTAGCCAGAATATGCATCCTTTGGGTATATTTGAAGCTACAATAATATTTCCTCACCCTGCAGGAAGTATGAGATTGAAAGCTGAATTTGTTGTTATGAATAATTGTACTTCACAACACTTTATACTTGGGAATGATTATCTCAATATCTATGGTATTGATATTAATAATTATAAGGACAGATATTTCACTATAGGGGAAAATAAAAGGCAAAAATTTGCTTTTTCTCCAGAAAGAAAAGAAATTACTGTCATTCAACAAGTAAAAAATGTTAATAAAGAAAAATTTGTGTCAGATCAATTAAGTGAAGCACAAATTGGTCCTGAATTAACACCAGAAATGAAGGAAGAACTTATTGAAATTTTATTTCAATTTCAAAAAGCCTTTGCTTCTGATGATGAACCACTTGGGGCTATAAAAGGCCATGAAGTGGATATCATGCTTAACGTGGAGAGACCTTATCCCCCACTATTAAGAAGACCAGCTTACCCAGCTAGTCCTAGGGCTAGAGAAGCATTAGAAAGTCATATTCATGAACTAATGAAACTGGGAGTTCTTAGAAAAGTTGGACACAATGAGGAAGTAGAAGTCACAACTCCAGTAATCATTACTTGGCATAATGATAAGTCAAGGATGGTTGGGGATTTTAGGGCATTGAACACCTATACTATTCCAGACAGGTATCCAATCCCTAGAATCCATGAGACTTTGACTCAATTATCCAAAGCAAAGTTTATTACTTCCATGGATGCTCTTAAAGGCTTCCATCAGAATGTTTTAACACCTCATGCAAGGAAATTATTGAGAATAATAGCTCATTGTGGTATTTATGAATATTTGAGGATGCCTTTTGGTATTAAAAATGCACCCTCTCATTATCAAAGAATGATGAATACCATATTCCCACATGAATTATCAGAGGGATGGTTAATCATTTATATTGATGACATTATCATTTGTTCAGAAACCTGGCAATCACATTTAGAGAGACTTTCATTAGTACTTAAGAAAATTCTACAAGTGAACATGAAAATTTCTCTTAAAAAATGTAATTTTGGGTTTCATGAGTTGAAAGCTCTGGGACATGTAGTATCAGGACTAAGCCTTGGTGTTGACAAAAACAAAGTGGCTGCAGTTTTACTGAAACAAATGCCCCAGAACAAAAAAGAGATGATGTCTTTCTTAGGATTTGCCAGTTATTACAGGCAACACCTTAAAGATTTTGCAATCCATGCCAGATCATTATACAGAATTTGTGATCAACAAACTGTTTTTGAAATGACACAGGAGAGAATTCAAGCATATGATAAAATCAAGTATGCCTTGACCAATGCACCATTATTATTGATGCCAGACTGGAAACTTCCTTTTAAGCTGTATATTGATGCATGTGGTGATGGTTTAGGAGCTGCTCTTCATCAAGTTCAAATTGTCAATGACAAACCTTATGAAGGTCCAGTTTGTTTTATTTCAAGACAAATTAAACCTACTGAGGCAAGATATGGAGCTAGCCAAATGGAGTGCCTTTGCCTTGTTTGGGCTCTGGAAAAACTTCATTATTATCTTGATGGTAGTGTGTTTGAAGTAATTACTGATTGTAATGCAGTGAAATCACTTCTTAACATGAAGACTCCAAACAGACACATGTTAAGATGGCAGATTGCTATACAGGAGTATAGAGGCAACATGACCATAGTACATAAAGCTGGAAATATTCATAAGAATGCTGATGGCTTAAGTAGATGGGCATTACCCAATACACCTGATAATCCTGCCTATGTTCCTACAAGTGCAGAACCTCAAATCCCAATTGAAGGAATCAATATCACAGATGTTGGAACAGAATTCTTTGAAGAGGTTAGAGAAAGCTACAGGCAAGATAAGAATTGTCATATTCTTACTGCTCTACTTGACAAAGATTGTAAAGATGTAGCCTTGGCTAATTCTCTGGATGATATTTGGAAAACATCTTATGATAATGGAAGATTTCATTTGTTTGATGGTATACTATATCATAGATCTAAACACACATGTGTCATGGTCCTATGTAGTAGAATGTTGATTAACACAATACTACTAGAATGCCATGATAACAATTATTCTGGACATCTGTCTGAAGACAGAACAATGGAAAGAATTAAGACATGTGCCTGGTGGCCATCTTGGAGAAAAGATGTCATTGAGTACTGTCATAGTTGTGATAGATGCCAGAAAGCCAATAAAGCTACTGGTAAAAGGTTTGGTTTAATGATCCATATTCAAGAACCAAGTACCCCATGGGAAGTGGTTCACATGGATTGGGTAACTGCTTTACCACCTGGAGGTGATAAAAGTTACAATGCATGTCTTGTTATTGTGGACAGATATAGCAAAACACCAATCTTTTTACCATGTCATAAAGATGACACAGCTATGGATACAGCTCTTCTAATTTGGAACAGAGTCATATCCCATACTGGTCTCTTTAAAAATATCATTAGTGATAGAGACCCAAAATTCACATCAGCCTTATGGACTAATCTACATAAGCTTTTGGGTACAAAATTATCATTTTCAACAGCCTACCATCCACAAACAGATGGACTAGCAGAAAGAATGATTCAAACCCTTGAGGACATGATCAGAAGGTTTTGTGCTTATGGGCTGGAGTTAAAAGATTCTGATGGCTTTACCCATGATTGGTGTACTCTTATACCAGCATTGGAATTAGCCTACAAGACCTCCATCCATGCTTCAACAGGCAAGACTCCTGCAATGTTGGAAAAAGGATGGAACCCCAAACTTCCAGTTGATACTTTGAAAAAAGATTTGGTTGACATTCATCCAACTGCTTCAAGCTTTAAGCTGCTGCTTGATAAAGTGAGACATCATGCAAATCAAAGCATGAATGATGCCTTTGAATATGCTAAGCAGAAATGGGATAAAAGTCATAAGACACCAGAATTCAAAGTAGGGGACTTAATACTAGTTTCAACCTTGAACTTTAATAATATTAAAGGTCCAAAGAAATTGAAAGATTCCTTTGCAGGACCATTTATTATTAAAGCCCTCCATGGGACAAATGCAGTACAAGTAGAACTGTCAGGAGAGTTAGGAAACAAACATCCAACTTTCCCCGTCAGTCTTGTAAAGCATTACACATCAAGTGATAAGGAATTATTTCCTTTGAGAAATGAAACACCCTTAGAAGTACCCCCACTTGAACCAAGTGAGGAAAAGAAAGTACTGAAAGTCTTAAAAGAAAGAAGACTTAGGGGTAAAAATGAAAGAGAATACTTAGTCAGGTACAGAAATCCACAACATGAAGATGAGTGGGTTGAAGAAAGTAAGATACCTGATTCCCAAAAGTTTCTCAGAAGATTCAGACATGAGAGAAGACCAATTCCTCAATAAAAGTTTGAATTGTGTGCTTTACATACTTGAACAGTATAAGTAGAGAGGTTGGACAGTGGATTATACCCCCCCCAAATAACTTGGGGGTATACTATAAAAGAAAATTGTGGTACAATTTTTTTTGGTGGTAGGGAATGTGAGCCTGTGAGGTATGTTTAACATACCCATAAGGCCACAAATGATTTTATAAACAATTAAATTTGTCTTAAACAGACTTTTTAGTTGAATTTAAAATAAAAAATAATAAAAAATAAGTATAACTTTTTTTTGGATAAACAAAGTTATAATTATTATGTCATTTTTGGATTCTACACCAAAAATAACCTAGGGTACACCCATAGGGTGTTATACCCAAAAACACTTATTTCTTGTGTTATTAGAAGATTTAAGAATCTCACAGTACTAATGTAACTTTTCTAACATTTTTTTAAATTGTTAAATTTAAGCTTAATTAAGCTTAAATTTAAAGTTACATAAGGTTTATGCAACTTTACCAAAATTTTAGTTAAAATTGAGGTGTGGTGTATATTTACTGAATTGGCTAAGGATTTGCCATACAGAATGTAAATCCTGCGTGAGCTCAATTTAAAAGGGTTTAAGGCCATAGTATGGCTTTAAATAAATAAAAGGGCAAAATCCACGCAAAAAGGTGGGACAAAGGAAAAAGACCAAATAGAGCTGGGGTACCCAACTTTTTGGATCTGCAAGGATTCAATTAAGGTTGTCCACCTGTATTGGAGGATTTTCAACCTTATTTAAACTTTAAGATTAGACTTTGATCCAACCTTAAGGTTTAAACTGGTTTTATCCTAAATTGGACAGGAATTTCAAGCTGCCAAGAGGGTAAATCCCAATAAGCAGGCTTGGAATCAAGGTTTTAAGAACTGTCAAAGCTTAATCAAGCTTAAAAAGCTTAAATAAGCTTAAAACTTTAAAGTTTCAATCATCAAAACCTTATCAAAACTTAAGGTTTTGTGTGTATTGCTATTTTACGTGGAAAAATAGTAATAACTTCAAAAATTCATTAAAAATCCAAATCTTAATGGATTTGCTTGAAAATTTCACACAGCTTAGAATTTAATATTATCAATATATAAATTAAATTTTAAGTATCTTTTATTAATAGGTTTCCTGGGTAATTAGCCTGGAAAATTACTTTTTAATTAAGCTTAAAGAAAATTATGATTTCTTTAAAAATTAATTAAAAATTCAGTTTAAGAGATTTCTGCTTGAAACTCTGATTTTATGTTGTTCATGTGATGAACTTTAATATAAATAAACTTATTTTATATTAAAACTTAAAATAATTAAACTAAATGAGGATTAAAGTTACTTGGAGTTAAGAATAACACTGGTAACTTTAAATTGGAAGTAAAAATAAGTTGCCTTAAGTTAAGAACTTAATTTTTAAGCATGGTTTTTCAGTTTTGACCTGAGCACGCCCTCTACATCCATTATGAATCATGAGAGCTGCTCTGTAGACATAAAAAGAGTCTTTTCATCACTTTTTTTGTCCATAATTAATAATCAATCCAATCATATTAGACATTTAAACAGGTAAAGTTTTATTAAATATAAAATCTTATTATTAAAAGTAATTCTTAAGTTATTTTTATTCTTTATTTATTAAATTAAAGAATTGAAGTCATAGAATTCAGATTATTGTTGTAATCATCTATAATAACTTTTATTATATAAAATTTTCATCTTAAATATCTTTTAAAATCCACAAATTCCTCTCAAAAACTCTTTAATCATAAATTTTAGTATAAAAAGTTGTTTTATCTTTGATTTTATTGATTTTTGGCGTGTTTTTAACTTATAATCATTATTTAATATAATAACTGTTGTTTTATAACTTGTTGTATTAAATAAATATTATAAGTAAGTTTTCTTTAAAGTTCTATATTTTTTTTATCTATCATTAGTTTTTTTATATAGAATTTTATTCTATAAAGAATTATTTCTGCACTGTGTGTGATTAATTCTTTTTATAAATAATATTTATATTATTTATAAGTGGTTAATATTCTTATTTTCCACGTGTAATTGTCTCATTAAGAGCTTTACACTTCTTATTGTTATAACTGTCAGTGACTATAACAATAATAGAATAATTATAATTTATTATAATTATTATATTTTTTTTTATTATTATATTATTATAATAATAATTAAATTTATTTTTTTTATATAATTATTTTTAATAATTATATTTAAATTTGTGGTTATAATATTTCACTATATTATATTTTTCTACTGAGGACAGTCATAGTACTCTTGATATTGTTACTATTATCAAGAGTTTCATAGACAAACCTTACATGATTAATGAATATTTGAGCTAAGTCCAAAGCAGTGATTGTTGAATAAGTTGGAATAAATATTGCCATTTTTGAAAATCTGTGTACAACTACTAAAATTGAATCAAAGTTGCTTGACAAGGGCAATTGAGTGATAAAGTCCATTGATAAAGAATTCCAAGGACCAGATGGAATTTGAAGAGGCTTGAGTAATCCAAACTTTTTATGGTGGATGTTCTTGTTTCTTGAACATTGCTGACATGAGGACCCATAGTCCTTGATGATTTGATTCATGCAAGCCCAATAAAAATCCCTCTTGATGCACTTGAGGGTCTTCTCCTGGCCAGGATGGCCAGCCAACGGTGAGTCATGACGCTTTTAAATAATGTCCAATTGAATCTCATGATTGCTTGGAATGACTACTCTATCCTTGAACAATAATAATTTTGCTTGAGGTTCAAGAGAATAGTCTGGGACTGATTCTCCTCTTGCTAATTTCTTGAGGATTTCCTTATAATCTTTGTCTTGCCATACTTGTCTTTGAATTTGATCAACTACATCTGAAAACATATCAACTTTTATTGGAAATAATCTTGACTCTTGAATTTCATTTTGCTTGAGAACTTGATGAAAGCTTTGAGGATTCTTGCTGATGAAATCCACCCCCCTCTCTGGGTACATGTCGTCCTGACGTGATAAGGCATCTGGTAAGGTGGCCAGCCTGCCTGGGCAGTAAATGATGATAAAATGGAATTTAGATAGAAATTATGCCCAACGGGCTTGACGATGAGTAAGGACTTTAGAGGACATAAAATACTGAAGGGAACAATGGTCTGTCAAGACCTCAAAGGAATCAGAAAGAGAAAGGAGAAAAGCTCTCCAGCCCTTGAGAGCCCAAACTATGACAAGGAGTTCCTTGTCATGAATTTCATAGTTGAGTTCAGCTGGTAAGAGCTTGCGACTATCAAATGCAATGGGATGCTTTCCTGAGTCATTCACCTGACTCAGTACAGCAGCCAAGGCATAATCAGAAGCATCAGTCTCTACAATAGCTGGTAGGGAAGGATTAAAATGAGAGAGAATAGGAGCAGTGGTGAAAGCTTCTTTGAGTATTTGAAACTGACTAAGGGCTTCCTCATTGAAGATAAAGGGAGAATCTTTTTTAATGAGGGAAGTGAGAGCAGAGAGCTTTTTGGAATAATTTTTAATGAAACAATGATAAAAGTTGGCAAAGCCAAGAAAAGATTGGAGGGCCTTGATGTTCTTGGGCTGAGGCCAATTGAGTATTTGTTGAACCTTTGAAGAATCCATCTTGAGGCCATCACTTGAAACAACATAGCCCAAGTATTCCACACTTGAGGCATGGAATACACACTTTGAGGCTTTAGCAAACAAATTATTGCCTCTCAGTCTGTGGAGAACAGAGGCCACATGTTTAACATGTTCATCCAAAGAGCTAGAGAAGACCATAATATCATCTAAGTACACTACAACAAAAATATCCAAATAATCTGCAAAGATATCATTCACAAGATTTTGTAATGAAGCTGGAGCATTGATTAAGCCAAATGGCATAACCAAATATTCATAACTGCCATATTTGGTTCTGAAGGCAGTCAAGTGCTCATCTCCCTCTTTGATTCTCAAGAGGTTATAAGAACCACGCAAATCTATCTTGGAGAAGATAGTAGCACCATTAAAGACGGTAAGAAGCTGATTCATTGGAGGAACAGGATACCTGTTCTTCCTAGTGACAGTATTAAGTTTGAGGTAGTCAACACACAAACGAAGGCCACCATCCTTTTTCTTAACAAAAAGGACAGGTGCTCCTGTTGAAGAGGAGCTTGGCCTGATGAAACCTTTCTCTACATTCTCTGAGATGTAGGCCTGCAGTGTTTCTGACACATTCTTTGATAAAGAGTAGATAACACCAACTGGAGGCAGAAGACCCTCCAGTTTGATATTATGATCACAGGCACGGTGTGGAGGAAGTTTCTCTGCTTTCACTTTGGAGAATACATCCAAATATTTGTCATAAACAGGAGGGACTACCTTAAGCACAGCTTCAATCTCTCCAGGCTCTTCCTCCTCATACCACTGCTCCTCCAAGGAGGCATGAAAAGCTAAAGGAGGAATGTCCATATCCCCTTGAAAGAGATGAAGTGAAGATATAGCAACATCTTCTCCAACATATTTTATCTCTTTGAAGACTTCATCTCTTAATGAAAGTAATGACTGAGAGGGAAAAATGGAGGGGTTATGGACAGAAGGAGGAAGGGAAGGTGTCTTAAGTTCACCAACCAGGGCAACACTGTTGACAGCAGTGGAAAAGTCATTACTAGTAGAAGAAATAATACCACTAGAATTCTTATGATTAGAATCATAGGTGATCAATCCATTTTTACAATCAATAATGGGATTCAAATGGTAAAGAAAATCATAGTCCAATATTAGGTCTTCTCCCTTGGGTGAATTTATGATAAGGAAATCCCATTCAAAGCTTGGGAAGGAAGGTAAATCAACAACTCACTTGGTATAATGGGTGATGAACAAGGAAGTGGCTTCACTGGAATCCAGAATGAAAAGAGGAATCTTTTCAGGGAGCTCTGAAATTGTCAATGAGTACTTGAGAACAAAATTCTTTGCAATAAAGGAGTTTGTAGCACCAGAATCAATGAGAATACTATAGAGAATATTAGAGATTGAAGAAAAAATAAGAGATTTTAAAGATTTCTTGACACTAGTATTCAGTGTGCACAATTGTGCTCTTGAAGGAAATAAGTGAGAACCATTGAACACATCATGATTCCCACTCAGGATTTTCCCTGCTTGCTAGGGGAGACTTTTGATGACCCTTGCCTCTTTTCAGGCCTCTTGAAGCATTGTTCAAATGGGTGCTTTGCACCACAATAATTGCACAAGCCCTCTTTAATCCTCCTCTCCTTTTCAGAACCAATTAATTTATTGTCCTTATTGAGGAGAGCAGCATGAGGCTTGTCTTTGGACAATTGAAAATTCTTCCCCTTCTTATTCTTCCTGTGATAAGGCTTCTGTGATGATGAACTTTGAGGGGGCTTGGAGGAGTTGGATTCACTGATTGGAGGCTTCATCTCTTGATGACTGCCCTTTTCCTTCTGCCTCTCATGGTACCTGGTATCTAATTCCAAGGTGATGTCCATGAGTTCTTGAAGGCTATCAAAGTTTCCAGGGTGAGAAGCCAATTGGTCCAACAATCTTGATGCCAAGCCTCTCCTATACACATGAATATAGGCCCTTTCCCCCCAGTCTCCAATTCTTGACATTAAATTTCTGAAATCAGCTATGTACAAGGAAACTTGACCAATTTCCCTCATCCTCAAATTGTCCAACTCTTGTTCAGCTTTTCTGACTTTACTGGGATCACCAAACAGAGCGAATAACTGGGTTTCAAATAACTGCCAGTTATTGAGGAGATAAGATGAGTCTTCATTGAAGATATTTGAGAGATAGGGTTCAATCCATTTGCCAGCTCTACCAGTAAGAAAAGAAGTTGAGTAAAGCACCTTCTTTCTCTCAGAGAAGAAGTTTGCTGGGTCATTATGAAAGATTAATTGACAGGATTGAATGAATCCTCTCAATTTATAAGCTTTAGTTTCATCAAAAGAATCAGGTGCCTTCATTGATGGAGTCTTGAATGCAGGGACTTTTGAAGTGTCCCTTTGGGAAACTGCCTGAGTGAGTTGCCCCATAAATTGAGTCATCTGCTCCATCATTTTGAGAAAATTTGGTTCTGCTTGAGAGACAAGAGGTTGATTAGGAGGGCTAGATTTGGCGCTTCAGAAGCTTCAGGGGCACCTGCCAAGGCAGCTGCTACTTCAGTTTCTTCAGACTCCTCCCCCTCTTCATCTTCAGCTTCCCCTAATCTGCTTCTAGGCCCTTGAGAAACACCAGGATAACCACCCAATAGTCCAGAGAATGATCTTGATCTTCTAGACTTCACACCTCCTCTTCTGGGGGGTGCTTCTCCTTCCATTGGCGGTCCTCTGTCCAAATTTGCACTCAGTTGATGAAATGATGGTGTGCGGTCAAGAGGAGCCCTTGCTGTAGGAGTGAGAACAGCTTGATGTCTCTGGGATCTTGTACTCTTGGCTGATGGGCTATGCTGAACTGGCATCATGAAAGAAGAATGAATAAAATCTTGATGATACTTTGAATAAAATAAGGCTTGACCAAATCAAATTAAATGAGAATCTTGATGATCTTGAAGAATCAATAAACAGTCTTGAAGTGAAAATACTCTGAGAAATCTTGAAGAATGAAAATGACAGAATCAAATTCTTATGGATAATCAATGCAAATCAATAAATCAATTCAAGTCAATCAAGTCAATCCAAAATCAAATCAATTAAGTCTTGAGGAATCCAATCAATATCTTCAAAATAAATTCAATCAAATCAAATCTTGAGGATAAATCAGCTATCTTGAGGAATCAAATCAAGTCAATCAAATCAAATCAATCAAAGTCAATTCAAAATCTTGAGGTGAAATCAATGTCTTGAGGAATAAATCAATCAATCAATCAATCTTGAGAAATTTCAAAATCAAAAATCACTGAATACCCCAAATCAATAAAATCCCTGAATGATGAATCAATTAACCCAAATAATTCCACTCAAATAACCTGATAAAAAACTGAATTCAGACAAAAAGAGAAATGAGAATGATAAAGAATAAAGTGAAATGGTCAGCAGAATTTTTGAAATGAGAAAGAGAATCAATTTTCATTTGAATGAAATGAATGAGATGAAAATTGATGAGAGATAATGAAATCATAAAAATCATAAAATCATAAAAAGATCATAATTGAAGAATGGGAGAAATGAATAAAATGAATGAAAGAAAAAGAAGAAATTATGAGTTAATTAAAATAATGTCACAGGGGCTCTTCTAAATGAAGAGGGCCTGGCACTCAGTGAACAGACTTACTTATGGAGGGCTCAGAAGGAATACTCAAATGATAAGAGTCATGGAGCAAGAGGATAAATTCCTAGTCATAAAGTAATAAGTATAAAAAGATATTAGAGAAAAACAAAAGCAATAATAAAGAGCCAACCACAAATAATCCTGTACCACTGTTTCAACCTGTTCAGAAAAGAGAAAAGGATTAATAAAGGATATGGCCACCAGGACTCTACTGAACAGGTGAGGGAAGGCAAAGACTAACTTAATAAATAATAAAATAATATTTCTTAATGAGAAATAAAATAGTATTAAATAATAAATCCAATATTTCAATTAACTGGGGGAAAAACCCCCAGGCGGATGAAGAGGGGCTGGTATATGTGAGAAATACCAGCCTTGGAGTTTGAGTGTTGAGATACTTGCCTGTATGCTGGAAGAAGTTGGATGTGGGATTGAATCCTGTATTGGTGAATCCAATACAGGCTATACAGTCAATACAGGTATTTGCACCTGTATTTGGTGAATCCTGTATTTGGGTCTTGCCTGTATGAAACTGTATTGAGGTCTGAAAACTGTATTTGGATCTAGCATGTATGAAACTGTATTGAGGTCTGAAAACTGTATTTGGAGAATGTTGAATGAAACCCCCTTGCTGATTGGGTTTTGAAGGGTATCAATGAAGTAATGATTGTTGAAGATGATTGGTAATGCCCCTGCCTCCTTGGCTGTGACAACAAGCATGACAGCCAAATACCATAAACCAATGGTAAAGCCAAGATACCACCAAAACATGGAGCTGAGAAAAATTGGCTCAAAAATTATTGAAAGAAAGAGGAAACTCACCACTTTCTAAATACAAAAGTCCCACCATCATAGGACAAGGAATAAAAAAGTTATTCCTGCTCAAAGTTGTTGCTGAGCATAAACCTTATTTTTCACCTCTCATCTGAAATGCAGAGGAAGAAACTTAACCCCATCAAATGGGCATTCAAGTTGAAGCCCTAGGTCAGGGCTATCTGATGGTACCAGCCAAACTGAGCTAGCATCAAAGTTACAGGAGTTATGGGCAAAATGAAGTCAAATAAGGGTGACAAAAATATTCACCTCCCATCTAACTTCTACAGTTTTAGTGTGAGATACCTAAAGGGGGGTCTTTTTGGAAAGAAAAAAATAAGGGATATCTGATGGTGCCATCCATTTTCCCATATCTCATCTAGAACAAAAGTTATGGGGCAAACAAGCTCCATACAGATTTTGAGCAAATCATACATATGTACAAATATTCTTGTACATGGCATAACTTTGCCATATTTAGATATAGCCATATCAAGGGAGGTACCACTGTGTAGAACACATACAGGGATACACAATGAATAAATTTTGAGCTTGATATCTCAAAAATTGACAAATTTATGGCAGTTTCAAGGTCAAAATCCCACAGTTAGACCAATACATCCTTAGTGTGGGATAATATCCCATAACTATGATTATGAGGTGTCAAACAGAAAAAAAAACTTTTTATACTTTAATACATCATAGTTTGGCCAATACTGGGCTCCTGCACAGGTTCTGTACAGCATTCTTTGTGTAATACACGTCAGAAGAGGGCTATGTGGTCCCCAGATGAAAATTTTCACCCTGTATTGGTGAAAACTTCCCAAATGCGGTTTCAAAACCACATCTGAGCCCAATACAGTCTATACAGGTCTTGTGAAAACCACAAGAAAGTCCTTTGGAGTGAAAAATCTTCATTCCCTCTATGTGGAAAGGTATAGAAGACTTTTTCACCCAAGTTTAGGATAAAAAGGGGCCTTTTCTCCACCAGAAAAGGTTTGCTCATCCTGCTCTTGAATTTCTACATAGTACAGCTGTCAAAAACAGTTATACTCTTGGAAAATAATCAGGTTATAATTATAATATTACTTATTTTAGTAGCTATTATAGTAAACCAACTGATTATTATTGCACCCAGGGATTTCTTTGAGCCTTTGAGATATGACCACATATCCAAAAAAGGTCACAAGAAAAACTTTATAATAATTATACTCTCAATAATTATCTTGAAGCCAGTGAAAATGCCAAAAATAGGCATAAAATTTGTATTAACTCAGAATCTAATGAGTGAACATGTGAAATAAGTTAAACCATTAGATTACTCATGGTAAAATACACATATATCATTTTTATGGAATTTTTGTAAAGTCAATAATTACTGAATAATAAGTAAGAATATCCTAAAAAAGATATAAAATATTACTTAGCTTAAAAACAAATGAAGAAAAATGGGAAATAAAGTGCACCATTAGATTTCCCATGAAAAACTACACATAAAACAATTTTATGTCAATTCTCTAAAGTCAATACTTAAGTAATTAAGCTGAATATATGCACTTTTGTGGTCAGTGCATACATTCATGGCTTTTAGCTAATATCTCTTAAAATATACATTATAGAGAGTTAAACAAAAGACAATTAACCACTTATTTACTGTAAGAACACAGATATGAACTTTATTTGACAAGCTATAAACAAGGTTATAACTTGTAAAGGGTTATTGAACAAAATTACTAGAGCTGTTGACCACTTTGTTGTGAAAGTGGTTCAAACTTAAAACAAAGTATATATTCAGGTTCTACTAGCTCATATGTGAAGAATGATGTAATTTTTAGCATAATATTTAAGGTAAAACCCCTTAAAAGCAAGGTTTGATGTTTAAGATATTGAATTTTGACAGAAAAGATGAGATACAAGAAAAATCATCAAAAATAGAGCTTTGATGATGTAATCAAATTCTCTGGGAAGTTTAATGAGGACATTTCAAGCTATCAGAATTTTTTCCCAGAATATCTGTAGCATTTATAACTCAAAGTTCATTAATTATCAAAGCTTAAGCTTAAATTTGATCATTTATGATCACTCACTGTAATCTTATTTTAAGTTTAACAGTCATATAAGTGAGAAAACTGGTGAATACTATTATACTATGATTAATACTAATAATATCCACAAAGCTTAGGCTTCTTCGGAGCTATGATGTCATCAAACTTCAAGTTATAGTGATAACTCTAAATAATGGCATAATAATGAGATACAATGGTTTGATCAAGATGTAATCATCACTAAACCTTGAAATACTTATCATTTCCTGTGGATACCATCCATACATGTCTACTAGAGGCCTACTGGACTCTAGAAGGGAGGAACTTACTATAAATAGAGCTCTTTTTACTCTATTCCCCCCCCAGATGCATCAAAACAATAAAACAATTAAATGAAAAGGGAAAATCTTTATTATTTACATATAGATATTCTATATTATCAAAGGAAAAATTTAATTATTATTATAATAATCAATATTGTCATGATTACTCCAATATTTCATTTGTTCTGTTATAATTCTCTTAAAAATCTTATTTACATGTAAAATCAAGAATATTTGTAATTTCTTTTATTTTTATTTGTAAATAAAATTTAAATAAGTTGTATTTACATTATTTGGCACAATATCTTTCAAGATTATTATATCAAGTGTTCCAAGTAGGTTATTTTTTCTTATTATAATAACTTCTCTCTATTATTACTATTGATAATTCTTTAATTTATATAAATAGTATTTATATTAATATATAGCTTTAGTATTGGTAATATTATTGTTATTAATTGTTTTTATTACTGAGAAAACATTTTACACCTTTATTATTTCTTGGTAAAAATATTAAAGTGCTTTTGAATATATTAATTATTAATCATTAATACATTTGTTTATTATATTATTCTTTTATAATATGAATTATATCATTACATTTATTTAATAATATAATTATCTTTACACCATAATTATAATAAATCTTCATTATTATAATTATTTTTATCTTATTTATTTCATTTATAAGGAAGTTCAGAGTACAATAAGTAAAATATTAGTAATTTTTATTTATTGTTTTATGGTCAAACCTTACACTTTCAACAGTGCTCACCACCACTATTCCTCAATAGTAAAGCCCCATATACCTCATTATCAACCCTTATTATCACCAAAACAAACTTTTTAATCATTTTCACCATGTCACAGTCATAGTTAAATCTTGTAATTAGTCTTTATTAGCTTCATAGTATTTATATTAATATATAGCTTTAGTATTGGTAATATTATTGTTATTAATTGTTTTTATTACTGAGAAAAAATTTTACACCTTTATTATTTGTTGGTAAAAATATTAAAGTGCTTTTGAATATATTAATTATTAATCATTAATACATTTGTTTATTATATTATTCTTTTATAATATGAATTATATCATTACATTTATTTAATAATATAATTATTTTTACACCATAATTATAATAAATCTTTATTATTATAATTATTTTTATCTTATTTATTTCATTTATAAGGAAATTCAGAGTACAATAAGTAAAATATTAGTAATTTTTATTTATTGTTTTATGGTCAAACCTTACACTTTCAACAGTGCTCACCACCACTATTCCTCAATAGTAAAGCCCCATATACCTCATTATCAACCCTTATTATCACCAAAACAAACTTTTTAATCATTTTCACCATGTCACAGTCATAGTTAAATCTTGTAATTAGTCTTTATTAGCTTCATAATAGACTCAGACTGACATTTTGGGGGCCTGTCCATGTTCTTTTTGGATTTTTGGCCCTTTTTATGCCAAAAGTGAGTATCTTCTTTTGGTTTCCTAATTATAACACTATTGTTTCTTTTTTAAGTGTAAAAATTCTTCAAAGAAATAATATAAAACATATCTTATTGCAACAACCACTAATCAGGGGTAAGGTTATTATTACTTACACCCACTCAAACACCCAAAACCAGCAAATCCACTGTGTGTATCAGAATTCAGCTTCATAAATCTACTTTTGCTGAAACATGCATACAGTCTGTCTCATCAATACAGCCTGTGAACTTTGTTACAGGCTGGAATTACCCAATACAGTTTGGATACACCACCCCCAAACTGTATGATCACTCAATACAAACAATACTCTTGTACAGATCCTGTAAATCTGTACAGGACCTGTATTGGCCAGACTCAATTCAATAAACAAATCTTCTCATGAAAATTCTCTGTCTGGATCAGGGCTGGTGATTCTCACATATACCAGCCCCTCTTTCTCCCCCTGGGGACTTCTTCCCCAGTTAATTAATTTAGTATATTTATTATTTTATAATTATTCTTATCCTTACTTTGGGTATTATAGTTATTTGATTTTAAGTTAGTCTTTGCCTGTAAGGTATGAGTTGGGTGGCCATATCCTTATTAACCCTTCTCTTTCCATTCTGACAGGTTGAAACAGTGGACTTGGACTTGTTTGTGGTTGGCTCTTTTATTCTCACTCTTATTATTGTTTCTTATTTTCTTATATTCTTTTATTTAGTAATTCATCTCATCACACTCTTAAGTGTGTTCTTTCTTACCATATCCTGAGCCCTCCAAAAGTAAGTACCAGTTTACTGAGTGCCAGGCCCCCTTCACTTAGAAGAGCCCCTGTGACATTAAATTAATTAACTCATATTTGCTTATTTCTTTTCATTAATTTATATTCATTTCTCTCATTCATTGATTATGACCCATTCATGATTTTGTGATTCTTTAATGATAATGATTTTCTCTAATCAATTTTCATCTCACTCATTATCTTCATATGAAAATTGATTCATCTCATTTCGTAATCATTTCTGACCATCTCATTTCACTTCATTTTTTATATCGAATCAAATTTTTCCTTCGTTTGTTTATTCAGGTCTTATAAGGAGTTATTGATTGGGTAATTGATTGTGAGTCATTTGGGTTATTGATTGAGCCATTAAGGCTTTTATTTGGATTGGACTGATTGACTTTTGAATTCCTCAAGATAACTGCTTTATCCCCAAGAATTGATTTTTGATTGATTAGGATTCCTGAAGATATTGATTTGACTGATTGATTCCTCAAGACCTTGAATTGAAATTGAAGAAATTGATTGATTATTGAATTCTGCAAGATTATTGAGATTTGATTTGAATTGACTGTTGATATTGATTGATTGATTGATTGATTAAATTTGATTTCACCTCAAGATTCACCAAGAGCTCCATTGTGATTGATTTGGCCAAGCCTTGATCCCTTATCTAAAATAACATCAAATTATTCTTTTATTCTTAATAATTCCAGCCCAGCATAGCCCTCCAGCCAAGAACACTAGATCTCAAAGAAATCCAGCTGTTTTCACTCCTACAGCAAGGGTTCCTCTTGACCACACACAATCAGTTCATCAACTGAGTGAAAAATTGGACAGAGGACCACCAATGGAAGGAGAAACACCCTCAAGAAGATCAAGATCTTTCTCTTGAATTTTGGGTGGCTACCCTGGCGTGACTGAAGGTGCAAGAGCAAGACTAGGGGAAGTTGAAGATGAAGAGGGGGAAGAGTCTGTGGAAGAGGAAGATTCTGGGGAAACTTAAGTGGAAGATGCTTTTGCAAATGCTCCAGAGGTGCCTCAGGGTTCTAATATAGCCCTTTCTAGTCAACCTCTTGCCTCTCAGACTGAACCAAGTCTCCCCAAGATGATGGATAAAATGACTCAATTAATGGGGCAGCTCACTCAAGCAGTTACCCCCAGGGACAATTCCAAAGCCTCTGTTTTCAAGACTCCATTCATGAAGGCACCTGATTCTTTTGATGGTACTCAAGCCCATAAATTGAGAGGATTTATCCAATCCTGTCAATTTATTTTCCATAATGATTCAGAAAATTTCTTCTCTGACAGGAAGAGAGTTCTTTACTCAACCTCCTTTCTTACTGGTAGAGCTTGCAAATGGATGGAACCTACCTGTACAATATTTCCAACAAATACCCTTTCTATCTCCTCAATAATCGGCAGTTATTCAAAATCAAATTATTCACTCTGTTTGGTGATCCCAATGAGGTTAGGAAAGCTGAACAGGAGTTGGAAAATTTGAGGATGAAGGAAAGTGGTCATTTATACATTTCTCATTTCAGAAGCTTAATTTCAAGAATTGGAGATTGGGGGGAAGGGCCTATATTCATGTTCACAGAAGAGGATTGAAATCAAGGTTATAGGATAAGCTGGATTCTCACCCCAGAACCTTTGACACACTTCAACAACTCATGGATATCACCTTAGAACTAGATACTAGTTACCATGAGAGGCAGAAGGAAAAGGGTGGCAATAAAGAAAAGAAGCTTCCTGCTACCGGATCCAATCCCTCTAGAACTCCTCAAGACTCATCTTCAAAGAGGCCTCACCATAAGAATAATAAGAAGGGGAAGCAATCTCAAGCCTCAAGAGAAAAACTCCATTCTGCTCTGCTTAATAAGGACACTAAATTAATTGGTTCTGAAAAGGAGAGGAGAATTAAAGAAGGGTTGTGTACTTATTGTGGTGGAAAGCACCCAATTGAAAAATGCTTCAAGAGACCTCAGAACAAGCCTGGGTCATCAAGAGGCTTCCCTAGCAAGCAGGGAAAAGCCTGAGTGGGGATCATGATGTTTTCAATGGTTCTCACTTATTTCCTTCAAGAGCAAAATTGTGCACTCTGAATAATAGTGTCAAGCAATCTATAAAATTTCTTCTTTTTTCTTCTGTCTCTGATATTTTTTATAGTATTCTCATTGATTCTGGTGCTAAAAACTCTTTTATTGCAAAGAATTTTGTTCTCAAGTACTAATTGACTATGTTGGAGCTCCTTCAAAAGATTCCCCTTTTAATTCTGTATTCCAATGAATACCTTCCTTATTAATCAGCCATTATACCAAGTGGATAGCTGACTTGCCTTCCTTCCCAAGGTTTGAATGGGACTTTTTTATCTAACATTCACCCAAGGGAGAAGAACTGATATTGGGCTATTATTTCCTCTACCATTTCAATCCCATTATTGATTGGAAAAATGGATTGATCACATATGATTCTAGTCATAAGGGTTCTAGTGGTATTAATTCGACTACTAGTAATGACTTGGCCACTTCTGTCAACAGTGTTGCTCTGGTTGGTGAACTTAAGACACCTTCCCTTCCTTCATGAACTCTCAGTCATTACTTCAATCAAGAGACAAAGTCTTCAAAGAGATAAGAGATGTTGGAGAAGATGTTGCTATATCTTCACTTCATCTCTTTCAAGGGGATATGGACCTTCCTCCTTTATCTTTTCATGCCTCCCTGGAGGAGCAGTGGGATGAGGAGGAAGAGCCAGAAGAAATTGAAGCTGTGCTGAAGGTAGTCCCTCCTACTTATCACCAATATTTGGATGTATTCTCCAAGGTGAAAGCAGAGAAACTTCCTCCACACCAAGTCTGTGATCATCATATTGAACTGGAGAGTCATCTACATCTGGTTGGTGTTATCTACTCATTATCAAATCAAGATTCAGAAACGCTACAGGCCTACATTTCAGAGAATGAAGGGAAATATTTCATAAGACCAGGCTCCTCTTCAACAGGGGCACCTTTCCTTGTTGTTAAGAAAAAAGATGGAGGTCTTCATTTGTGTGTTGAATACCGCAAACTTAATGCTGTCACTAAGAAGAACAGGTATCCTGTTCCTCTTATGAACCAGCTTCTTATTGTATTCAATGATTCCACTATCTTCTCCAAGATAGCTATGCATGGTTCATATAATCTCCTGAGAATCAAAGAGGGGTACAAGCACTTAACTGCCTTTGGAGCCAAATATGATAGTTATGAGTATTTGGTTATGCCATTTGGCCTGACCAATGCTCCACCTTCTTTCCAAAATGTTGTGGATGATATATTTGCAGGTTTTCTGGATATTTTTTCTGTAGTTTATCTGGATTACATTGTGGTGTTTTTCAGTTCTGAGGAGGAAAATGTCAAAAATTTGGCCTCTGTCCTCCAAATACTGAGGGACAATAATTTATTTGCAAAAGCCTCAAAGTGTGTATTACACGCCTCAAGTGTGGAATACTTGGGCTTTGTTGTTTGAAGTGATGGCCTCAAGATGGATTCTTCAAAGGTTCAGCAAATCCTCAATTGGCCTCAGCCCAGGAACATCAAAGCTCTTCAATCCTTTCTTGGCTTTGCCAATTACTATTGGCGTTTCATTAGAGCTTACTGCTCTCACTTCCCTCCTCAAAAAAGAATATCCTTTTATCTTCAATGAGGAAGCTCTTAGCCAGTTTCAGATACTCAAAGAAGCATTCACCACTGCCCCTATTCTTGCACAATTCAATCCTTCTCTACCAACTATTGTACAGACTGGTGCTTCTGATTATGCCTTGGGTGCTGTACTGAGTCAGGTGAATGACTCAGGAAAGCATCCCATTGCATGTGATAGTTGAAATTCTCTCCCAGCTGAACTCAACTATTAAATTCATGACATGGAACTCCTTGGTGTAGTTTGGGCTCTCAAGTGCTGGAGAGCATTTCTTCTTTCTCTATCAAATCCTTTTGAGGTCTTGACAGACCACTCTTCTCTTCAGTATTTTATGTCTTCCAAAGTTCTTACTTGTTGTAAGGCTGATTGGGCTGAATTTATTTCTGAGTTTCATTTCACTATCACTCACCACCCAGGCAGGCTGGCCACTTGACCAGATGCTTTGTCACATTGGAACAACATGTACCCAGAGAGGGGGGTGGACTTCATCAGAAATAATCATCAGAATTTTCATCAAGTAATCAAGCAAGATGGAACTCAAGAGTCAAGATTCTTCTCAATAAAAGCGGAAATATTCTCACATCTAGTTGACAAGATTCAAAAAGAAGTATGGCAAGACAAAGACTATAAAGAAATACTCAAGAAACTAGCAAGAGGTGAATCAGCTACAGATTATTTTCTTGAACCTCAAGCCAAGTTCTTATTATTCAAAGATAGAGTGTTAATCCCAAGAAATGAAGAAATACAACTCAAATTTCTTCAAAAGCATCATGACTCACCATTGGCTGGCCATCATGGCCAGGAGAAGACCCTCAAGCTCATCAAGAGGGATTTTTATTGGGCTGGCCCAAATAAATTCATTAAGGACTCTGTGTCCTCATGTCAGCAATGCTCAAGAAACAAGAACACTCACCATGTGAGCCTTAGAGGTAATTTCATATACCCAAAAGACCACAAATACAAAAATAACATTTTAATATATATAAAATAAATTTATTTATATTATTAAAATAAAAATCAAAATATAAATATAAAATTATATTAAGAATAAAAAATTAATTACAATTTAAAAATAAAAAATACATTAAAATTTTGTAAGTATAAAATTACATTTATACTTGGAAAAATTAAGTAAAAATGAAATTTTAACAAAATTGTGAAAAATTAAATAAATTTGGAAAAAAGTTAAATAAAAATTATTATAACTTTTTATCCAATAAAGAAACACATAAAAATTATTTCACCATTGGATTCCTCATAAAAAATCAGGTGGGGTCACCTCTGAGTGAAATTCTTGTAACTCAACTCTAAATAAGCTTAAATTAAGTTTTTAGTATTTTCAATACAAAAGTTGAAAATCCTCAAAACCTTAATTTAATTCACACCACATGTGGTGTTAACCATCAATTTTTGTGTTAAAATTGAGGTGTTGTGTTTAGTTTAGAAGTTATGAGGAATTGAAGTATTTTCAATTGAATTCAATTGAAATGTCAAAATGTGCACGTGTATTACATAAGTGAACTTTGATTTACATATGAGGTGTCAATTATTACTGTATTGTACTGTACAATTGAATTGAATTACATATGTAAATTATAAGTATAATACATGATGAGGAATTAAAGGAAAAATAAATTGGAAAGATTAAATTTGGGGGGGAAAAGGAACTCCAGCTCTAAGGGGGAGCTAGACCCCCAAAATCCTTGCTGACAGGCGTGGGATGTCAAAATTCACGCAAAAGTTCATCACTTTTGGCCTGGAATTGAGTTACAGGGTCTGTGGACTCAATTGATGATGAGGTTTTGATATCAACTGGGGTAGTTTTAGCTGTTGCCAAGAGGGTAAAACTACCCTTAATATAAAACAACCATAATAAAAACAGTTTTAACTGGTTTCTACGCCTCTTACACACATTCTGACGTGTTTTGAAGGCTCTAGACCTGGTATTGCTATAGTAATAGCTGATTTAAGGGTCTAAAATGGCTAAAAATGGCTAAAAATGGCTTAAACCAGTCCTTTTTGGTCTAAACCAGGGTTCAATGATGCCATAATTGGCTTTTCTGTTGTCAGACTGTTTTTCACGACTGACAAGAGTAAAATTTACTTTTGGAGTAAGAGAATTGATGGCTATAAAAGAATGTCTTCTTTGCCCCACTTTTCTCTTCATGTTAGAATCTTTTCCTTTTATTAATTAGTTTAAAACTGTTAAACCAATCAATCAAAGATTCCAACCACCACTTTTAAATCATTTTAATCCTTTTAACCACGTGAAAAAATCATTATAATCATTTTTTGTAACTCTTATAATCATTTTTACCTCTGAACCACCCCAAAAGTGAATTAAAGCATCTTTCATCACTGTAAACTTTGTCACTTTGTTTCCAAATTCACTCTGGTCACTTTTGGGCGTGTTTTCTCTTTAATATTCTTTTTAAAGACTTTGTTCTTTGTTAATTGCTTGCAGTTCTTTGCTCAATTAATTCCAATTGAAATTGCTCTTGAAGAAATTTCTTTTGTAGCCTTAAAATATCTCTTGTAGAGTATTTTTTGGATAAATCTTTATTGTTGGTAAAACAATAAATTTTTATATTATTGTTTTATACTAATAAAGTTATAAACAATAAAATTGGCGTGTTTTCTCTTAAAAATAATATTTCATATTATTTTTAAACTGAATTTTACCTTATACAAATTTTGAGGACAGGAAAAGTACTTGATTTTTAATCAAAGTTTCATATCCACACCTTACATTTGGGGGCCCAGCCGTGATATTTTACCTGTGACATATTTTTTTTACTCTTTTTAAATCTTTTTTCTTATATTGAAAAATTTGAAAACATATAAAAAATACTTATAATTCAAAAAATCCATAAAAAATAACTTTTTTTTTTCATATTATAAGTGAGGCTTATATTTTTATTTCTTTTTTGAAATAACCTTTTTTTTACTTAATTAATTGGCTTTTTCATTAATTTTAGTGTCTGACAACGTGGTAAGACAAGAAAACATTGAAACAGCCTCAACAGTAACTAGCATTATCCCTGCCAGTACTGTTAATTCTGATCATAATAGTACTGTTATTGTGACTCAAAATAACCAACCTGAACCAATATCTTCTGAATCAATTAACTTGGACATAAGTAATACTCTTCAGAAGGCTAAGAATTTGGCCAATAGTAAGTTTTTGACGTAAAAAACTATTTTAAGCCTTTTTTAACCATAATTATGCCTTCAACCAGATCAGGAGCCAGCTACAACCCCTCAAGCAGCTCCCAAAAAGGTAATAGACGTGATTATGGCAGAGGCCAATCAGGTACAGAAGGAAAAGGGTCAGTTGATGACTTCCAAACAACTAAAATGGGTCATTCTGAAGCTGATAATACCATTTTACCTTCAAAAAGAGCTGACACCGCCACAACAAGCCTCTGTGGACATATACAAAGCCAGCCACAGTGCATACAACAATGCACTCCAATTCAAGGAGTACCAGATCCTTGCAGACCTGTGGAAGAATTGCATGAATTCTTACCTGACAGTAAGAAAATTCTTGGGCCATCCCAACACTTGCAAATTGCTCAATGGATGGCATCCATTGATGGAGAAGAAAAACATGATGCTTTTGACACTGGAATGGAGGAAAAACAACCCTCCACCACCCAAACCAGTGCCAAAAACAGCCCCAGTGGCCAGCAGCAGCAATTCCAACGTGAAAAGGCAGCCACAAGCTCCAAACAAGGGCAAAGGGAAGGCACCAGCCCCAAAACCTTACAGCCAGGGCTACAGAATCCCAAAGATTCAGCAGGATGCCATGGAAAATGTATTTCAGATGGCCAGAACCATGATGGAATTACAGAAGAAGGAGGAAGCCAGATTAAGGTTCCAGAAATGATTTCTGACATATTGTCACAGGGGCTCTTGGAAGAAGAGGGCCTGGCACTCAGGAATCAAGAACTCACTTGGAGGGCTCCAAAGATAAAAGAATAATAAGAATGAATTTCTTTAAGAAAGAATAGAGGGGAAAACAAGTATGCCAAAAGATGAGATAAGAAAAAGATGAAGCCAATGACCAAAGATAATAAAGAAGCCAAGAGCCAAGAAGCCAACCAAGTGAATCCTTAATTCACTGTTTCAACCTGCCAGAAAAGGAAATGGAATTAGTATAAGGATATGACCACCAATATCCACTGGACAGGCGAGGAAATAAAAGAAAAGGGTGCTGAATGACTGACTTAAGATTATCAGTATTAACTTTAATAATGTAAAAGAAAATAAGGATAAAAATAAATCCACTATATTAATTAACTGGGGAAAAAGTCCCCAGGTGCTGAAAGGTGGCCAGTATATGTGAAAAGCTGGAAGGTTGATCCTGGAAGGTGGATCAATGACTGTATTGTCTGAATCGGGAAATACAGTTCTGGCCATCTTGAAATTTGAACTGTGTGATGGAATTCACACAGTGGAATAAGAAATGGCCCAATTGGGCCAAGGCCATACAGGTTGATTGAATAAGGCCTGTACGGATGAATTGGGTTGTCCAAGGAGTATTGAATACTTGATGTCTTGACAACTGATTGAATTATGTAATACCTCTTGCGAATTGACCTTAGAATAATCCTGAATGAATTGTACCAACCCAACTCCTGCAGATACAGGTGGTTGGGATCCTTGAATGATCTTCTGAATTACCGCCATGGATTGCCAGACTGATAAGCTGAAAAGTCCTCCTTTGAAAATGGGCGTTGGAATTATGGACCTTGAAATGGAAAGGTGGAATTGGGTCCTGAAAACGTCACCATTGGATTGCTGAGTAAAAATGGTGCATAATGGTATATAATACCATATATGCACTACACCTGCAATCTTGAGTACGGAGTGCATGAAGGAAAGGAAAGAATTCCCCTTAAGTTGAGGGAAATGCTTGTTGAGATGATTTGGTGGCCTCTGGTGGTTGCCAGAGGCCATGACGGTGAAGTTGGTCTATGGTGGTCCAGGGCCAAAAATGGGTCCTATGGGATTTATGGCCAAAAATGGATCCAAGGTGTTTTTGGTCCAATTTGGGTCCAAGGGATTGGTGGCCAAAAATGGCTCAGGTGGGCCCAATTGTGGTTTGGGACCCACCTGGCCTTGGGGGCTAGGTGGCTGCCCCCTTTGGCCCCTTTTGGCCTCATTGGATTAGGCCAAAAGGGGCCTAACCCGCCTATGGACCGCGGACCGTAGAAGCCGTGGGGGGCCTAAATGGCCCAAAAAGGCCATTTAGGCCAAAACCGACATAATGAAAGGGGTGGCCAGGAAACCAAGGAAGGTGGCCATGGGGCCTGGAAGCCCCTGGAAGACAAAGGGACCCCCCAGGCCCAAAAACAGTGATGGAGGCCTGGGGGTTGGTGAGGTGGAAATTGGCCAAGAGGGCCAATGACGCAGGATATGGCCTGAGGCCATAAGTGGCCAATGGAATGGGTTATGGAATAAGAGCCATGGAACACCCAAAAGGGGTCAATTGGCCATAAATGATATGACGTGGCCAATTGGCCCCAACTTGGCTCCAGGTTGGATTGCCGCCGCCATCAAGGAGGAGGGTCAAAATACGTGGTTGTGACAGTACCCCCCTACCTTGAATGGTGAGCTCCTGAGCACCAAGATAAGGTAGAGGCCTGTTGAGGCTAATGAGACGGATTTGACGTAAGGATTCCAGAGGCATTGAATCTTGAAAAGAAGAATTGAACTGATAAGCTTGTTGGCATATGAATTGAGGTTGACTTGGTCTTCTCTTGACATTTGGCTTTGACAAAGTTGAAGACATGATTTGACGTAAAGATTTTGGCGTTAAAGAGTTATAAGAAAAGAAATTTTGAAAGAATATAAAGAGTAAAAGAGAAAAGGAAACAGATATAAAGAGAGAAACAGAAAAAATAAAGAAAATGAAATTTGAGGAGGAGTCCAATCTTCATCACGGATTACGACAATTGATTTTGAAAGTGGCCAAGGACCTGGAGAAAAGAATTTGATGCCAGGTGCTCACAGAGTGGCCAAGGTGATGTTTTGACAGATTGTAGACCCCTCAGGGAAGTGCACACCAGGAGAGGAACTTACTTTTAGTAGTTGCCACTCGCGCCAGTGCCATAAATAAGAAAGCTCTTGATAAATGAATGTGTTGAAAGAATAAAGTCTTGGGAAGGAGAATAAAAAAGGAATGGTCCATTTTTCCCAAGTGTAAATGGCCATAAATTTGGAATTCGGATGTTGAAAGCCGGGCCAAAAGGTCTGTGTCCAAATTGAAAAGTGCTCACAGAGTGGCCAAGGTGATGCTTACAACAAGAAGAGTAGAATACCCCTAAAGGTGCATACCAGGAGTGGGGCTTACTTTTGGTAATTCCTCTCCCCACCAAGCACCATAAAAATTCAAGCCGTTGAAGAATTGGGTCCTGGCTTGTCAGGATATAACGAATGAAAATCTTTGACAAGTTCAGGACAATTCTTGAGGTTTTCAGCTGGTTCCCATGTGGATCTTTCTGAATCTTGACTGAAACCTTTCCATTCCACCAGATACCATAATTTCCTTCTCTTGAGCTTTGAATCCAGTACTTGAGAGACTTCCCATTCCTCTTCTTCTTCAATAATGATTGGAGGAGGAGGCTCTTGATGCCGATTTGGGATTGTTGATGTCTTGACTGGTTCCAAGAGTGAGATATGGAAGACTGGGTGGATGGATTTCCATTGAGATGGAAGCTTGAGGTGGTAAGCATGAGTACTGACTTTCTTCAAGATTGGAAAGGGACCCAACCATCTTTCAGACAGTTTCTTGGTGGGTCTAGTTGATTTGATATTCTTGGAAGAAAGCCATACCATGTCACCAGGATTGAAAACAGGTGGACTTGCTCTACTTTTATCTGCATACCTCTTAAACCGGTTTATGGCGATTTCAAGTTCTCTCTTGACATCTTGCTGTACTGATTGGATTTTTGTTGATAACTTTCCAGCAGGAGTATCTTGAGTGATGTGAACTGAATCAAATTGTGGATCTCTTCCATAAACGGTGAAAAACGGTGATTGCTTGGTTGAAGAGTGATCAGAATTATTGTAGGCAAATTCAGCCAGAGGGAGCCAGGTGTTCCAATCATCTTGATGATAACTGACATACATCCGAAGATACTGTTCTAGTATCTGATTTACCCTCTCTGTCTGTCCATCAGTTTCTGGGTGATAAGCAGTTGACAAGTCTCTTGAAATCTTGAGCTGCTGACAAAGATTGGTCCAGAAGGAAGAAACAAAGAGTGAGCCTCTATCACTGACAATGCTTGATGGAAGGCCATGCTTTGAGAAGATATTCTTGATGAATAAATGGGCCAAATCCAAAGAAGTTATTGAAGACATTGTTGGAATAAAAACCGCCATTTTTGAGAATCTGTCCACTATGACAAGAATTGAGTCAAAAGAATTGGACAGGGGCAGTTGAGTGATGAAATCCATTGAGAGACAAATCCAAGGACCATTTGGAATTGGAAGAGGTTTGAGGAGTCCAAACTTCTTATGGTGGATATTCTTGTTTCTTGAACACTGTTGACAGGATGATACATAATCCTTAATGAATTGAGTCATGCCGGACCAGTGGAAATCCCGCTTGACAAGTTTGAGAGTCTTCTCTTGGCCAGGGTGTCCAGCTAGAGGAGAGTCATGACGCTTTTGAAGAATGCTGAGTTGAATTGTGGAGTCATTTGGGACTACCACCCGATCTTTGAAGAGAAGAAGTTGGGAGGAGGAATCAAGAGAATAATCTTGGACAGATTTACCTTTACCCAAATCTTGAAGGATACTTCTGTACTGAGGATCTTTCCATAATTTCTTCTGAATTGAATCAATCAAATTTGAAAAAGAATCCACCTTGACTGCAAAAAACTTTGAGGGTTGAACTTCATCTTGCTTAATGAGTTGTTGAAAGTTCATTGGATTCTTGCTGATGAAATCCTCCCCCCTCTCCGGATAGACGTCGTCCCGACGTGATAAGGCATCTGGAAGAGTTGCTAGGCGGCCAGGGCGGTAAGTGATTGAAAAATGAAATTCAGATAAGAATTCAGCCCAACGGGCTTGACGGCGAGTAAGGATCTTTGATGACATAAAGTACTGAAGAGAAGAATGATCGGTGAGAACTTCAAAAGGAGAGGACAGAGAAAGAAGAAAAGCCCTCCAGCGCTTGAGAGCCCAGACTATACCAAGGAGTTCCTTGTCATGAATTTCATAGTTGAGTTCTGCTGGAATAAGCTTGCGGCTGTCAAAGGCAATGGGATGTTTTCCTGAGTCAGAGACCTGACTCAGTACAGCACCCAAAGCATAATCGGATGCATCGGTCTCTACAATGGTCGGTAGAGAAGGATTGAAGTGAGAAAGGATTGGAGCGGTAGTGAAAGCCTCTTTGAGTTGATGAAACTGGCTAAGAGCTTCCTCATTGAGGGGGAAACAGGAATCTTTCTTGAGGAAACTGGTGAGTGAACTGATTTTCTTTGAATAATTCTTGATGAAACGGCGGTAGAAGTTGGCAAAACCAAGGAAGGATTGAAGAGCCTTGAGGTTTCTTGGAGGAGGCCAATTAAGGATCTGCTGGACTTTTGCTTGGTCCATCTTGAGGCCTTCAGAAGAAACAACATAACCAAGATATTCTACACTAGAGACATGAAAAAGGCATTTAGAAGCCTTGGCAAAAAGGTTATTGGCTCTGAGTCTGGAAAGAACAGTGGACACATGGGTGACATGTTCTTCCTCAGATTTGGAAAAGACCATAATGTCATCCAAATAAACCACAACAAAAACATCAAGAAGATCTTGGAATATATCATTGACAAGATTCTGAAAAGAGGCAGGAGCATTGGTGAGCCCAAATGGCATAACCAAGTGCTCAAAACTGCCATATTTAGTTCTGAAGCATGTCAAATGTTCATCACCCTCCTTGATTCTGAGCAGGTTATATGCACCATGCAAATCAATCTTGGAGAAGATAGAAGAACCATTAAAGACATTAAGAAGCTGGTTCATAGGAGGAACAGGATATTTGTTCTTCCTAGTGACAGCATTGAGTTTGCGGTAATCAACACACAAACGGAGGCCACCATCTTTCTTTTTAACAAAGAGGACAGGTGCTCCTGTTGAGGAGGAGCTTGGCCGGATGAAACCTTTCTCTACATTCTCTGAAATGTAGGCCCTGAGTGTATCTGACTCTTGTTTGGATAAAGAGTAGATCACCCCAACTGGAGGTAGAGACCCCTCCAGTTCGATATGATGATCACAGGCACGGTGAGGAGGAAGTTTCTCTGCTTTCACCTTGGAGAATACATCCAAGTATTGGTGATAAACAGAGGGAACAACCTTCATCACGGTTTCTACTTCTTCTGGCTCTTCCTCTTCGTCCCACAACTCCTCCAGGGAGTCATGATAAGATGAAGGAGGAAGGTCCATATTCCCAAAGAAGAGATGAAGTGAAGATACAGAATTATCTTCCCCAACATCTTGAATCTCTTTGAAGACTTCATCTCCAGATGATGGTAATGACAGATGGGAATTAAGGGAAGGAATATGGACAGAAGATGGAACTGATGGTGTTCTAGAATCACCAACCAGAGCTGCACATGATTTGGCAGAGGAAGAGTCATTACGGAAGGAATTGGAAGGATCAGAATAGTCCTTTTGATCAGTATTAAAGGTGATCAGCCCTTGCCTCCAATCAATAGAAGGATTAAAATGATTGAGAAAGTCAAAGCCCAATATGAGGTCTTCTCCCTTGGGAGTATCAATGACTAAAAAATCCCATTCAAAGCTTGGGAAGGAAGGGAGCTCAACCATATATTTAGTATGGTGAGTCACAAATAAGGAAGGGGACTCAGAGGAGTCCAAAATGATAAGAGGAATCTTCTCTGGAAGTTCTGACGTAGTCAATGAGTACTTGTGAACAAACTGCTTTGCAATGAATGAGTGTGTAGCACCAGAATCAATGAGAATACTGTAAAAAACATCAGAAAGAGAAGAGAAAACAAAAAATTTAAGAGAATTCTTGACACCAGTATTCAGAATGCACAATTGTGCTCTGGAAGGAAAACTGTGAAGACCATTGAACACAACATGATCTTCACTCAGGCTTTTCCCTGGCTGGGAAAACTGCCTGACGGTTGGGTAAGCTTGTTTTGAGGCCTTTTGACACAGGACTCAAGACTATGCTTCCCACCACAATAGGTACACAACCCCTCCTTGATTCTTCTTTCCTTTTCAGAACCTTTCAACTTGAAGTCCTTATTCAACAATGAAGAATGGGGCTTGTCCCGCTTTTGAGAATGAAATTTCTTCTTTGGTCTTGAACTTGAAGAAACTTGATGATGAGAAGAGTGAGACTTTGAGGCTTCAGGCTTCTTCTCTTGATGATGATTCTTTTCCTTCTGCCTCTCATGGTACCTGGTATCAAGTTCCAGGCTGACGTCCATTAAGTCTTGAAGAGAATCAATGTTTGAAGGATGGGAGGCCAATTGATCCAGAATCCTGGAGGCCAAACCCTTCCTGAAATGATGAATAAGAGCCCTTTCACCCCAATCCCCAATTCTTGAAACCAAACTCCTGAAATCGGCAATATACAAAGCAACATGCCCACCTTCTTTCATCCTAAGGCCATCCAATTCAGCTTCTGCTTTTCTTACTTCATTTGGGTCTCCAAATAAAGTGAACAATTGGGATTCGAATAATGGCCAGGAATTGAGGAGATAATTTGAGTCTTGATTATTGAGGTTGGAAAGATAAGGCTCAATCCATTTTGCAGCCCTGCCAACTAAGAATGAAGTGGCATAAAGAACCTTCTTTCTGTCTTGAGAGAAGTTTGCCGGGTCATTATGAAAGATGAGTTGGCAAGACTGAATAAAGCTTCTGACTTTGAAGGGCTGAGTCCCATCAAAGCATTCTGGAGCCTTCATAGAGGGAGTCTTGAAGGCTGGTGGTCTTGATGATTCAGAAGAAGAAGCTGCTTGCAGATTGGCCATGATTTGAGTCATTTGTTGCATAATGGCCAATAAAGACGGTTCAGGTTGATGAGAGGCAGGCTGATCAGACTGGGCTAGAGTTGGTCCTCTGGTGCCCTCAGATGCTCCCACAGGAGCAGGAGCAGCCTCAGTGCCATTAGACTCTTCCTCTTCCACAGAATTCTCCTCCTCCTCTTCACCATCTTCACCTTGAACCTTGGGACTGGTTCTTGAAAATCCTGGGAATCCGCCAACCACTCCTGATAAAGACATTGACCTTCTTGGCCCTCTTCCTTCCTTCCTGGATGGTGCTGCTCCTTCCATAATGGGTCCTCTGTCCAATCTGGCCCTCAGTTGAGAAACTGCTGGGGTACCGTCAAGAGGAGCCCTTGGAGTTGGAGTCAGAACAGCTTGAGTTCTGGCCTGAGATCTGGTCTGTCTTGCTGGAGGTGAATGTTGAACTGGCATGATTTCAGGAATAGTCAACCAAAATAAATGAAATAAAAATAAAAATTTTCTTGAAGTACAAAATCAACAATCAGATCTTGAGGAAATTGGATAATCAATGAATTAAAATTCTTCAAATACGTCAATCAATCAAATCAGAATGAGTCTTGAAGTAAAAATCAATATCAATGAGAATCTTGAAGTCAATAAAAGCAATCAATCGAACAATCAAAATCAAATCAAATCAAAGTCTTGCAGAAAAAATCAATCAATCAAAATGAATTCTTGAGTCAAAATCAATTTATGTCAAAAATCTTGATGTGAATAATCAGCAAAATCAATAAAGTCTTCAGGTCAATCAATTATCTTGAGGTCAATTTCAATTATGTCAAATTAGTCAATCAAATCAATTTTCAAGTGAATTCTTCCAAAAAATCAAAAATTCTTGAGGAATAAATCAAAGTGAATCCTGATATGAAGAACGTGTCTGAATAACCTGATGAATAACTTGAGAACCAAAGATAAAAATGCTTGGATTATGGATAAAAATAGATTGATTAAGATTGAGAATGAGATTGAAAAGATAACAGAAAATAAAAAATGGGTCAGCTTTCAATTTTCAGAATGAAGAATGAATGAGAGAAAATTGAGAGGTGACGAAGAATCATAAGATCATAAAACGTCAAAGAATCATAATTTTGATGAAATGAATGAATGAATTTAAAATATAAGAATAAAAGAATGAATGAATGAAGAAGAATTATGAGTTAATTAATATAATGTCACAGGGGCTCTTGGAAGAAGAGGGCCTGGCACTCAGGAATCAAGAACTCACTTGGAGGGCTCCAAAGATAAAAGAATAATAAGAATGAATTTCTTTAAGAAAGAATAGAGGGGAAAACAAGTATGCCAAAAGATGAGATAAGAAAAAGATGAAGCCAATGACCAAAGATAATAAAGAAGCCAAGAGCCAAGAAGCCAACCAAGTGAATCCTTAATTCACTGTTTCAACCTGCCAGAAAAGGAAATGGAATTAGTATAAGGATATGACCACCAATATCCACTGGACAGGCGAGGAAATAAAAGAAAAGGGTGCTGAATGACTGACTTAAGATTATCAGTATTAACTTTCATAATGTAAAAGAAAATAAGGATAAAAATAAATCCACTATATTAATTAACTGGGGAAAAAGTCCCCAGGTGCTGAAAGGTGGCCAGTATATGTGAAAAGCTGGAAGGTTGATCCTGGAAGGTGGATCAATGACTGTATTGTCTGAATCGGGAAATACAGTTCTGGCCATCTTGAAATTTGAACTGTGTGATGGAATTCACACAGTGGAATAAGAAATGGCCCAATTGGGCCAAGGCCATACAGGTTGATTGAATAAGGCCTGTACGGATGAATTGGGTTGTCCAAGGAGTATTGAATACTTGATGTCTTGACAACTGATTGAATTATGTAATACCTCTTGCGAATTGACCTTAGAATAATCCTGAATGAATTGTACCAACCCAACTCCTGCAGATACAGGTGGTTGGGATCCTTGAATGATCTTCTGAATTACCGCCATGGATTGCCAGACTGATAAGCTGAAAAGTCCTCCTTCGAAAATGGGCGTTGGAATTATGGACCTTGAAATGGAAAGGTGGAATTGGGTCCTGAAAACGTCACCATTGGATTGCTGAGTAAAAATGGTGCATAATGGTATATAATACCATATATGCACTACACCTGCAATCTTGAGTACGGAGTGCATGAAGGAAAGGAAAGAATTCCCCTTAAGTTGAGGGAAATGCTTGTTGAGATGATTTGGTGGCCTCTGGTGGTTGCCAGAGGCCATGACGGTGAAGTTGGTCTATGGTGGTCCAGGGCCAAAAATGGGTCCTACGGGATTTATGGCCAAAAATGGATCCAAGGTGTTTTTGGTCCAATTTGGGTCCAAGGGATTGGTGGCCAAAAATGGCTCAGGTGGGCCCAATTGTGGTTTGGGACCCACCTGGCCTTGGGGGCTAGGTGGCTGCCCCCTTTGGCCCCTTTTGGCCTCATTGGATTAGGCCAAAAGGGGCCTAACCCGCCTACGGACCGTACGGACCGCGGACCGCAGACCGCGTATTACGGTCCGCGGACCGTAGAAGCCGTGGGGGGCCTAAATGGCCCAAAAAGGCCATTTAGGCCAAAACCCCCATAATGAAAGGGGTGGCCAGGAAACCAAGGAAGGTGGCCATGGGGCCTGGAAGCCCCTGGAAGACAAAGGGACCCCCCAGGCCCAAAAACAGTGATGGAGGCCTGGGGGTTGGTGAGGTGGAAATTGGCCAAGAGGGCCAATGACGCAGGATATGGCCTGAGGCCATAAAGGATGATGGAGGCCATAAGTGGCCAATGGAATGGGTTATGGCATAAGAGCCATGGAACACCCAAAAGGGGTCAATTGGCCATAAATGATATGACGTGGCCAATTGGCCCCAACTTGGCTCCAGGTTGGATTGCCGCCGCCATCAAGGAGGAGGGTCAAAATACGTGGTTGTGACACATATTTGATTCCATCCCAGAGTTGCATAATGCTATAAATGACGTGAAAAAACATCTTTCTGATAAAAATGAAACCATTTGTAACAACATTAAAACAAACAACCTGAGTCTGTGCCAAATTAATGAAACACTTATGTGTTTTGAAAAAGTTTTAAGAACAATTAAAAATTCCAATAATGATGATTCTTCTAATAAAATAAATGAACAATCTGCCATTATTAAAGAATTAACAGATAAATATTCTAAATTCAATATTGATGACATAATTGAAACAAGAATTAAACAAGCCATAAATATTATCAAAACAGATAACAAGAAAGTCCTTGATGACATTTCAAATTCATTTACTGAAGTAAAGACATATACCATTGCCTTGAAAAAGTGTTTTGATGCTTCACAAGAAGAAGTATCAAAATTATCAATGAAATTGAATCAAGTCACTGCTGATAATACAAGACAAACAGAGTTATGGCAAGAACTGACACATAAGGAAGACATGTATAAAATTGAAGTAATAAATTTAATACAAAACTTCCAACATGAATACAGAAATTCCCAAAGGTGTAGCAACAGTAAAATGAATGACATTGAACAAATACTGAGCACCTTACCAAGAATGTCTACACCTCTAAATCAAAATGAGGGCACAAGAATTCCAAATCCACAAGTATTGGATCCTGATAATTCACAATTAAAAAATGAATTATCCACTTCTTTTCATAACTTGGAACCATCAATGGGCCAAGCACTCTTGAAAGAAGTTCCAAAACTTAAAGAATGGCCTCACTTCAATGGTGAAGGAGAGTATGACCATATGGAATTCATTAGAGGTATTGACATGATCAAAGAGGATTTTGAATTACCAGACAGATTGGTAACAGCCAGGTTTAACACCTTGTTTACCAGATCAGCTCACAGATGGTACATCAAAATAAGGCAAGCACATGGACACCAGAGTTGGACTTGGTGGAAAACCCAAATCATCAACAAATGGGCAAATGATGCTTGGAGGTTTAAAGTTGAAACAGCCTTTGAATCTGCCAAATTTAATGCTGATAAAGACAAAGCTTTACCATGGTTTTGCCAACAAAAGGACAGATTAACAGCATTATATCCTGACATGTCAGAATTTATGATCCATAGAAAAATTCTGAGACAATGTGGAGGTGCCTTAGAGCATGCTGTCAAAAGCAGGACTACTGAAAAATCTTCAGCAGAAGATATTATCAATATACTAGAAGAAGTAACCACCAGAACCGAAATTGGTTCTAGTAGGGTGACTCTCAAAACAAGGTTTAATACACCTTGGAAAGATTCTGTGGACAAAAACCCCAAAAAAAATTCTAGTAATATTAAATATAAATCTGCAGATACAGTCAGAAAATGCCATATTTGCCAAAGCACCACCCATTTAGCCAATGCATGTCCAAAGAGGGGGAAAATCAATGAAATTGACATTGAAAAGGAACCAGATGTTGAAAAAGAAGACATAATTGAAGACAATTCAGATGATAAGTCATCCATATTTTCTGAATCTTCAAAAGATATAGAAAATATCAATGCCACTTTTGACATCATGGAATCTTATTCCCACTTACCACAATTGAGCAATGGTCAAGTTGATTTATCAAAAGTTCAAGATGAACAACTTATGAAGACAAAACCAAACAGAGGAAAAGGTTATACAGCTGGTAACTCCTGTATAACAGAAGTGGTGATTGACAACAAGCCCACCAAACTTTTGCTTGACCCAGGAGCCTTCTGCTCTTGTGTTGGAAAATCCTTTCTTAAGACTTGTGTGCCAAATTTTGAAGACCAATTGTTACCAATTGATGGTATAAAATTCAACAGTGCAAGTAACCCAATGAAAGCATTGGGAATCTTTGAGACCAATGTCATATTCCCACACATAAATGGGAATTTAAGGATCACAGTTGAATTTGTTGTTATGGAAAATTGCTCTAGTACCCATTTTATATTGGGAAATGACTATTTGATCATGTATGGGATAGATTTACATAATAACAAAGACAGATACTTTACAATTGGGGACAATAAGCGCCAGAAATTTGCCTTTTTACCATTTAAAAGACAAATTACAGTAAACAAAGTATCACCAGTCAACTTAGAGTTAGAAAAATTCAAGTCTGAACAGTTAAATGAGGCTGAGATAAGCCTTCATCTGACTGATAAACAAGAAAATGAACTTTCTTCCCTTTTGTATGACCACAAAGGAGCATTTGCTACAGACAAAGAACCTCTGGGAGCAATTATTGGTCATGAAGTTGACATCATTCTTAACATTGAGAGACCTTATCCACCACTCTTAAGAAGACCTGTTTATCCAGCAAGTCCAAAATCAAGAGAAGCTCTAGAAATTCATATCAAAGAACTTCTAGACCTTGGTGTAATAAGAAAAGTAGGCCACAATGAGGAAGTAGAAATAACTACACCAGTCATAGTAGCGTGGCATAATGGAAAATCCAGAATGGTTGGGGACTTTAGAGCTCTGAACACTTACACTGTTCCAGACAGATACCCAATACCAAAAATCCAAATTGCCCTTACTCAAATATCTCAAGCAGTGTATATAACCACTATGGATGCCCTTAAAGGATTCCATCAAAATGTGGTAACACCAAGAGCAAGAAAATACTTGAGAATTATTGTTCATTGTGGAGTGTATGAATACTTAAGGATGCCCTTTGGTATCAAAAATGCACCTTCACACTTCCAAAGAATGATGAATGAAATCTTCCCTGAAGAACTCTCAGAGGGATGGTTAATCATTTACATTGATGACATTATTATCTGTTCAAAGAATTGGGAGGAGCACATGTACAGATTATCAAGAGTTTTGACAAAAATCCAATCAGTAAACATGAAAATCTCCTTGAAGAAATGTCATTTTGGATTTAAAGAACTTAAGGCACTAGGACATGTTGTATCTGGTTTGTCCCTTGGAATTGATAAAAACAAAGTTGCAGCAGTATTGTTAAAACTCATGCCTCAGAATAAGAAGGAAATTCAGTCATTCTTAGGTTTTGCAGGATATTACAGGCAACACATTAAAGACTTTGCATCCATAGCAAGACCACTTTTTAAGTTGTGTGACAAAGACACAGTATTTGAGGTGACTGTTGACAGAGTCAAAGCTTTTGAATCTCTAAGAGAAGCATTGACCACTGCTCCACTCTTACTGATGCCAGACTTTAAATTGCCTTTCAAACTGTATATTGATGCATCAGGGGATGGACTAGGTGCTGCACTTCACCAAGTTCAGATCATAAATGACAAACCTGTAGAAGGACCAATATGTTTCATATCCAGGCAAATCAAACCAACTGAAGCCAGATATGGAGCAAGTCAAATGGAATGTCTATGCCTTGTCTGGGCCTTGGAGAAATTGAACTATTTCTTAGAGGGATGTGTTTTTGAAGTAATAACAGATTGTACAGCTGTGAAATCACTTTTGAACATGAAAACACCTAACAGACACATGCTCAGATGGCAAATAGCCATACAAGAATACAGAGGCAATATGACTATTGTTCATAAGGATGGGAATATTCATAAGAATGCAGATGGACTAAGCAGATGGCCATTACCAAATAACATTGATAATCCTGCTTATGTTCCAGAAGAAGCTTCACCACAAATTCCAATAGAAGGAATAAGTGTTACAGACTTGAACACCACCTTCTTTGAAGAAGTCAGAAATAGTTACACTCAAGATAAGAATTGTAGCATCTTATGCCAATTACTTAACAAAGACTGTAAAGACAACTCTCTAATACATGCCTTGGACGAAGTATGGAGAAATTCTTATAATGAAGGAAGATTTTACCTACTGGATGGTATAATTTACCACAGAACCAAGCACACATGTGTCATGACAGTTGTAGACAGGTCATTAATCAATCTTGTACTGAAAGAATGCCATGATAGTCCCTTTTCAGGACATCTTTCTGAAGACAGAACAAGAGAGAAAGTGAAGACCTGCATATGGTGGCCAATGTGGCAAAAAGATGTTGCAGAGTATTGCAAAACCTGTGACAGATGCCAAAAGGCAAATAAATCCACTGGCAAAAGACTTGGAAATATGATGAAAATCCAAGAACCAAACAGACCTTGGGAAATTGTCCATATGGATTGGGTAACTGGCCTACCACCAGGAGGTGACAGGAGCTATAATGCTTGCCTAGTAATTGTGGACAGATTCAGTAAAACTCCAATCTTTTTACCATGTCACAAAGATGATACAGCCATGGATACAGCTCTTCTGATATGGAATAGAGTAGTGTCATGGACTGGGATATTTACAAATATCATCAGTGATAGAGATCCCAAATTCACTTCAGCACTATGGACAAATCTTCACCAATTATTTGGCACTAAACTGTCTTTCTCTACAGCCTACCACCCACAAACTGATGGCCTGGCTGAAAGAATGATCCAAACCTTAGAAGACATGGTGAGAAGATTTTGTGCATATGGCCTTGAATTCAAAGATTGTGATGAATTTACCCATGATTGGTGTACTCTGTTACCAGCACTGGAATTAGCATATAAAACATCAATCCATGCTAGTACCAATCAGACTCCTGCTATTCTAGAAAAAGGATGGAACCCCAAGTTACCCCAAGACTCCTTGAGGAAAGACTTGATTGAAATACATCCCATAGCTGCTAGCTTCAAAGGAATGCTAGACAAAGCTAGAAAGCATGCAGTGAGATGCATGGAGGACTCTTTTGCATATGCTAAAGACAAATGGGATAAATCTCATGCAACTCCAGATTTCAAAGTGGGGGACCTAGTTCTTGTATCCACCACTAACTTCAATAACATCAAAGGATGTAAAAAGTTGAAAGACTCCTTTGCAGGACCTTTTGTGATTAAGGCCCTCCATGGAGAGAATGCTGTTGAAGTAGAGTTATCTGAAGAACTTAGCAATAAGCACCCTACATTTCCAGTGAGCTTGATAAAACCATATAAATCTAGTGATGCTGAGAAATTTCCCTTGAGGAATGAGGTTCCCCAAGTTATACCTCCTATTGAGACATCTGGTACTAAGAAAATAACCAAAGTTCTTAAAGAAAGGAAATTAAGAACCAAGAAAGTAAGGGAATACCTTGTTAGGTACAATGACCCAACTTGTGAAGATGAATGGTTAGAAGAAAAAAATATACCAGAAGCTACCAAACTCCTGAGGAGATTCAGACACACTAGAAACACCAATATTACAAAGTAATATTCTTTTTTTAGGGGGAGGGAATGTGAGCCTTAGAGGTAATTTCATATACCCAAAAGACCACAAATACAAAAATAACATTTTAATATATATAAAATAAATTTATTTATATTATTAAAATAAAAATCAAAATATAAATATAAAATTATATTAAAAATAAAAAATTAATTACAATTTAAAAATAAAAAATACATTAAAATTTTGTAAGTATAAAATTACATTTATACTTGGAAAAATTAAGTAAAAATGAAATTTTAACAAAATTGTGAAAAATTAAATAAATTTGGAAAAAAGTTAAATAAAAATTATTATAACTTTTTATCCAATAAAGAAACACATAAAAATTATTTCACCATTGGATTCCTCATAAAAAATCAGGTGGGGTCACCTCTGAGTGAAATTCTTGTAACTCAACTCTAAATAAGCTTAAATTAAGTTTTTAGTATTTTCAATACAAAAGTTGAAAATCCTCAAAACCTTAATTTAATTCACACCACATGTGGTGTTAACCATCAAATTTTGTGTTAAAATTGAGGTGTTGTGTTTAGTTTAGAAGTTATGAGGAATTGAAGTATTTTCAATTGAATTCAATTGAAATGTCAAAATGTGCGCGTGTATTACATAAGTGAACTTTGATTTACATATGAGGTGTCAATTATTACTGTATTGTACTGTACAATTGAATTGAATTACATATGTAAATTATAAGTATAATACATGATGAGGAATTAAAGGAAAAATAAATTGGAAAGATTAAATTTGGGGGGGAAAAGGAACTCCAGCTCTAAGGGGGAGCTAGACCCCCAAAATCCTTGCTGACAGGCGTGGGATGTCAAAATTCACGCAAAAGTTCATCACTTTTGGCCTGGAATTGAGTTACAGGGTCTGTGGACTCAATTGATGATGAGGTTTTGATATCAACTGGGGTAGTTTTAGCTGTTGCCAAGAGGGTAAAACTACCCTTAATATAAAACAACCATAATAAAAACAGTTTTAACTGGTTTCTACGCCTCTTACACACATTCTGACGTGTTTTGAAGGCTCTAGACCTGGTATTGCTATAGTAATAGCTGATTTAAGGGTCTAAAATGGCTAAAAATGGCTAAAAATGGCTTAAACCAGTCCTTTTTGGTCTAAACCAGGGTTCAATGATGCCATAATTGGCTTTTCTGTTGTCAGACTGTTTTTCACGACTGACAAGAGTAAAATTTACTTTTGGAGTAAGAGAATTGATGGCTATAAAAGAATGTCTTCTTTGCCCCACTTTTCTCTTCATGTTAGAATCTTTTCCTTTTATTAATTAGTTTAAAACTGTTAAACCAATCAATCAAAGATTCCAACCACCACTTTTAAATCATTTTAATCCTTTTAACCACGTGAAAAAATCATTATAATCATTGTTTGTAACTCTTATAATCATTTTTACCCCTGAACCACCCCAAAAGTGAATTAAAGCATCTTTCATCACTGTAAACTTTGTCACTTTGTTTCCAAATTCACTCTGGTCACTTTTGGGCGTGTTTTCTCTTTAATATTCTTTTTAAAGACTTTGTTCTTTAATTAATTGCTTGCAGTTCTTTGCTCAATTAATTCCAATTGAAATTGCTCTTGAAGAAATTTCTTTTGTAGCCTTAAAATATCTCTTGTAGAGTATTTCTTGGATAAATCTTTATTGTTGGTAAAACAATAAATTTTTATATTATTGTTTTATACTAATAAAGTTATAAACAATAAAATTGGCGTGTTTTCTCTTAAAAATAATATTTCATATTATTTTTAACTGAATTTTACCTTATACAAATTTTGAGGACAGGAAAAGTACTTGATTTTTAATCAAAGTTTCATATCCACACCTTACACACCTTAAGAAGTTTGGATTACTTAAGCCTCTTCAAATTCCATCTGGTCCTTTGAATCCTTTATCAATGGACTTCATCACTCAATTGCCACTGTCCAACAACTTTGATTCAGTTCTAGTAATTGTGGATAGATTATTAAAAATGGCAATCTTCATTCCAACTTACAAAACAATCACTGCCCTGGGATTAGCTCAAATCTTTATCAGCCATGTCCTTTCCAAACATGGACTTCCAGTAAGTATTGTCAGTGATAGAGGATCTTTATTTGTTTCATAGTTCTGGAAAAATTTATGTCAGCAGGTCAAGATATCAAGAGATCTTTCAACTGCTTTTCATCCTGAAACAGATGGACAGATAGAGAGGGTAAATCAGATTCTACAACAGTATCTTTTGATGTATGTCAGTTACCATCAAGATGACTGGCACACCCAGATACCTCTGGCTGAATTAGCCTACAATAATGGAGAACATTCATAAAAAAAGCAATCACCTTTTTCCACAATTTATGGAAGAAATCCCAGTTTTGACTCAATCCATAATTCTCAAGACTCACCTTCTGGAAAGGTATCAACAAAACTCCAATCAGTACAGAAAGTAGTCAAAGAAGAATTAGAGTCAGCAATAAGAAGATTCAAGAAGTATGCAGATAGAAATAGGATAATTCCACCTGATTTCCAACCTTGGGATGAGGTATGGCTAGCTTCCAAGACCCACCAAGAAACTTTCAGAAAGATGGCTGGGACCCTTTGAAGTCATGCTTATCAACTCAAGTTGCCTTCACAATGGATGCAAGTTCACCCTGTATTCCATATGTTATTACTAGAACCAGTCAAGCAGTCAAGCATCCCAAGTTGTAATCAATTGCCACCACCACCAGTTCTAGTGGAGGAGAAAGAAGAATTGGAAGTAGCTCAGGATCTGGACTTCAAATTAAAAAGAGGTAAATTATGGTATTGTGTAGAGTGGAAAGCATTCAGTGAAGACCCAGAAAGAACAGCTTTAGAACCAGCTTCCAACCTTACCAACTCACCAGACATTGTCAAGTATATCCACTCATTGTATCCAGAAAAGCTTGGTCCAAATACCTCAAGAGTTTTATTTCTATGGTGCTTGGTGGGGAGAAGAAGTCATGAAAGTAAGTTCCTCTCCTGGCATGCACCTTTAAGGGGGTATTCTACCCAAATGTTGTTGTAAGCATCCCCTTGGCCCCTTTGTGAGCACTTGTCAATTTTTTGGACAGATTCAGGAAGCATGCAACATCAATACCCTCCGATTTGGACCTTATCAAGATATGGCCAAATCTCTCTTTTCTTTTCTTTTGCCTTTTATTATTATTTTAATTTATTACAATCATCATTATTCAAGACATTCATTACTTCAAAGTGAATTATGGCAATTTGTTTCATTTTATGGTGCTTGGTGGGGAGTGGGAGTTATGAAAGTAAGTTCCATCTCCTGGTATGCTCCCCTGAGGGTTATACTTCTTGTAAAACATCACATTAGCCACTCTATGAGCATCAAATGCTTGTTTTTATCTCTAAGACCATTCTTGGCCAAATTCAAGCAACTCACCACAAGAGGGACAAACCTCAGGAATATCTCTATTTTTTTTCTATACTCTCTTTTTCTCTCATCTTATTTCTTTTTATTTACTTTTATAATTTTGTTTTATTTTATTTCTTTAAAGCAGCAGCATCCCCTCCCAAATCATGTATTGGGAGGTTCCATTCATTTTTTCATTTTAAGTATTTTTAAGAGTGGGGATAGAAGTCAAACCAAACACAAACAACGACAAGGAAACTAGTTATCTCTACACAAATCATCAAAAGTTCTCTGGAAGTCATTTATCAACTCATCTTCATACCAAGCAAACTCTGCAACCATCTCCTCAGAAGCAGTCCCTGGAATAGTCCTATCATTAGCATACATGATCACCTCCTTACTATTTCTGTAAACCCTCCTGAATAACCTGGCCACAGCATCTTGATTTTCACTCACCGTATTTGGATCTTCCCTGGTAACTCAGATAGGCCATTTATCCCAGCGTTGAAACACTTGAGCAGCAAGAAACGGCAAAGGAGAGAGTTCTTCCCTCCTTCTAATGGTACTGGCCACATGTTGGGGTTATTGAGAGGTGCCCATGGGTGAGCTTCTGGTCTGTGGAATGGGGGATGGTGTTACTGCTTGATTTAAGGCAGGCCTGGTGTAGGAAGGAGGAATAGAAGTAGGAATGGTGGCAAGAGTAGGCTGGAAGTTTCTGGGGGTACTATGAATGATATGGCTCTGGAGTCTCTTGGCAGGAGGATGGGAAGGGGAAGAATTGACTGGATGAACAGCAGAAATGGGAACCACCTCAACTTCTTCACCATCAAGTTCATCACTACCTTCAGCATCCGGATTGGGTGGGGAATTGGCAATTTTTCTTATTGGTTTGACCACTCCTTCATTATTGATCCTAGAGATTGGGACTTCTGAACTTGAGTATATGGGCCTACCACCAACTGGAAGGGCCCCCCCAACATTGGTCCATCTGGCCACATCCCTTTGCCTAGAACCATCTACTAAAGAATCAAGATATCAGTATCCATTCAAGCAATAAACGTTTCTCACTCACAAGCAGAATAACCTGAAGTTGCATCAGGAGTAGGGGCCTCAGACACTGGGAACTCTTCCCCAAAAGGCCCATCTTTCTTACTCCATAAATACCTCCTCACATTTGCAACTTGTCTCCCAGTTTGACTGCATGGCTTCTTTACAATGTAGCAATGGAGACATTTTGAAGACTTAGGATTGTAATGTTCAAAACAATCCTTACCCTTGGCCAAACATTCAGTACAAGCAGGATCAAGACCTTCAACTTCCTTGTAACCGTCATAAGTTTGGGAGGGATCAAAATGTCCAGAAGAGGCCATTGAGGGTGAAGCCAATTCACTGAGGACGCCAGAACCACAAAGGACAGATGGTGGTGGCGCAGAAGGGGAAGATTCAGTTAGTTCAGTCAGTTTGGAACTCATGGCTGAGAATATGCAAGCAGAACATTCAGCACGTCAGAACCAGTCCACTGCAAGCCCAAAGACAAGGACCTCAAGGTAATGGGGCCATTACTCAATTATGGTCCCTTGTTAAAGCCTGCAAGGTGATGGTTCAAGACCCCTTTGTGGCTGAATTCATCACCCAAGACCTCCCCTGCAACTTTGGGGAGGCCAGGATCTTGATGTTCCTGGACCCTCTCAATGGGCCACTTTTTGGTTCCATGGAACCCCTGGGTCCCCAGCAAAATTGTGCCCAGGGGGCCTCCAATAGCCCCCACAAACCGCGGAATGCAAACCACAAACCATGGCCCATGGCCCGTGGACCATAGGACCCCAAGAACCCCAAATGGCCAAAAAAGGCCATAAAGTCATTAATTTAAAAAATACACCCAAGACCCAGAAAAGGCCAAAAGGGCCATAAATTCAATCTCCATCAAGAATCACCATAGGAAGGCCCAAGGCCCAAAATACTATGGTAAGGCCAATGAGGACTCAAGACCATATTGAGGAATGTACAAGGTTATTGGGGACAAGAACCCCTTGAAGATTTTTCCAAGACAATTCCAGTCAAGGCAAGGAAGGGCCCAACATTAGGTTGGCCCTTGACAAATGAAATATACAATCATATACTCATTCTTCATAAATGTTTGAGCAGAAGAGCACAATGGCATTCATTTTGGGATACAACCCAAGGCCATGCCCCAAAAGGAATGACTTACTGAATCAAAAGAAGAAAAAAGCATATTTTGAAGTGGAAGAACTTACTCAAGTTAAAGAAGGGGTAATTCAAATAAATTTGACAGGGAAGAGAGGAAAGGGGATTTTCAGGATAATGTTCAAGAGGAAAAAGATAATTAAAAAGAATTTTTTTTAAAAAAATGTGGGGATATTGAGATGCAACTCAACAGTGGCAGGGTATTATGGTGTTCAGGAGCCCACCAGTTTCAAGAGGGGGATATGGTAACAACCACTCATCAGGGGTAAGGTAATCAATAATTAAACCCACTCAAACACCTCAAACCAGAACACCCACTGTTTGTATCAGCATTCAGTATCAGCAATCTTCCTTGCTGAAACATGCACACAGTCTGGTTCATCAATACAGCCTGTCAATACTTATACAGGTTGGAATTACCCAATACAGTTTGGATACACCAGTTCCAAACTGTATGATCACTCAATACCACCACTCCTCTTGTACAGGACCTGTATTGGCCAGACTCAACTAAATCATCATTTATGTCAGCCTGTGACTCAAAACCAGAGCACAAGCATGACAGCCAAAATATCATAAACCAATGGTATAGCCAAGATACCACCAAAACATGGAGCTGAGCCGAATTGGCTCAAAAAGTATCAAACAAAAGGGGAACCTCATCTCTTTCCAAATATACAAGTCCCATCATCATAGGACAAAGAATAACAAAGTTATTCATGCTCAAAGTTATTGCTGAGCATAAACCTTAATTTTCACCTCTCATCTGAAATAAAGAGTAAGAGGCTTAACCCCATCAAATGGGTATGAAAAATGAAGCTCTAAGTCAGGGCTATCCAATGGTACCAGCCAAACTGAGCTAGCACCAGTATTACAGAAGTTATGGTCAAATTAAGGCCAAATAAGGGTGAACAAAACATTCACCTCTCATCTAACTTCTACAGTTTTAGTGTGAGATACCTAAAGTGGGGTTTTTTTTGGAAAGGGCACAATCAGGGCTATCTGGTGGTGTCATCCATTTCTTCATATCTCAACTCTAGCGGAGGTTATGGGGCAAACAAGCCTAATACAGCTTTTTGCCTAAGCCATGCATGTGTATAAGAATCTTGTACATGGCATACCTTTGCCATATTTAATGATAAATATATCAAATAAGGTACCATTCTGTAGAACACATACAGGGCTACACACTGGTTCAGCTTTGAGGTTGATATCCCAAGAACTGACAAAGGTATAGCTGTTTTAAGGTCAAAATCCCACATTTTGACCAATACAGCCTTACCATGGGATAATATCCCATAAACATGATTATTAGGTGTCAAACTGACGAAGAAGCTTCCTTATACTTCAATACCTCATACGTCAGTCAATACTGGGGTCCCATACAGTTTCTGTACAGCATTCTATGCGTCATACACATTAGAATCAAGCTGTGTGGTCCCCAGATGAAAGTTTTTACCCTGTATTGGTGAAAGCGGCCCAGATGTGGTTTCAAAACCACATCTGAGCCCAATATAGACTATAAAGGTCCTTGCAAGCCACAATACTGTCTCAGAGAGTGAAAACATTTTCACTTCCTCTATGTGGAAAGGTCTAACAGCCCATCCACCCCATTTCAGGATACAAAGGAGGCTTTTCATAGCCAGAAATGCTTTCCTCATCCTGCTCTTGAATACCCTACATAGTAAACTGTCAAAAACAGTTTTACTCTTGGGTAATAAACAGGTATAATTATAATTTTAATTATTGTAGCTTTTATTTTTGTAACCCAACAGGTAAAACTGCACCCAGGGATTTCAAAAGCACTCACCACCACTATATCTCATATAGTAAAGCCCTTTTTCTTAGATCAAAATCATTTATAACCCTTTATAATCTGTGAGAACCTTTATTTCTGTGTCACAGTCATAGTTGAAAGCTGTAAATACCCTTATATACCTTTTGTCATAGACTCAGCCTGACCATTTATTCCCATGAAAATTCTCTTTCTGGATCAGGGCTGGTGATTCTCACATATACCAGCCCCTCCTTCTCCCCCTGGGGACTTTTCCCCAGTTAATTAATCTAGTTTATTTATTATTTCATAATTATTCTTATCCTTATTTTGGGTATTATAATTATTTAATTTCAAGTTAGTATTTTCCTTTTCTTTCTTTTCCTGTACAGTATGAGTTGGGTGGCAATATCCTTATTAACCCTTCTCTTTTCATTCTGACAGGCTGAAACAGTAGACTTGGACTTGTTTGTGGTTGGCTCTTTTATTTTCTTACTCTTATTCTTTTGTTGCTGCTTTTCTTATATTTCTTTTATTAGTAATTCATCATATTACACTCTTAAGTGTATTCATCTTTTATCATATCATTGAGCCCTACATAAGTGAGTCCCAGTTTACTGAGTGCCAGGCCCTCTTCACTTAGAAGAGCCCCTGTGAAATGTGGATTCAGTTCCACTGGGGATTTTGCCCTTTCTTTTCCCTTTTGAGGGATCAATTCTACCTCTGAGTCCAGCACCATGTGATTGGATGGAGTATTGGGAACCTCTTCTGGTAGTCATAATTTAAGAAATAAATAAAAAAATATTTCAGGACAAGAGTTTCTTTTTATGGCAATCTATAAAGGAGGTACTCACCTTCAGAGTCCTGAATAGTGGGTCCCAGAATGTCTAATTTCTTAGCTTTATTTTTCTTAATGACAATTGATGTTGGGGAACTTGGGCAAGTTTCTTCAACCAATCTTTCAACAGTGGTTTGATTGTCCTGTGTTGGATTGTCTTCAAACACTACAAAAGACAAATAAATATAAGTCTTTCATATAAAAATTGTTATTTTGGGTAAGATATGTCAATTTCCCATGTAAAAATTGCTTTTATATCTCATAATAAGTGAAATGAATAAATAAATGAATAGCCATTGAACAAAAATAACATTTCTTTTGTTGGTTTTTAATATTTTTTTTATTTTTAAAGAATGATAAAAGAATGAAGATGATTCTTTTATGAAATTAATTTATAATATAAAATTATTTTCAATTTATAAGATATCTTTTTTAATCACTAGAGTCACTCAAAGAAAGTTCTTGCAAGTCTAAGGATGTGACAAACCATGGGTAAGACAGTAAAATTGCTTTCCAAATGCCTGAATAGCTTTTAAAATAAATAAATACAGAATTATCATATAGTTTTAGGATTATAATTATAATTTATTATTGGATAAGTCCAATTAGAATCTTTTTAAAGGTCTTTTTAAGTACATATCATGGACAGGCCCCCAAAAATAAGGTTCAACTATGAAACAATAAATAAAAATTACTAATATTTCACTTCTTTTACTCTGAGTTTCCTTATAAATAAAATAAATAAGATAAAAATAATCATAATAAGAAAGGTTTATTATAATTATGGCAGAAAAAAGAAATATATTATTAATTAGATGTAATAATATAACCTATATTATGAAAGAATAATATAATAAATAAATATATTAATAATTAATAATTAGTAATTAATATATTTAAAATCACTTTAAAGAAAATGGTTTTTTATTCATAAAAAACAATTAATAACTATAATATTACTAATATTAAAGTTATTATTAATATAAATACTATTTATATTAACTTAAGAATTATTAATAGTAATAATAGAGAGAAATTATTATAGTAAGAGAAAATAACCTACTTTTGATGCTTAATATAATAATTTTGGAAGGTTTCACACCAAATAATGTAAATACAACTTATTTAAATTGTATTTACAAATAAAAATAAAAGAAATTACATGTTTTCTTGAATTTACATGGAAATAAGATTTTTAAGAGAATTGTAAGAAAATAAATGAACAATGGAAGTAATAACCTCAAAAAATGATGATTATAATAAATATTACCTTTGGTTTTTGATAATATAAGAGATTTATATATAAAGAATAAAGATTTTACCTTTTTGATTTAATTTCTCTATTGTTTTGATGCATCTGAGGGGGAAATGGAGTAAGAAGAGCTCTATTTATAGTAAATACCTCCCTTCTAGAGTCCAGTAGGCTTCTAGTAGACGTGTACTGATGTTGTCCACAGGAAATGATAAGTATTTAAAGGTTTAGTGATGATTACATCATGATCAAACCATCTCATCTCAGTATTATGCCATTACTTAGAGTTATCACTATAACTCTACGTTTGATGACATCATAGACTTGGAAGATGCCTAAACTTCATGGATTTTATTAGTATTAATAATAATATAACATCATTCACCAGTTTTATCACTTATATAGCTGTGAAGCTTAAAATAAGATTACAGTGAGTGATCATAAATGATCAATTTTAAGCTTTAATTTTGATCATTGGTAACGTTTGAGCTATAAATGCTAGAGATATTCTGGGAAAGAATTCTGATAGCTTTGAATGTCCTCATTGAACTTCCAAGAGCATTTTATGAAATTATCAAAACTCTATTTTTGATGATTTTTCTTGTATCTCATTGTTTCTACTGAAATCAATATTTTAAACTTCAAGCCTTGATTTCAAGGGGTTTTACCTTTAATATTATGATGAAAATTACATAATTCTTCGCGTATGAGCTAGTAGAATCTGAATATCTACTTTGTTTTAAGTTTGGAACATTTTGACTAAAAAGTGGTCAACAGCTCTAGTAATTTTGTTCAACAAACCATTACAAGTTATAACCTTGCTTATAATATATCAAATAAAGTCCAAAATGTTTTCTTAGAGTAATTACATGGTGTTTTTTCGGTTTAACTCTCTATCATGTATAGATCAAGAGATATAAGCTAAAAACCATGAATGTATGAATTGACCAAAAAAGTGCATATATTCAACTTAATTCCTTAAGTATTGACTTTAGAGAATGGTCATAATACTGTTTTATGTGGAGCATCTCATGGGAAGGCCAATTTTGCAGCTCATTTCACATGCTTTTTCATTGGTTTCTGAGTTCAATAAGACTTTATGTCTTTTTTTGGGTATTATTATTTATTATTTAGTAATTATTGACTTTACAGGTATGCCATAAAAATGATATATGTGTATTTTACCATGAGGAATCTAGAGATTTGATTTATTTTACATGTTTACTTAATAGATTCTGAGTTAATTCAGAGTTTGTACCTATTTATGAAATTTTCACTGGTTTTAAGATAATTATTGTGAGTATAATTATTATAACATTTTTCTTGTGATCTTTTTGGATATGTGATCATATTTCAAAGGCTCACAGCTTTTGAAAGCTTGGTGGATGAAACTTTTCAAATATTTCAAACAACAGTTGTTACTAAGAAAAGAAAAGCTAAAAAACTAGTTTTTCCAGGACCAACCATTAAGGACGGTGAAAGTGAGAACCTTTATTCAAGTTCTATCAAAGAATAAATATTCCTGAAATATTTTGCTTTTATCATTATGAATGCTAGAAGAGGTTCTCAATTAGGTGACTGTGAGGTAGATATGACATACCCATAAGGCCACAAATAACTTTATATACAGCTGATTCAGTCTTGAACAGAATTTTCAGTTGAAATTAAAATGAAAAATAACAAAAGATAAGTAGAAATTTGGTTTGGATTAACAAAGCTATAGTTATTATGTCATTTTTGAATTCTACACCAAAAATAACCTAGGGTACACCCATAGGGTGTTATACCCAAAAATGTTTATTTCTTAATTTATTGGAAGATTTAAGAATCTCACAGTACTAATGTAAATTTTTCAACATTTTTCACAATTGTCAAATTTAAGCTTAAATAAGATTGAATTTAAAGTTGCATAAGGTTTATGCAACCTTACCAAATTTTTTATTTAAAATTGAGGTGTTGTGTATATTTACTGAATTGGCTAAGGAATTGCCATACAGAATTTAAATCCTGTGTGAGCTCAATTTAAAACTGTTCAAGGAAATAGTATGGCTTAAAATAAATAGAAGGGCAAAATCCATGCAGAAAGACCAAACAGAGCTGGGGTACCCAACTTTCCGGATATGCAAGGATTCAATTAATGTTTTCAACCTGTATTGGAGGATTTTTGACCTTATTTAAAATTTAACATTAGACTTTGATCCAACCTTAAAGCTTAAACTGGTTTTATCCCAAATTAGACAGGAATTTCAAGCTGCCAAAGGGTAAATCCCAATATGGTAGATTGAAATTGAAGTTTTGAGAGGTGTCCAAGCTTAATTAAGCTAAAAGAGCTTAAATAAGCTTAAAAAATTACAGTTACAAGTATCAATACCTTATGAAAAGTTAAGGTTTAGTGTGTATTGCTATTTTACATGGGAAACGAGCAATGACTTCAAAAATTCATTCAAAATCTAAATCTCAATGGATTTGCTTGAAATTTTCACACAGCTTAAGATTAAATCTTATCTGTGTATAAATTGAATTTTAAGTATCTTTTATACGTAGGTTTTATCTTTGATTAGCCTGGAAAATTACTCTTTTAATTATATTTATAGAAAATTAAGATTTCTTTAAAAATTAATGAAAAATTGAGCTTAAGAGATTTTTACTTGAAACTCTATTCTTAAGTTTTTCATGTGATTGACTTTAATATAAAGAAACTTATTTTATATGAAAACTCAAAATAATCAACCTAAATGAGGATTAAAGCTACTTGGAGTTAAGAATGACACTGGTAGCTTTAAATTGGAATCAAAAATAATTTACCTTAAGTTAAGAACCTTATTTTTAAGCATGGTTTTCAGTTTTGACCTGCCCACGCGCTCTATATCAATTATGAATGATGATATTTACTCTGCAGACATAAAAAGACTATTCATCACTGTTTTGTCCATCAATTTTCAATCCAATCCAATTATATTAGACATTTAAACAGGTAAAGTTTTATTATATATAAAATCTCATTATTAAAGTGTTTCTTAAATATTTTATTCTTTACAAATCTTAAATTAAAGAATTGAAATCATAGAAATTAGATTATTGTTTTAATCACCAATAATATATTTTATTTTATGAAATTATTTTCTTAAAATATCTTTTAAAATCCACAAATTCCTCTTGAACCCTCCTTAAATCATATTTTTATTATGAAAAGTGGTTTTATCTTTTGAAATATTGATTTTTGGCGTGTTTTCAACTTCTAATAACTATTTGATATAATAACTGTTGTATTTGACTTGTTGTATTAATTATATACTATAAATAATTTTTTCTCTAAAATTCTATAATTTGTTTTATCTATTATTAGTTTTTTTATATAAAATTTTTCATAACAATTATATCTGCACAGTGTGTGTTATAATTTCTTCTTATAAATAATATTAATATTATTTATAAGTGGTTAAATATCTATCTTTTACATGTGTAATTATCTCATTAATAGCTTTAAACTTCTTATTGTTATAGCTGTCAGTGACTATAACAGTAATAGAATGATTATAACTTATTATAATTATTAATATTTCTCTATTATTATATTATATAATAATAGCTAAATTTATTTTTTTACTACAATTATTTTAATAATTATATTTAATTTGTGGTTATAATATTTTGTTATATTTTATTTTTCTACTGAGGAAAGTCATTGTAATCTTGATATTGTTACTATTCTCAAGAGTTTCATAGACAAGCCTTACACCAATACCCAATCCAGTCAGATGGAAGTGGACTCAGAAGTAGAATTGGTCCCACACAAGGGAAAAGAAAGGGAAAAATGCCCAGTGGAACAGAATACACACAAGGAAGTGCCATATCCCAGAAATGCCCAAAGTTTTTGCACAAGAATTGCAACTAAGTATGAGCAATCCCAACAGAGAGAAATCACATTCAGAGGGCTCAAATAGACATGTAAATGATTCAGTAGAAGCAGTACTAAATGGTGATTAAGGAAAAAGATTAGGAAATGTTATCACAAATCCACAAAGGAGTGCTGAACTCCTGGAAAATTATCAAAATGTTCCTCAAGGAGGAGGAAATAGTGAAACACTCCAATGGATGGAATCCACTATCATCCAAACTTCAAAGAAAAAAGATAAAGGACTGGAACATCAAAAAGAGGGGGGAAAGCAGGGAAGACGTGCCAGTAGCTTCTACCAGAAAGCCACAAGCAAGCCAGCCTCCACAATAGGGGAAGAACAGAAAGAAAAGGAACTGGAGGAAACCATATTCTCCAAGTCACAGGAGCCCAAGAATTCAAAAGGATGCTATGAATAATATCTTCAACATGGCAAGAACATTGATGGAATTTGGGGACAGAGAGGAACAATGAATGAGACAACCCCATTTCCAAATGAAGTAAATTTTCCTCCTGATGTTGTAGATACCTTAAAAGAAACTGTAAATAGTATATTATTCCTAAAAAATCAAATAAATTCTATTATCCTTAAAAGAAATAAACAGTATTCAATTATCTTCAAGCCAAATTCTTGTACAAAATAAAAAAGAAATGACAATATTAAATTCATGGTTTAAAATAATAAACCCAAACTTTTTATTAACAATACTCAGAAATTGATAAAAGGAAAAAAAGAATTGTAGAGATACATAAAATATATCAAGGAAAGGACTTTGAAAATCAATTATGACAAGAGTATTGATAATTTAAGTTAATAATCACACAAAGTATCCATTTTTATTGAAAGATTTGAAGAAAACACTTCATCACATCAAAACCTACTTCAGGGCCATGTAGCTAAGAGTCATTAAGAAAGAATAAATCTCAAAGATGATATCCAAAGTGAAATCACACTTATTACAGAGAAAATCGATGAAATAAATGAGGCTAAATTAAATATGCCAAAGTTATCAACCCCATTTTCCCACACAAGAAGTCCTGTTAAACCAAATCAGGAAATATAAAGTCTCTTCATAACAGACTTTAGCCATAAAGAAAAAAAAAGATCTTAATAAAAGAAGCACCTGAACTTAAAGGATGGCCAACACTCACAGGTGAAGGTGAATATGACCAAATGCCATTCATTAAGATAATTGAGATGTTTCAAGAAGATTATGCCATAACAGATGAATTAATCCCTGCAAGATTAAATTCATTAATTGAAAAATATTGAAAAAGATGGTATTATGGAATAAGACAAAAAAATGGAAAAAATACCTGCTCTTGGTGAAAAACCAATGATTCCTAGAGATATAAGATATGAAATAAAATTGAAAACTCATTCATTGACCCAGAGAAAGATAAAAATTTCAGTTGTTTTATAAAAAAATTTCAAAGATTAAATGAATTATATCCAGAAATTTCACAAAAGATGGTGAATATGAATATAATGAAAAGTGTGGAGGAGAATTGGAACATTCCCTGAGGAGCGGATGCATAGAGCCATTTCCCAAAGAAGAATACATCAATTCACTGGAAGACATTGAAAAAGAACCAAAATTGGCAGAACATGGATAGAATTCAACATAAAAAGCCCAAGTAAACAATTTATTGAGAAGGACAAGATTTCTTTTCCCCCAAAAAATTTATCTCTCCAATTTATTTTTTCTTTAATTCCTCCTCATGTACTATGCCTATATATATTAGATATGTAATTCAATTGAAAAATTAAATTACACAAATGTAACTATCAATTCCTCATATGTAAATTTAAGTTCACTTTTCTAAGACATGCCCACATTTTGAGATTAAAATTCAAAAAATAAATAAATCATGAATCACAAACCTCACACCACAGCTCAATTTCAACACAAAAATTGATGGTCAACCCCAAATTCGGTCTGAATTAAATTAAGGTAAAGACTATATTTAACCTTATTTAGAGTTGATTTATAGACTTCTTACTCAGAGGTGACTAAAACTGATATTTTCTGACATGGAAGTCCCATTCAGGAATAAAAAGTTAAGCTATTTTTACTTTAGCATTCATTCAATGAAGAAAGAGAAATACAAAACAAAAAATTTACAGAAAGACAAAAATACAAAGGAAAATTATATTTATAGAACAGGAATCTTTTAATGAGAAACAGGAAATTTTAAGCAATGAGACTAAATGATCATTGCATAATAAAGAAAGGAACTATCTCTGAAAGTTTGAGCTTCAAGTACAACTAACTTGCATATAGTTTGCATAAAACTGGCTTGAAAATAACTAGAGTCCAGGAAGTTAATTTGTGATATTCTGCAAGAATAATAAATTATTCAATGAGTATGAAGGAGAATTTACCATTATTATCAACTTGCAAAAGCTTCAATGCTTCAAGAAACAAATAAACTTCTGAAAACTTGTTTATTATTGTATCCAATGCCTTCATAATTTATAAAAATATGTTTGGCCTTTCTGAATCTTATCCCATCCAAGGTAAATAATACAACTGACTTCACCAAAACACTTCAAATCTTTATCTTGAATAAAAATGATATTGTTTGGCTGGTTTTCAAAAATATTCATACTAGCTTTTCAGTTGGCTTATTTTATATTTTGTGAAAAATTTGGAAGGATTAATTCATTTTTTGGGTATGGAAAGTCACATTAGTCTCTGAAGTGTGGGTGAGCTGATGAAAGATGTGAAAGGAGACTATTGTATCTTTTATTTGTTAATTGAACCTGTTTTTTGGATTTTCTATCATATTCCTCCTTTATTTCTTGAATTTAGACTTCAAGATGTCACCTTTGAATACACTTATAAATAAGTGTTTCTTCCATGCCGCCTGGTAAAAATTCAAAAGATTCAACTTAATTATCAAGGTAGAAATCCACCAAGAGCAGATTACCAACAGAATTATTTGTTTTTAGAATTTGTAGGATTTTCACAAGACACTCACCACAAAACTTGGTGAAAACCATTTGAGGACCCCATCAATAAATGTGATCAGGTAAAGGCATGGCACAGTGGTGTTTCAGCTGTAATTTTACATTTTCAAACAGACAAAAGGATGGTTTCTGGTATGTCAGATACATTTGTGCAGATCTTAGACTGTCGTCTTTTTGGAATATTTTTCTGCTTACCATGTTTTTAGATTTTACAAGCATGCATAAGTTAATGTTTTCTTTGCCCATTGTCATTTTGAAATCTTGTTGCACATAATAGATGACATCAAAAATTGAAAATGTAATGTATATAGTGAACCATACATTCCATTCACTGGATTGCAATGTACCACCTTCAGATTTTCCCAAATTCCTTTGTATTCCGGCCAGAAATTGAGGGTAAATAACATTGTGGATATTTAAAAAGACTTTTTCTTGTTATGGTCTAATAGATTGTAAGGTGTGGATATCAAACTTTGAATAAAAATCAAGTACTTTTCCTGTCCTCAAAATTTGTATAAGGTAAAAAATCAATTAAAAATAGTAAGAAATGATCTTTTTAAGAGAAAACACGCCAATTTTATTGTTTATAACTTTGTTAGTATAAAACAACAATATTATAAAGTTTTTTTGTTTTACCAACAATAAAAATTTATCCAAAAAATACTCTACAAGAGATATTTTAAGGCTACAAAAGAAATTTCTTGAAGAGCAATTTCAATTGGAATTAATTGAGAAATGAACTGCAAGCAATTAATTAAAGAAAAAAGTCTTTAAAAAGAATATCAAAGAGAAAAAACACCCAAAAGTGACCAGAGTGAATTTGGAAACAAAGTGACAAAGTTAACAGTGATGAAAGATGCTTTAATTCACTTTTGGGGTGGTTCAGGGGTAAAAATAATAATAAGAGTTACAAACAATGATTATAATGATTTTTTCACGTGGTTAGAAGGTTTAAAATGATTTAAAAAAAGGTGGTTGGAATCTTTTATTGATTTGTTTAACAGTGTATAAACTAATTATAAAAGGAAAAGATTCTAACATGAAGAGAAAAGTGGGGCAAAGAAGACATTCTTTTATAGCCATCAATTTTCTTACTACAAAAGTAGAATTTACTCTTTTAAGTCGTGAAAAACAGTCTGACAACAGAAAAGCCAATTATGGCATCATTGAACCCTGGTTTAGACCCAAAAAGGGCTGGCTTAAGCCATTTTTAGCCATTTTAGACCCTTAAATCAGCCATTACTATAGTAATACCTGGTCTAGAGCCTTCAAAACACGTCAGAATGTGTGTAAGAGGCGTAGAAACCAGTTAAAGCTGTTTTTACTAACATTGTTTTAGCTCAAGGGTAGTTTTACCCTCTTGGCAGCAGTTAAAGCCACCCTGGTTGGTATCAAAACCTCATCATCAATTGAGTCACAGACCCTGTGACTCAATTCCAGGCCAAAAGTAATGAACTTTTGCATGGATTTTGACATCCCATGCCAGTCAGCAAGGATTTCGGGGGTCTGGCTCCCCCTTAGAGCTAGAGTTCCTCCCCCCCCAATTTTAATCTTTCCAATTTATTATTTCCTTTAATTCCTCATCATGTATTATACTTGTAATTTACATTTGTAATTCAATTGAATTTTACAGTACAATACAGTAATAATTGATACCTCATATTTAAATCAAAGTTCACTTATGTAATACATGCACACATTTTGACATTTCAATTGAATTCAATTGAAAATACTTCAATTCCTCATAACTTCTAAACGAAACACAACACCTCAATTTTAACACAAAAATTGATGGTTAACACCACATGTGGTGTGAGTTAAATTAAAGTTTTGAGTATTTTCAATTTTTGTATTGAAAATACTAAAAACTTAATTTAAGCTTATTTAGAGTTGAGTTACAGAAATTTCATCCAGAGTTGACCCCACTTTATTCTTTATGAGGAATCCAATGGTGTGATAATTTCTTTATGTTTATTTATTGGATAAAAAGTTATAGTATAATTTATATAACTTTTTACCAAAAATATTTTAATTTCACAATTTTTATTAAAAATTCATTTTTACTTAATTTTTACAAGTAAAAATATAATTTCATAATTTTAAATTATAATTAAATTTTGATTCTTAAATATAAATTTGTATTTTTATTTCAATTTTCATTTTGATAATATAAGTAAATTTATTTTATTTACATTTGTATCTTAATTTATCTTTTGTGGTCTTTTGGGTATATGAAAATACCTCTAAGGCTCACATAACTAGTAGTTTATACAAGCTATGTTCAAAAGATGTGGTTTTTGAAATTACCAAAGAAAGTAGGGATTCATATGAGAGGATCAAACATGAACTCACAAATGCACCTGTACTCTACCTGATTTTGAACTACCATTCAAGTTATACATAGATGTAGCATGTAGCCAGGGCTTGGGAGCAGCCCTTCACCAGAGACAAATAGTGGATGGTGAACCAAGAGAGGGAGTAATATGTTAAATCTCTAGGCAACTGAAAGATTCAGAATCCAAGTATGGGGCCACCCAGACTGAATGCCTATGCTTAGTCTGGGCTCTAGAGATACTCCATGATTATTTAGAGGGTGCAGTCTTTGAAGTCTACACAGACTTCAAAGCCTTGAAGTCTTTACTAAACATGAAGACTACCAATAGACACATGTTGAGGTGGCAAATAGCCATCCAAGAGTATAGAGGGAACATGACCATCATATACAAAGAAGTGAAAATTCATACCAATGCAGATGGCCTCAGAAGATGACCACTGGATAATTTCAAAAGCAATCCAGCTCATGACCCTGAAGTAGCAGCCAAGATCCCTAACCATTTCATGGAAATATATAGGAGGAAAAACCTCAAATTTTCTGAATGAGCACCAGAAAGTGGTATCCCAGACGGTGGAAACACTGACTCAGAAGGAACAGAAACTCCCATATTGGGAATAGGTTCCTCAGAACTGCATAATGAATTCTTCAATGCAGTTATGAAGACATATGCCAAACACAAACAGTGTGGAATATTGTTGAAACTCCTTCAGCAAAAGTACAGGAGCCCAGAACTGCAATCTCAGTTAGAGAAACCCTGGTTGAGGGACTATAAGGACAACAAATCTTTCCTTATAGATGGCCCTCTCTACCATAGAGAGATATTTACTAGTGCACTCACTATAATAGACAGAGACCATATATCCTTGATCCTACAAGAATGCCATGACTGCCCCTATATGGGACACATGAGTGAAGACAGGACAAAGGAAAGGGTAGCCAGCACAGCTTGGTGGCCCAAATGGAAGCAAGAGTTGAGTGAATACATCAACACTTGTGAGAGATTCCAGAAGGCAAATAGGAATCATGGGAAGAAGTATGAGTTACTTCAACACATAGAGGAACCCAAACACCTATCGGAAACCATCAACATGGACTGGGTTACAAGACTTTTCCCAGGAGGCAAAGAAAGGTTCAATGCTTGCTTAATAATAGTGGATAGGTTTAGCAAGAGTATGAGGTGCCTACCATTCCACAAGGAGGACACAGCTATGGATACTGCTCTGTTATTTTGGAATAACATCATATCTACCTGTGGAGTTCCAAAAATCATTATTAGTGATAGGGACCCAAAGCTCACATCTGAATTTTGGAAAGATGTGTATGACATGCTTGGCACCAAGCTTGCAATTTCCACAGCTTACAATCCACAAACAGATTGATTAGATGAAAGCATGATCCAGACAATGGAAGACATCCTTAGAAGATTCTGTGCCTATGGCATGGAATACAAGGACCATGTAGGATACACCCATGACTGGGTTACCCTTCCACCAGCTGTCCAGCTGTCTTATAATATGAGTCAGCACTCTACCACAGGAAAAAAACCTGCACTGGTAGAGAAAGGGTGGAATCCCCTATTGGCTGTGGATCACTTGAAGAAAAATCTTCTGACCATCCACCTGACAGCCAAAGACTTCCATGAAATTCGGAAGAGGGCTTGTGCCAAAGCTGCCAAACGCATAGCTGAGGAAAAAGAATATAATAAGCAGATGTGGGACAAATCACCCATGGAACCTGACTTTAAAGAAGGGGACCGAGTAGTAGTTTCTACACTGAACTTTAATAATCTCAAAGGACCCAAGAAAATGAGAGACTCATTCTTAGGGCCCTTCACTATCATTAAATTGATAGGGAAACATTCAGTGGAAGTCAAACTCACAGAAGAGTTTTCTAGGAAACACCCGGGCTTTCCAGTGAGCTTAGTCAAGCAATACTTCCAGACAGAGGAGGATAAATTACACTCCAGGAAGAATAGCCCCAAACCACCAGAAATAGTGGAAGTGGAGGATTTCCCTGGACTTTTGAAGAAAATCATCAAGGCCAGGAAGATCAGACTTAGTGGTAAGGATCAAAGACAGTACTTAGTAAGATTCAAGAACCAGACAGCTTACAAAGACACATGGTGGGCAGAAGATGCCATACCAAATGGGAACCTTCATCTGAGGAGATTCAGGGCCTCTAGGAGGACTGAACATTCCTATCAGTTATGAGACTTTTTTAGAGGGAGGGTATGTCATCCTGTGACTCAAAACCAGAGCACAAGCATGACAACTAAATATCATAAAGCAGTGGTATAGCCAAGATACTACCAAAACATGGAGCTGAGCCAAATCGGCTCAAAAGGTATCAAACAAAAGAGGAAACTCCCCCCTTTCCAAATATACAAGTCCCATCATCTTAGGGCAAAGAATAACAAAGTGATTCCTGCTCAAAGTTGTTGCTGAGCATAAACCTTAATTTTCACCTCTCATCTGAAAACTAGAAGAAGAGACTTAACCCCACAAAATGGGTATTCAAAATGGAGGTTTAGGGCAGGGCTATCCAATGGTACTAGACAAACTGAGCTAGCACCAGAATTGCAGATTTTATGACCAAAATAAGGTCAAATAAGGGTGATTAAAATATTCACCTCTCAGTTAACTTCTTCAGCTTTAGTGTGAGATACCTAAAGTGGGGTACTTTTGGAAATATAACAATCAGGGCTATCTGATGGTGCCAACCATTTCCCCATATCTCATCTAGAGCAAAAGATATAGAGAAAATAAGCTCCATACAGTTTTTGGACAAATCATAAATGTGTATAAGAAAGCTTGTACATGGCATAATTTTGCCATATTTAATGATAACCATACCAAATGAGGTACCATTGTATAGAAAACATCCAGGGATAAACACAGAGCCAATTTTGAGGCTGATATCTCAGAAACTGACAAAGCTATGGCTGTTTAAAGGTCAAAATCCCACAGTTTGGCCATTACAGCCTTATAGTAGGATAATATCCCATAACCATGATTATGAGGTGTAAAACAGATGAAGAAGCATGTTTATACCTCAATACCTCATAGTTTATTCAATACTGGGGTCCTATACAGGTTCTGTACAGCATTCTACGCATAATACACGTCAGAATCAGGCTATGTGGTCCCCAGATGAAACCTTTCACCCTGTATTGGTGAAAACTTCCCAGATGTGGTTTCGAAACCACATCTGAGCCCAATATATGCTATACAGGCTTTTTACGAACCACAAGCCAGTACTTATGAGTGACAAATCTTCACTTCCTATTCATGGAAAGGTCTAGAAGCATTTTCACCCCATTTTAGGATAAAAAGGGGCCTTTTCTAAGCCAGAAAAGATTTCCCCATCCTGCTCTTGAATTCTGAAATATTAAAACTGTCAAAAACATTTCTAATCTTGGAAAATAACCAGGTTATACTTCAAACTTAAGTCTTGTAGGTCTTATTATACTAATCCAACTGGTAAGACTGCACCCAGGGCTTTCAGAAGCGCTCACCACCACTATTATACAATAGTAAAGCCCTTTTATAGTAACCACAACCCTTCATTATTATAAATCAATATCTTTTTGAGCTATTTTCACTGAATCACAGTCATATTTGAAGTTTGTAAATACTATTATATACCTTTATCATAGACTCAGCCCGACACTTTTCATATTTAAGATTGATTAGATTGATTGAAAGAGGAGTTGGAAAGTAGCAATATGGAAAAAAAGTATGGGAAGATTTAACAGGAACAAAACGTCCAGGAAAATAAGGATAAGAAAAGACAGAGTTACCTCACATTCAGATAAAACCCATAATAAACCAAAATAATGTTTTCACTTCTTTAAAAGAAATGAATAGATAATAACTTTCATTCAAAAGGCTTAAAAAATAAAGATCAAAATGAAAAGCGATGAGACAAGGTAAGTTCTTCCCTTATAAGCTTTTATTTCAATTTGAAGCTATATATCAAATAAAAACCTATACTCATTAAAAATAAAAATATATTCTGAAATATAAGGATTTATCAAGGTTTAATTGAGTAAATAGATATCCATGGTCATAAAGATTCATTTGCTTGTTCCAAGAAAAATATGGGACTTTATTTCACTCAAGTCAAATATAAATCAGTAAATTTTTGAATTTTTTTTGTTAACTGTAAGAATGGGGTGGCTTTATGGTGAAGGAATTTTAAATTTCAGAACCCTTAGATACTGATTTTTAAAAAAATAATACTGGAACCAATGATTACATTTGGTGGAAGAAGTGGATTCATAGTATAAAATATTGGAAGAGTCAATTCACAAAAAACATAAAAAAACATATTGAAAATATAATTATGAGAAGGTAAATGAATTTATTGAGTTTTTAGTCTTGTAAAATTAAATACATTTTCTTCATTTTTATACATAGGCTTATTATTCCTGCATGAAGTTTCTTATGCTTTAGTGAAAAGAAAATATTGAATAACAGTTTTTGTGGAATTTTCATAGAACTATTCCCCAATTCCACCATAAAAAACTCATTTGAGTGTATGTAGTTGTCATTCAATTCTCTATTATCTTGTTCCAAAAGTATATCTCAATACGCTGGTGAAAGTACTTTATACTTTAATGAAAGCTTAAAAAGTATGAGGTATCATATCTCTAAATTTTTGACAAAGGTTTCCCCCTGTGGTTCCATATACATTTATTTTATTTGTGGGAAACCAGGACATTTGGAAAATTCTTTGGCTTTTTTCCATCCCATGGAGAAGCTAAAATTCACACGGAGATCTTAGTAAGCCTTTCATACAAGTTTGAGACCTTAAGCTTTATATACCAAAATATTACAAGGGATATCCCCCTGTACCACCACATACCTTGTTTTCTATTAAAGGAAATCCAGAAGATTTGACCATTTGATGGGCTTATTTTGAGCTCCCTGAGTACATTAATATTCCCAGGAAAGGATTAGTTATTCTTTAATGCAATCGTAAAAATTTCAAAGCCTTATATCTCAGAGTTATTACAAGAGGTCTCCCCCTCTGCCACCATATAGATAAATTGTTTTGGTGAAACACCATGCCATTTGGTTAATTATTTTTCAGTTTTTTACCTCAATGGATAATTTTTTATCATCATATATTGATTTATTCCACTTTAACACAATTATAAGAACTTCAGAGCCTTATATCTGAGCATTTTTGCAGGAGGTTTCCCCTGTGCCAACACATAAATTGATTATTATTGATAAATAACCTTGGAATTTTACCAATCCATTGTATGTTGTTAAGTTCTGTGAGTACATGTATATTCCCAAGGGAATATTAGTTACGCTGTCATGTAAGGGTAAAAACCTTTAAGCCTAATATCTCAAAGTCTTTCCAAGATGTTTCCCCCTGAGCCACCATATACATTTATTTTTGTTAGTTGACAACCATGGCATTTGGAAAATTAATTTGTTTTTTTACCTCCATGTAGAGATGTTTATGCTAATTGAAAGACCTGTTATCCTTTCATGAAAGATTAATATTTCTCAATTTTTATATCTCAATCTTTTTGCAGGAGGTTTCCACCTGCACTGGCATATAAAGTAATAGTTTTTTTATGAAGAAACAAGGAAGTTGGAAATTTAATCGGATGCCTCCAAGATCACTGGGCAAGCTTAAATGACTAGGATAAGAACTGTTATTCTTCCAAGAAAGAATAATAACTTTAAAGTGTCATATTCCAACATTTTCCAAAGGGATTCTCCCATGTTCTGCAGAATACATCAGCCAATATTAATGAAAAATTATGGCATGTGGACAGATACTTTGATTTTCTTGAACTCCATTAAAATATCTGTTATTCTTCTTAAAAATATCTATGGAACACATATTAGGAATATTTTTTCAATGTTAAAAAATGGATTAATTTCATTAAAAAAACATGCAACAGTGTAATTTTCCAATAGCTGAAGCTCCACATAGGTTTCTTGATATTTTCTATTTACTGTGTCCCATTGCCAACATAAATAAGGCTCTAGCTGATTTTAAAGGTTATTGTGGGTCAATTATTCGGTAGATCTTCATCCTTTCTTGTAATTGCAGATAAAATGAGTCCTTTTTATCGCATCTTAATGGCTGAATAATTTACTTTAAGATAGATTTATTTTATTCTTTCACATTGTTCTTTCACAAATGGGTTATTTTCCACATTTATATTTATTCATTCCTGGAGTTATCTGGTCAGTACTCAGTAGGTTTGAGGTATCCTCTGATATTTATATTTTTGACACTAATTTGAATCGAAATAGTTAGAAATGATGTTTTATTTAGCTGAATGGGGTCCTTTTCTGTTCATATCAATTGATCTATATTTCATCCTAACTTCAATGAATCTAGAAATGTAAGAAATGAGTTAAGAAAACTACACAAAATTTAATTTAAAATAATTGAGAGAAGTCCTTTTTGTGTATAAAAATATTTATATCTATTCCAACCCAAATCTATATGTTGAAAGAGATTTAAAAGAGTTCAAAATTGAAATTATTTCACTTTAAAGATGCTTTTAATCAATAACCTACCTACATTCAATAGAAATATCGCTTCAAGGAGCTTATAATAGCCCCAGTGGTATTTCTCTCATTTAAATCCAATTTTGATAAACAAACTGACAATTGCAAAATTTTGAATTAAAATTTAATTAGATATTCACAATATTTATTAATGGTTTTTGGAGAAATAATATCACAGATTCTATTCAAAAAGAAATAGGAATTTTTGATAAAAAATATATTCTAATATATTATAGTTGAATGTAAGCTCAATTTTCATATCTGAACCCTAAGCTCATATTACACCCTCTTAGGTTTGAAGATTCTAGTATACTAATGAAATATAAGTAGGAAAAGAGAATTTAAAAATCTAAATAAAACTCATATAAGATGCTGATTCTTTTGTAATAATAAAAAGAATTTTGTCCTCACTTAGGTAATATTATCACCTGTTTTTTAGTGTCAGCCTGTGACTCCAAACAGAGCAATAGCATGCCATTCAACATACTATAAGTAAAAATGGAAATATTATTGAGCAAAGATAGTGTAAGATGTGTCTATGAAACTTGTTGATAATATTACTATTAATAAACAGTACTATGACTGTTCTTATGAAATAGAATAATAACAATTATTGTAACCACAATTAAATAATTAATTAATTAATCATTTGTTTTACTTGTTATACACTACTAGTGATTATAACATTAAGCAGTAATTGTCTACTAGAATCAATTACAAGTATTTAATAATAAGACTTCTTTATTAAAATAATCAGATTTCTTTGATATATAATTATCTTATTTCGGAATGATTATAAATATAATTCTTGAAGAAAACAATTACTAGAGAAAAAACATTTAAAAATTAAGATAAATAACTCATTAATACTCCAAAGAACTTATCAAAGATAAAAGTAGAGAAATTTGATGGATAATTGTGGATTTAAAGGATCAAAAATGGATATATAACAGTATTAAAACAATACATAGTTGCTTTCTATGATTTGAAGTCTTCCTTATTGATTCTGAAAGAATAAAACTCTTAATAAATGCTTTAACTAATACTTACTTGTTGGTAATAAAGGTATAATTGAATAATGTGATGATTTGGAAAAAACAGCAAGAAGAGGCCTCTTTGAATTCTAGAACAGCTCATAGAGGTGTGCCATGCAGCAAACTAAAAAAACAGTCAGTGAGAAAACAATAAACCTTTTTGGATTATTGATTGCATCATCTGTTGTCAAGTAAGATTACTTAATTGAGACTTTTACATGACTACCAACCCATTAATGGTTACGAATAAAAGGAGTAACAGTTGTAAATCTTCTTTCATTCCAAAATGATCATTTATTTCTCAAATTTATCAATTTTATTGGAAATTTCATCCCATAATTTATTTTCTGTAAATTTTTAAAGATTCTGTGTTTCACGTGGAATCATCACAAATGGACTGTAAGTAAAACTTTTAATTTTACTCATAAAAGTATATTTATTTTTTTTATATGAATTATACAGTTCTTAATTAGTCCTGAAAGCTTAAGAAAGATTCATTTAGAATTGCATTTTTAATGAATTTTTGAAGTTTTTACCTCATTTCTATGTAGAATTGCAAATAGCAGTATATGGCTGGTTGCTATGGGGTAAATCAATGGATACTAGTCCAAAAAGGGTTTTAATTACTCTTTTGGGGTTTATCAATGGAAAGTCATTAAGATATGACATGGTTACAGGAGTCTAAGTTGCTCTTTACCTCCTTGGCATGTCAAAATAGCAGCTTATTTGCAATTATCTTATGATTCACTGAAGTTGTGACATGGTAACAAGTTCTGTGAGCCTTTGAGATATGACCACATACCCAATAAGGTCACAAAAAGACTCAGAATAATTAGACTTTTAATATAATTATATTAAAATTGCTTAAAATAATTATACATTAAAAATAATTAATTAAATATACAAAAAATACCATAAATTGGTACAAAAATTGGTTTAACTTAAAAACCAATGAATCAACATGTAAAATAAATTATACCATTGGATTCCCCATGGAAAAATACACATATACCATTTTTATGGCATATCTGTAAAGTCAATATTTAAGGAATTATAAGGTATAATACCTTATAAAAACCATAAAACCTTATTTATCTCAAACACTAATGAAACAACATGTGAAATAAATTGTACCAGTGGATTCCTCATGAAAATCCACACATAAAACAATTAATAAGCTAAGTTCCAATGTTAATACTTAAGGAATTATCCTGAATATATGCACTTTTTTGGTCAACGCATATATTCAAGGATCATAGCTAATATCTTCTAAACTATACATGATAGAATGATGAACCAAAAATAAAGTTACCACGTAATTACTGTACAAACACAGATATGAACTTTATTTTACAAATTATAAACAAGGTTAAAACCTATGATGAATTATTGATAAAAATCAACAGAGCTGTTGACCACTTTGTTGTGAAAGTGTTCCAAACTTAAAAAAAAAGTACACAGTTGGATTCTCCTAGTTAATTCGTGAAGAATAATGTAATTTTTACTATTAAATTCAGGGTATAACCCCCTGAAATCAAGGTTTGAAGTTTAAAATATTGAATTTCGACAGAAAAGATGAGTTACAAGAAAAATCATCAAAATTAGAGTTTTGATTATGTAATGAAAAGCTCTTGGCAGCATAATAAGGTTATGCCACGCTGTCAGAATTCACTCTCTGAATTGCTGTAGCGTGTAAATCTTAAAAGTTATTGAGGATCAAAGTTTGAGCTTAATTTGAGCTGTTATGATCACATACTGTAACCTTAATTTAAGTTTAACAGTCTTAAGAGTGATAAAATTGGTGAATACTATGATTTTATGATTAAAACTAATAAAATCCACGAAATTTGGGGTTCTGCCAAGCCTCTGATGTCATCAAACTTAGAGTTATAGTGATAACTCTAAATAATGGTGTAATAATGATGTAATATGGTTTGATCATGATGTAATCACCCTCAAACCTTAAAATATTGATCAATTCCAGTGGATATGATCAGTACACGTCTACTAGAAGCCTGTTGGACTCTAGGAGGGAGGTATTTACTATAAATAGAGCTCTTTTTACTCTATTTACCCCTCAGATGCATCAAAAACATTAAATCAATTAAATAAAAGGTAATTTCTTTATTCTTTATATATAAAACTCTTATATTATTAAAGACCAAAGACCATCTTAATATTAATCACTATTTTTATGTGATTAAATCAATTCTTTAATTGTTTTTGTCATAAATCTCTCTATAAACTCATTTCCACGTAAAATCAAGAATTTTAGTAATTTTCTTTATTTTTTATTGTAAATACAATTTGAAAAAGTTGTATTATATTCTTTTGGCGTAAAATATTTCAAAATTATTATTTTAAGTGTTAAAAGTAGGTTATTTCATCTTATTATAATAATTTCTCTCTTATTATTACTCTTAATAATTCTTATTTAATATAAATAGTATTTATATTAATATATAACTTTAATATTAGTAATATTATTGTTATTAATTGTTTTTTATTTATAAAAAACAGTTTTTTACGCCTTTATTATTAGTTGGTAACAATAATAAAGAGCTTTATAGTATATTAATTATTTTATATTAATATATTATTTATAATATTATAATTTCATATAATATTAATTATATTATTATATTTATTTAATGATATAATATTTTTACGCCATAATAATAATATTTCTTTATTATTATTATTATTTTAATCTTATTTATTTCAATTATAAGGACATTCAGAGTATAATAAGTAATAAATTAGTAATTTTTACTTATTGTTTCATAGTCAAACCTTACATTTGGGGGCCTGGCCATGATATTAACTTAAAAGACCTTTAAAAAGATTCTATTTGGGTTTATCCAATAATAAATTATATTTATAATCATAAAATTATATAATAATTTTATATTTTATTGATTTTAAAAGCTATTGAGGCATTTGGAAAGCAATTGTACTGTCTTACACGTGGTTTTTCACATCCTTAGACTTGCAAGAACTTTCTTTGAGTGACTCTAGTAATTAAAAGAGATGTTTTATAAATTAAAAATAATTTTTATTATAATTTAATTTTATAAGAATCATATTCATTTTTTATTTTATTCTTTAAAAATAAAAAAAAAAATATATAAAAAATATTAAAAAATATTAAAAACCAATAAAAAAGTTATTTTTATTCATTTTTATTCATTTCTTTATTTATTTCAATTTTTCAAAGATATAAAAGCAATTTCTACGTGGAAAATTGCCATATCTTGCCAAAAATAACACTTCTTATAAAAAGACTTATATTTATTTGTCTTTTTTAGTGTTTGAAGATAACCCAACAGAAGACAACCAAGCTACTGTTGAGAGATTGGTGGAAGAAACTTGTCAAAGTTCTCCAACACCAGTTATCACCAAAGGAAAGAAAGCTAAGAAGTTAGACTTTCCAGGGCCCACCATTCAAGACTCTGAAGGTGAGCACCTCTTTTTAAATTGCCATAAAAGAATTTTATTCTAAAATACTTCTATTTTTTCTTATTCTTTAAATTATGACTACCAGAAGAGGTTCCCAATACTCCATCCAATCAGATGGAGCTGGACTCAGAGGTAGAATTGATCCCTCAAAAGGGAAAAGAAAGGGCAATATCCCCAGTGGAACAGAATCCACACAAGGAAGTGCCTTATCCCAAAGGCAAGTCCCAGAAATGCCCATGATATCTGAGCCTGAATTGGAACTAAGTATGAGTAACTCAAATAGGTACAAATCACATTCAGAGGGCTCAAATAGACATCTACATGAGCCAGTACAAGCAGTATTACACAGTATACAAGGACAAAGACTGGGAAATGCTGCCTCAAATACACCAAGGAGTGATGAACTCCTGGCACATCCTGAAAAAGTTCCTCAAAGAGGAGGAGATAGTGAAATACTCCAATGGATGGAATCCACTGTCATCCAAACCTCAAATCAAAAAAATCAAGGATTATCATGCCAAAAAGAGGGAGGTAACCAAGGAAGAAGCCCCAGTAGCCTCTACCAGCAAGCCTCAAGCCAACTCACTTCCCCAAGAAGGGAAGAAGAACAAGAAAAAGCATTGGAGGAAACCATATTCCCCAAGCTACAGAATCCCAAGAATCCAAAAGGATGCCATGGACAATGTTTTCAACATGGCCAGAACCTTGATGGAATTCAAGGACAAGGAAGAGCAAAGAATGAGACAACCTCATTTCCCAAAGAAATAACCTTGTCCAAAGATGTTGTAAATACTTTAACAGAAATTAAAAATAGTATATTACCTCTAAAAGAAATTAAAGATAGTTTATTATCACTACAAGAAATAAATAACAATTTATCTTCTTTAACAAAAATTGTTGTGCAAAACAAAAAAGAAATTGACAACATTAAGTTTATTGTTGAAAATAATAAACCAAAGAATTTAATTGACAATACTCAAAAATTAATACAAGGACAACAAGAATTGTATAAATACATAAAAGATATCAAAGACAAGACTTTGACAATCAATTATGATGTGAGTATTGACAATCCTACAGAAAAATTAAATAAATTAAGTATTTCTGTAGAAAGATTTGAAGAAAAGACTTCATCACACCAAAAATTACTTTTGGACCATGTGGAAAAAAGTGATGAAGCAAGAATGAATCTGAAAGATGATATTCAAAGTGAAATAAGGCTTATTACAGAAAAAATGGATAAAATTAATGAGGCTAATTTAAATATGCCAAAGTTATCAACACCATTTTCTCATATAAGAAGCCCTGTTAAAACAAAAGAGGAATTGTCAAATCCTTTCATAACATACTTGAGTCACCAAGACAATAACCAAGTCTTAATGAAAGAAGCAACTCAATTGAAGGAATGGCCGACATTCACAGGAGAAGGTGAATATGACCACATGTCATTTATTAAAACAATTGACATGTCACAAGAAGACTATGCCATACCAGATGAATTAATCACTGCAAGATTACATTCATTATTTGAGAAATCTGCAAAAAGATGGTATTATGGCATAAGACAAACAAATGGTAAAAATACCTGGTCTTGGTGGAAACAAGAAATAATCACCAAGTGGGCAAATGATGCCTGGAGGTATAAGATAGAAAATGCATTTGAAAACTCTTTCTTTGACCCAGAGAAAGATAAACCTTTAACTTGGTTCTTAAAACAAGCTGAAAGGCTTAATGCACTGAACCCAGAAATGTCACAGAAGATGGTGCATATGAAAATACTTAAAAAATGTGGAGGAGAACTAGAACTTGCCCTAAGAAGCAGGTGTATAGAACCATGCTCCACAGAAGAGTATATAAATGCACTAGAAGATATAGTGACAAGAACAAAAATTGGCAGGACTTGGAAAAAATTGGACATTAAAAGCCCAAATAAACCATTTATGAAAAAAGATAAGTCAAAAGAATCCTTTAAGCCCAATACATCCAACAATAATGAGCAAAGAAAATGCCATAAATGTGGAGGTATTGGACACTTAGCCAATAATTGCCTTAAAAAAGCAAAGATTAATGAAATTGTGGAAACAGAAAACCACAATGACAAAGAAGATGAATCTGACTCTGAAAAAGAGACAGAAGAGTCAGAAAGCTCTGAAAGTGATGAAATCAATATAATTAATGCACAAATTAATAATATTGATATAATTTATGAAGTACTGGATGTTAATTCAAACTTGCCACAAGTTGGAACATCTGACACAAATCTGACAAACATACAAGATGCCAAAATGTATAGAACCAAACCTGCAAGAGGAATGGGATATACAGCTGGAAAATCAAGTATTAGTATTGTTATGGTTGATAACCAAGAAGGAAAGGTTAACCTGGATACAGGAGCATATTGCACTTGTGTTGGCAAAAGTTATTTAAAAACCATTGTCCCAGACTGGCAAGAAAAACTTATGCCAATACAAGGTGTCAAATTTAGTAGTGCAAGTGAGAGCATGAAGCCCCTTGGAATAATTGATTTAACACTAATTTTTCCTCATCCCTCACAATGTGTCAGAATTAAAGTAGAGTTTGTAGTAATGGAAAACTGTACTAGTAATCATTTCATACTTGGGAATGACTACTTATCAATCTATGGTATAGATATCTCCAACCAAAAGGATAGATATTTTACTATAGGAGATAACAAAAGACAAAATTTTGGATTCTTAAATAACAAAAAACAAATCACAGTTATTAAGAATGAAGAAAAAATTCCAGAAAAGGAACTTTTTATATCTGAACAACTCAAAGAGGCAGAATTCAATCAAGAATTAACAGAAAAAATGAAAGAAAAATTGATTGATCTCTTATTTAAGTATAAAAATGCCTTTGCAACTGACAAAGAGCCACTAGGTGCCATAATTGGACATGAAGTGGATATAACTCTTAATGTAGAAAAACCTTACCCACCTTTATTAAGAAGACCTGCTTATCCAGCCAGTCCAAGAGCTAGAGAAGCCTTAGAGGTGCACATTAAAGAATTAATTAACCTTGGAGTATTAAGAAAGATTGGACATAATGAACAAGTAGAAGTTACTACACCTGTCATTATAACTTGGCATAATGGAAAATCAAGGATGGTAGGAGACTTCAGAGCCCTGAATACCTATACCATTCCAGACAGATATCCAATACCCAGAATCCATGAGACATTAACCCAATTGTCACAAGCTAAGTTCATCACAGCTATGGATGCTCTGAAGGGTTTTCATCAAAATGTCTTAACAGACAATGCCAAGAAACTACTAAGAATAATAGTCCATTGTGGAATTTTTGAATACTTAAGAATGCCATTTGGAATAAAAAATGCACCCTCCCATTATCAAAGAATGATGAATACCATATTCCCTGAAGAATTATCAGAAGGATGGTTGATTATCTATATTGATGATATCATAGTTTGCTCAGAAACTTGTGAAAATCACCTTACAAGACTAGAAAGGGTACTACAGAAAATAGTCCAAGTAAATATGAAAATTTCCTTGAAAAAATGTCATTTTGCATACAGTGAATTAAAGGCACTAGGACATGTAGTATCTGGCCTTAGTCTAGGCGTAGACAAAAATAAAGTAGCAGCAGTACTACTTAAACCAATGCCTCAAACCAAAAAAGAAATGCAATCATTTCTAGGATTTGCTGGTTACTATAGACAGCATATAAAGGACTTTGCAAAGATTGCTAAATCCTTGTATAAGCTATGTGACCAACAAACAGTCTATGAGATGACAGAAGAAAGAGTCAAGGCATATGAAGAATTGAAAAATTCCTTAACAAATGCCCCATTTCTTCTGATGCCAGATTGGAAACTACCCTTCAAGCTGTACATTGATGCTTGTGGAGAAGGACTAGGTGCTGCACTTCACCAAACACAAATTATCAATGATAAACAGGTGGAAGGACCAATTTGTTTCATTTCAAGGCAGATAAAGCCAACAGAAGCAAGGTATGGAGCAAGCCAAATGGAATGCTTATGCCTAGTATGGGCTTTAGAAAAACTGCATTATTATTTGGATGGCACAGTATTTGATGTAATCACAGACTGTAATGCTGTGAAATCACTATTAAATATGAAGACTCCAAATAGACATATGCTGAGATGGCAAATTGCTATCCAAGAATATAGAGGAAATATGACTATTGTTCATAAATCTGGGAATATTCATAAAAATGCAGATGGTCTTAGCAGATGGGCTCTAGCAAATACCCCTGACAATCCAGCATGGGTACCACAAGAAGAGCACCATATAGAAGGAATATGTGTTACAGACATTGGCACAGAATTCTTTAACCAAGTTAAAGAAAGCTATAAGACAGACAGAAATTGCCATATCTTAAGCCAACTTCTAATGAAAGACTGCAAAGATCCATCACTTTCATCAAAACTAGATGAAATATGGAAAAAGGCATATGATGAAGGAAGATTTCACCTCCTTGATGGAATCCTTTACCATAGAACAAAACACACATGTGTTATGGCCTTAACAGATAGAACACTAATAAACACTATTTTACATGAGTGTCATGACAGTGTTGCATCTGGACATCTCTCAGAAGATAGGACACTAGAGAGGGTAAAAACATGCTCTTGGTGGCCAAATTGGAAGAAAGATGTTGCAGAGTACTGCCAAACCTGTGACAGATGTCAAAAAGCCAACAGAGCCACAGGAAAAAAATTTGGAATGATGATCCAAATCCAAGAACCAAAATCCCCATGGGAAATAGTTCATATGGATTGGGTAACAGCCTTACCTCCAGGAGGAGACAGGAGTTATAATGCATTCCTAGTGTTAGTTGACAGGTACAGTAAAACTCCCATGTTCTTACCATGTCATAAAGATGACACAGCTATGGATACAGCCATAATGATATGGAATAAAGTCATTAGCCACACAGGCTTATTCCAAAATATTATAAGTGACAGAGACCCAAAGCTCACTTCAGAATTATGGACAAATCTCCATAACTTGTTTGGGACAAAATTATCACTCTCAACAGCTTATCATCCTCAAACTGATGGTCTAGCAGAAAGAATGATACAGACCCTAGAGGATATGATCAGAAGATTCTGTGCTTATGGGCTAGAATTCAAAGATTCTGATGGTTTTACCCATGATTGGTGTACACTAATACCAGCACTTGAACTGGCATATAAGACATCAATCCATTCTTCTACTGGAAAAACACCAGCAATGCTAGAGAAAGGTTGGAATCCAAGACTTCCTTATGATACCCTCAAAAAGGACTTAGTGGATATACATCCAACAGCAAGCAGTTTCAAAATAATGCTTGACAAAGCAAGTCACCATGCAAATAGATGCATGCAAGATTCTTTTAAATATGCAAAAGAAAGATGGGATAAAAGTCATAAGCCACCTGATTTCAAAATAGGAGACTTGGTTTTAGTATCAACCCTTAATTTCAATAACATAAAAGGCCCAAAGAAATTGAAAGATTCCTTTGCAGGACCATTTATGATAAAAGCACTCCATGGACCCAATGCTGTGCAATTAGAACTCACAGGTGAACTAAAGAACAAACACCCAACTTTCCCTGTAAGTCTGATAAAACCTTACAGTTCAAGTGACAAAGAGTTATTTCCACTAAGAAATAAACCCCCACTTGAGATTCCCCCCTTGGAGGAAGGAGAGGAAAAGAAAATAGTAAAAGTCCTTAAAGAAAGAAGGACAAGAAACAAAAAAGAAAGGGAATACCTTGTAAGGTATGGAAATTCAACTCAGGAAGATGAATGGCTACTTGAGAAAGATATAACAAATGCTGATAAATTACTAAGAAGGTTCAGACATGAAAGAAAACCTGAAAAATAAAAAATTTAAGCATTATTGAGCTTCAAGACTAACAAAGTCTATTGAAGAGGTAGGACAGTGGATGATACCCTAATCACACATATCAGATTGTGGTACAATCTTTTTTGGTGGTAGGGAATGTGAGCCTTTGAGATATGACCACATACCCAATAAGGTCACAAAAAGACTCAGAATAATTAGACTTTTAATATAATTATATTAAAATTGCTTAAAATAATTATACATTAAAAATAATTAATTAAATATACAAAAAATACCATAAATTGGTACAAAAATTGGTTTAACTTAAAAACCAATGAATCAACATGTAAAATAAATTATACCATTGGATTCCCCATGGAAAAATACACATATACCATTTTTATGACATATCTGTAAAGTCAATATTTAAGGAATTATAAGGTATAATACCTTATAAAAACCATAAACCCTTATTTATCTCAAAAACTAATGAAACAGCATGTGAAATAAATTGAACCGGTGGATTCCCCATGAACATCCACACATAAAACAATTAATAAGCTAAGTTCCAATGTTAATACTTAAGGAATTATCCTGAATATATGCACTTTTTTGGTCAACGCATATATTCAAGGATCATAGCTAATATCTTCTAAACTATACATGATAGAATGATGAACCAAAAATAAAGTTACCACGTAATTACTGTACGAACACAGATATGAACTTTATTTTACAAATTATAAACAAGGTTAAAACCTATGATGAATTATTGATAAAAATCAACAGAGCTGTTGACCACTTTGTTGTGAAAGTGTTCCAAACTTAAAAAAAAGTACACAGTTGGATTCTCCTAGTTCATTCGTGAAGAATGATGTAATTTTTATTATTAAATTCAGGGTATAACCCCCTGAAATCAAGGTTTGAAGTTTAAAATATTGAATTTCGACAGAAAAGATGAGTTACAAGAAAAATCATCAAAATTAGAGTTTTGATTATGTAATGAAAAGCTCTTGGCAGCATAATAAGGTTATGCCAGGCTATCAGAATTCACTCTCTGAATTGCTGTAGCGTGTAAATCTTAAAAGTTATTGAGGATCAAAGTTTGAGCTTAATTTGAGCAGTTATGATCACATACTGTAACCTTAATTTAAGTTTAACAGTCTTAAGAGTGATACAATTGGTGAATACTATTAGTTTATGATTAAAACTAATAAAATCCACGAAATTTGGGGTTCTGCCAAGCCTCTGATGTCATCAAACTTAGAGTTACAGTGATAACTCTAAATAATGCTGTAATAATGATGTAATATGGTTTGATCATGATGTAATCACCCTCAAACCTGAAAATATTGATCAATTCCAGTGGATATGATCAGTACACGTCTACTAGAAGCCTGTTGGACTCTAGGAGGGAGGTATTTACTATAAATAGAGCTCTTTTTACTCTATTTACCCCTCAGACGCATCAAAAACATTAAATCAATTAAATAAAAGGTAATTTCTTTATTCTTTATATATAAAACTCTTATATTATTAAAGACCAAAGACCATCTTAATATTAATCACTATTTTTATGTGATTAAATCAATTCTTTAATTGTTTTTGTCATAAATCTCTCTATAAACTCATTTCCACGTAAAATCAAGAATTTTAGTAATTTTCTTTATTTTTTATTGTAAATACAATTTGAAAAAGTTGTATTATATTCTTTTGGCGTAAAATATTTCAAAATTATTATTTTAAGTGTTAAAAGTAGGTTATTTCATCTTATTATAATAATTTCTCTCTTATTATTACTCTTAATAATTCTTATTTAATATAAATAGTATTTATATTAATATATAACTTTAATATTAGTAATATTATTGTTATTAATTGTTTTTTATTTATAAAAAACAGTTTTTTACGCCTTTATTATTAGTTGGTAACAATAATAAAGAGCTTTATAATATATTAATTATTTTATATTAATATATTATTTATAATATTATAATTTCATATAATATTAATTATATTATTATATTTATTTAATAATATAATATTTTTACGCCATAATAATAATATTTCTTTATTATTATTATTATTTTAATCTTATTTATTTCAATTATAAGGACATTCAGAGTATAATAAGTAATAAATTAGTAATTTTTACTTATTGTTTCATAGTCAAACCTTACAAGTTCCCAAAAGGGTTTAGTTTACTAATTAGGGTCAAGATCAGCCATGGAACCAAGCTTTAGAGCTTTCCGTGCCTCAGAGGACTCAGAAGTTGGGTACCCTGGCTCTCTTTGATGTCTTTTGTCCCCTCTGGCTATTTTCATATCAAAAATAGAGATTCAGGCTTAAAGACTGATATCCACTATGGGTGTACCAAAAGTGAATATACGAATACCGTAATATTGAGTGCCCAAAACATGCATAACACTATTCTTAGTGTATATGTGACATGGGATTTCTCACATTCCAATTATTTTGGCGTGAAATTGAGAAAAACAAAAATCTTCATGGATCTTTTATGTGGTATTGATGATGTGGTATTCAAGTATTTTCCATATTACCACCTCAAAGAGTTGATTTGAGCTTATTCACTCTATGGAGCTGCCCTAGGTGAAAGTTTGTGTAGAATCCAAATCTGGCCTTAAATCTATGGATGTACCTACTCAATAAAAAGTCATTTATCTCTTCTGAAATCAAAAAAGATTAATTTTTAATATATGCATGACTTATGGGTTATGCATAGTTCAGAATTTATTTTTAAGATAATTGTGGCCTATTTGGGTATGTCAAATATAGCTCAAGGCTCACATATAGCCCATACAGATATTACATAAGCAGGAAATCTCCAAAAGTATAAATATACCAACCTTACTTAAATAGGATTAGAAAGGACAAAGATATGCCCTGTGAAAGATAAGACCAAATAAAAAACCCTCATTTTTAACTCCTATCTAGGTTATCCATTTTAACTCCTATCTAGGTTATCCATATTCAATGCAAATCCTAGAGAAATTTTATTTTTCTTGAAGCTCTCAGCAAGAGCAAGCCAATGGTACCATCCATCCCTCTGTAGTATTGTACTTCAGAAGATACCATCATACCACCTTGTTTCAATAAGAACCCCTTCAAAGTCCCAGAGGGCTTGTAAGAATCTTTGAGAAAGTAAAACCAAATTAACAATCTGAGTAAGAGCCTTAATTTTGGATATCCCTTACCGCTTTACCTTAAACACTGGAAGGGAGATCTTGGATCAAAGGCTTAACAAACCAAATACAGGTTTTCTGAAAACATCAATATAAAGAACCCCCTTAATTGTTTGCATATATTCATATAGCTGTACTGCCAATTATACCAAGCTGTAGGACTTACCAATATCTAAAATATTGTATCATTTGAATTTTGATTTCCTTTACATTGACAGAGATATCTGGATTGGAAGTTTATCAAGCCATATGCTGATGTACAAAAATATGTCAAAAACCTACAAACCCTCATATCTTTTTCAATTTTTGAGAAGGATGAAAATGAAGAATACCAAGTTGAAGAGCTCAACAAGCCCTTAAATGATATGCTCTTTGATTATTGATATCTCACAGGCTCAGTGAGATAGTCTGGTTGGAAGGCTTTTGACCAATACTGGTCTGTATCTGTGAGCCTGTGAGCTATGTATAACATACCCATAAGGCCACAAATGACTTTGTACAGAGTTAAATTTGTCTTTAGCAGACTCTTTAATTGAATTTAAAATAAAAAATAACAAAAAATAAGTATAGCTTTTTTTGGATAAACAAAGCTATAAATATTATGTAATTTTTGGATTCTACACCCAAAATAACCTAGGGTACACCCATAGGGTGTTACACCCAAAAATACTTATTTATTATGTTATTGGAAGATTTAAGAAACTCACAGTACTAATGTAACATTTTTTAACATTTTTTTAAATTGTTGAATTTAAGCTTAAATAAGCTTAAATTTAAAGTTGCATAAGGTTTATGCAAACTTACCAAAATTTTAATTAAAATTGAGGTATTGTGTATATTTACTGAATTGGCTTAGGATTTTCTATACAGGATGTAAATCCCGCTTGGGCTCAATTTAAAAGGTTTTAAGGCCATAGTATGGCTTTAAATAACTAAAAGGGCAAAATCCACGTAAAAACGTAGGGCATAGGAAAAAGACCAAATAGAGCTGGGGTACCCAGCTTTTTGGATCTGCAAGGATTCAATTAGGGTTTTCCACCTGTATTGGAGGATTCTAAACCTTATTTAAAATTTAAGATTAGACTTTGATCCAACCTTAAAGTTTAAACTTGTTTTATCCCAAATTAGACAGGAATTTCAAGCTGCCACAGGGTAAATCCCTATATGCAGGCTTGAAATTAAGGTTTTAAGAACTTTGAAGCCTTAATTAAGCTCAAAAAGCTTAAATAAGCTTAAATAAGCTTAAAACGTTAAGGTAACAAGCATTAAAACCTTATCAAAAGCTAAGGTTTAGTGTGCATTGCTATTTTACGTGGAAAAATAGCAATAACTTCAAAAATTTATTAAAAATCCAATTCTTAATAGATTGGCTTCAAATTTCACACAGCTTACAACTTAATATTATGTATGTATAAATTTAATTTTAAGTATCTTTCATAAATAAACTTCCTTGCTAATTAGTCTGGAAATTTACGCTTTTAATTAAGCTCAAAGAAAATTATAATTTCTTTAAAAATTGATTAAAAATTGGTTTTAAGAGATTTCTGCTTGAAACTCTATGTTTAATTTGTTCATGTGATGAACTCTAAAATAAAGAAAGAAATTTTATATTAAAACTTAAAATAATTAGTTTAAATGAGGATTAAAGTTACTTGGAGTTAAGAATAACACTTGTAACTTTAAATTGGAATTAAAAATAAGTTGCCTTGAGCTAAGAACTTTATTTTTAAGCATGGTTTTTCAGTTTTGACCTGAGCACGCCCTCTATATTCATTATGAATCATTAGAGTTGTTCTGTAGACATAAAAAGAGTCTTTTCATCACTTTTTTTGTCCATCATCATTATCAATCCAATTATATTAGACATTTAAATAGGTAAAGGTTTATTATATATAAAATGTTATTATTGAATTATTTCTTAAGTATTTTATTCTTTATAAATCTTAAATTAAAGAATTGAAATCATAGAAATTAGATTATTTTTGTAATCATCTATAATATATTTTATTTTATAAATTTATTGTCTTTCAAATATCTTTTAAAATCCACAGATTCCTCTCAAAGCTCTTTAATCATATTTTTTCTTATAAAAATTGTTTTATCTTTTGAAATATTGATCTTTGGCTTTTGTTTTAACTTATAACTATTATTTAATATAATATCTGTTGTTTTTTGACTTGTTGTATTAAATAAATATCATAAGTAAGTTTTCTCTAGAATGCTATATCATTTTTATCTATTATTAGTTTTTTTATATAAGCTTTTTCTATAAGAATCATTTCTTCACAGTGTGTGTTTTAATTCTTTTATAATCAATATTTATATTATTTATAAGTGGTTAAATATTTATATTCTCCACATTTAATTGTCTCATTAAGAGCTTTACACTTCTTATTGTTATAATTGTCAGTGACTATAACAATAATAGAATAATTATAAATCATTATAGCTATTATATTTTTTATTATTATTATATTTCATAGTAATAATTGAATTTATCATTATTATATGATTATTTTTGATAATTATATTTAAATTTGTGGTTATAATATTTTATTATATTATATTTTTCTACTGAGGAAAGTCATAGTACTCTTGATATTGTTACTATTATCAAGAGTTTCATAGACAAACCTTACATTTGGGGGCCTGGCCGTGATTTTAACCAATTTTTGGGACATAAATCATATTATAGACCTTATTTTACTTTTTTTTGAAGTAAAATTGCCATATCTACTTTTATATTGGCTTTTTCGGGACTTATCCCTTATAAATAATCTTTATAATCTTAATAAAGTTATTTTTTCTTAAGAATATTGTTCAAAGAAATATACTAATAAGTGACTTGGAATGAATTTATTTTTTCTAACTAGTGGCTTTTTCACATCACAGACTTGAAATTTATTCTTTGAGTTATTCTAGGATAAAGTGAAGAATAATACAATTTTGATTAATAACTTATTAATTGCATAATCATTATTTCTTTAAAGAAAATAAAAAATCAAATAAAAAATTTCTGAAAATAAAAAAATCTTTACTAAAAAAAACATTTTTTCTTTCATTTTAGACATTTTTCTTTATTTTTGACATAATTTGCCATAAATTACATTTAACCAACTTTATCCAATAAATTGAGTTTATAAGTTATTTTTATTGTTTGATAAAATAACTTATATTTTTATTTTTCTCTCGTGTCATCCATCAGAGAAAGTTATTCAGACTCTGAGCCCTCAGAATCTAGTATTGGAATTCAAACTAGCCCAGCACCAAGGGGTTTAATAACCAAAGAACGCTTGAAAGGTCCAGCAGGTGAATTGAGTTCATTCTTAGTCTGTTTTATTCTTAAAATTGACTTGAAATGACTCCTACTAGAAGTGGAAGAAATTACTCCATCCAATCAAATGGATCTGGACCAGGACATTCCAGTCACAAATCCAAAAGACAAGAATGTAAGCCCAGAGGAGAGGCACAAATTGAGGATGCCAGAACTTCCACCAGCTCCCAAGTTTATCCAGCACCTTTGACACTCTTATTGAGAGTCCAGAAGCTGACATAACTTCTATTTCTGTCAGACCTTAATCACTTCCAACAGGCAGCAGTATAGATATACCAGTGTCAGTACAAAAACTGGTTTATGGCAGCAAAACAGCACGAGTGGGAACTTCTCCCAAGTCTTTGGATAGGCATCATGAACTCATATCTTCAAGTGAAGAGGTTCATGGGGCCAGAAGAGACAGAGGAACTTCTGAAGGGTTGGACACCCATGTCTTGCAAAGGACAAGTCCAACAGATAAAAGCTTGGCTAAAAAGCCAAAGAATGTTATCAGAGGATCAGAAGAAGAAGTTGGGCCAAGGCAAGGACAACACCCCAGTGGAAGCTTCCCAAGCATCCACCAGCAAAGGTCCGCCTCAACTAGTGCCAAACAAGCCCAAGCAAACACTAAAGACCAATCAGAAGGGCAAGCAAAAGGCAAAGGGAAAGGAAAAGCCCAAGTGGAAGAAGCCTTACCCTCAGAATTACAGAATTCCCAAGAAAGAGAAGAAAGCCATGGACAATGTGTTCAATGTGGCAAGAACTCTGATGGAATTCAAAAACAAGGAAGAGGAAATATTGCACCAATCTTTGCCAAAGAAATAGATCTTGTAAAACTTGTAACTCAATTTGAATCTTGTAATAAAGAAACTATGACAAAGCTTACAACATTTGAGTATATCCAACAGAAGTTGGGTAATGAGATATCACAGGTGAAAGAAGCACAAAAGATCACTTTTGGCCTTGAAAATGTTAATAAAGACAATATTCTGTCTTTGACACAATTTTGTGCAAGAATTGAGTCTAAAGCTACCTTACTCAATAAACCAGATGACAATTAAATTTATTTTATAACTAGACAGTTAAAAGAATTAAGAATACAAGTTAAAAACTTGGAAAACTCAGCTGGGAACAATGCAGCTCTTTTCCAAGAACAATTGGAAAAAGGTGACAAAGAAAGACTTGAATTGAAAGAAAATATTCAATCAATTATCAATAATATATCACTAAAGAATGAATTTCCAAGGCAATCCACACCAATTCTTGACAGAAATGTGCTTAACTTGAATAATTACTTACACCATAAAATTTCAAGTAATTCAGATGTGGATACTGCTTGTAATTTTAAAGACATTCCAAGATTAGAGTAATGGCCAACCTTCAGTGGTGAAGGAGAATATAATCATATGGAATTGATGAAAACAATTGATCTGTTCAAAGAAGACTTTAACACTCCAGATGGAAACATAAGTGCCAGACTACACTCATTATTTACCAAATAAGCAAAGAAATGGTATTATAAAATGATACAAGACCATGGTAAAAATTCTTGGCCTTTGTGTAAAGAACAAATTATTTACAAATGGGCAAATGATTCCTGGAGATTTAAAGTGGAAAATGCTTTTGAAGAAGCCATTTTTAATATTGAGAGGGACAGGCCCATGTCTTGGTTTCTTAAACAGAAGGGCAGATTGACTGCCCTTCATCCTGATATGTCTGAAACAATGGTACTTAAAAGGATATTAAGAAAGTGTGGAGGTGATCTTGAGCATGCTATAAGAAGCAGATTTATTGAGGCTTGCTCTACATAAGATTATATCAATGCTATGGAGGACATCACTAATAGAACAAAAATTGGAAGAAATTGGTATAAATCCCCAATATACAAGAATAGTGGGAAATCAATTTCAAAACCAAATAAACCACAAGACAGACTTCCTTTGAAATGTCATAATTTTGGAAGTACATCTCATTTGACTCATACTTGTCCCAAAAAGACAAGAATATATGAGATAGAAATTGAAAAAGATGACACAAAGGAAACAAATGATGACCATGTACATGAAAGTGATTCTGAGCCTTCCGAAGAGAAGGAATTACCAGATGAACTCAATATAGAAAATATTAATGTTTCCTTTGAAGTCACAGAAGTGCATACTCACTAACCACAGTACAGTGATGAATGTATGGATCTCATACACGTACAAGATGCTAAAATGCAAAAAGCTAAGCCTGCCAGAGGTAAAGGTTATACAGCTGGATCATCTTGTATCACTAATATTGTGATAAACAACACAGAAGCCAAGATACATCTTGACTCAGGTGCGTTTTGCACTTGTGTTGGAAACAATTATCTTGACATGATTTATACCAACTGGCAAGACAAGATAATGATAATCGGAGATATAAAATTCAGCAGTGCTATCCAAAATAAGCACTCCTTGGGTATATTTGAAGCAGCAATCGTATTTCCTAATCCTGCAGGAAGTATTGGTGCAAAATTTGAATTTGTTGTTATAAATAATTGTACTTCACAACACTTTATACTTGGAAATGATTACCTCAATATTCATGGTATTGATATTAATAATCATAAAGACAGGTATTGTGGGAGCTCCTCTTGTGTGGGATTAAAATGAGGCAGTACCTGGAGGGGGAAATCACAGGTAACTAGTTTTGAATTGCTAATAACTCCTGTAACCAAGGGTGGCAAGGGTGTATTGCCTGCCCCTCCTAAAATACTGAACAAAATCTTCCTTGGAGCTCACAAACCAAAATAAAATTTTTAAGTGGCTTTACAACTGCAAAAGACAAAATTCAGCAGTCTCAGATCAGACCTATGCAATAAATAATATGAAAAATAATGTCAGTAATTTTGGTTAATTGAGATTTTAATGAAATACTTGTCTGTATAATTTATTTTTTTTAGTGAAATTGGGGTGAGTGGTTTCTTCTTGGTGATAAATCCTTGGTAAGATGGGTTATTTCAGGTTTTATGGAAAATTTTATGAGTTTTGATAAAGGTAATTCTCTTAAGTTAAAGTTATAATAGAGTAAAAGAATTTTTTAAAGGTTTGCTATTATCTTAAGAGTGGTTAATAATAAAATAAAATTGTATTTGTTAAATTTAAGAGGTATGATTCTTTAATATTTTATTTTTTCAAAGGGGTAAGTTAATTTTAAATATTGATAAATGGTGTTAATTTTTACTGGATAAGATATTTTAATAGACTAGTAACCCTAATATTGGGTTCTGGATATTTTTTTAATAATTTTATTCATTAATAATAAGATTCCACTGAGCTTAGCTACTGGGCAATCTTTAACACTATACTTCCACTGAGCTTTAGCTACTGGGAAAGTAAATTCACTAAACGTTTATGGACTACCTCCCAGGTGAGGGATGAATTATTCCTGCGCTTGCAATGTGCAGGGGATATAATTTGCATGGGGGGGGATTTTGAAATTTGGGGGGAGAGAGCCTCTCTATTTATACCTTTTGGGAGCCAGGGGGCCCTCCATGGGAGCTGTCTTTTTCCACCCAATTCCTCTTGATCTCATCATGTGACTCTGTTTTTGGTGAGGACCTTTCTTGCATGGGTCAGGTGATTTAAGGTTTGGTGATAATTTTCTCTCTGCACAGCCTCCATTTATCACATGATTGTCTTTTGGTGAACTAATTATGATGTGATATTCTTGAATTTTTCTTGCATACATGAGGTGATTCAATTTTTTCTGGGGATTTTTGTTGTGCACAGCCTCTTTCTTGTCACATGATATTCTGTTGGTGGATGCAGTATCACATGATGACCTTGTAATTCCTTTGCATATGTCCTATTTTTAGGTTTGGTAGAAGTGGCTGTGTAATTTATGCAGGTGTAATGGTTGTTTTTATTCTTTTTGAACTTTAAAATGAAGTCAGGTGATAATTTCTTGTACTGGTGAATTTACTGTTATGGATGAGATGATGTGATTTTTGAGTTTGACACATGCTGTGCATAGCCATGTGGTTGAGATTTAATTAAAATTGTGTACTGCATGCAGCCTGTTGTAACTAGCTTTGGTTTGCATGAGGTGATGAGTGGTGTAAATAATGATGATTCTGTTTTAAGGTTTTAAGTGGGGCTACTGTGGATATAAGATAAGGTACTCCTGTGGCTGTGTTGTAAATGACTTGCAGGAATTCCATGAGGTTGAGCTTTGCATCATGTGACTTTTCTATGTTGAGTTCTAGGTTTCTGTGTAATTCATGCAGGTGTCCTTTTATTGCTGCATGAGTCCTGTGGCTATAAGGGGGTGTAAGGCTGGGTGGAGTGTGTAATTTAAAGGGTGGTACCTTATTTGTTGTCACTAGTTTACTATATGTAATTTGATTTCTACATATGCAATGTGAAATTGAATAATTTATTTAAACACATACACTGCCCTTTTGTGCCTGTGCCATGGCTTTATGAGCTAAATCCAGCTTCTTGCTGTAAAATTGACCTTTTGGTGTAAATTTTGAGTGTAAGTCTGCCTGTAGGCTGGATTTACTGCTGTTATGGGGTACTATGAGCTTGAGCCTGGTGAAAAAAAATTGTATGCAATACCACAGTATTTCACTATAGGGGAAAAGAAAAGACAAAAGTTTACTTTTCCTCTAGAAAAAAGAGAAATCACTGTCATTAAACAAGGGGAAAATGTTAATGAAGAAACATTTGTGTCAAATCAATTGGTTTAAGCACAAATTAGTTCTGAATTAACACTAGAAATGAGGGAAGAACGTATTGAAATTTTATTCCAATACAGGGAAGCCTTTGCTTCAGATGATGAACCACTTGGGGCTATAAAAGGCCATGAGGTGGACATTATACTTAATGTGGAAAGACCTTAACCTCCACTATTAAGAAGACCAGCTTACCCAGATAGTCCTAGGGCCAGAGAAGCATTAGAAAGTCATATTAATGAACTGATGAAACTGGGAGTTCTTAGAAAGGTTGGACACAATGAATAAGTAGAAGTCACAACTCCAGTAATAATGACTTGGATTAATGATAAGTCAAGGATGGTTGGTGATTTTAGAGCACTGAATACCTATACTATTCCAGACAGGTATCCAATCCCTAGGATCTATGAGACTTTGACTCAATTATCCAAAGCTAGATTCATTACTTCAATGGATGCTCTTAAAGGCTTCCATCAGAATTTTTTGACACCTCATGCTAGGAAATTATTGAAAATAATGGCTCATTGTGGTATTTATGAATATTTGAGGATGCCTTTTGGTATTAAAAATGCACCCTCTCATTATCATGGAATTATGAATACCATCTTCCCACATGAATTATGAGAGGGATGGTTAATAATTTATATTGATGGCATTATCATTTGTTAAGGAAACTGGCAATTACATTTAGAGAGACTTTCATTGGTACTTAAAAAAATTATTCAAGTGAACATGAAAATATCTCTTAAGAAATTTAATTTTGGGCTTCATGAGTTGAAGGCTCTAGGATATTTAGTCTCAGGACTGAGCCTTGGTAATGATAAGAACAAAGTGGCTGCATTTTTACTGAAACAAATGCCCCAGAACAAGAAGGAGATGATGTCTTTCTTGGGGTTTGCCAGTTATTACAGGCAACGCCTTGAGGATTTTGCAATCCATGCCGGATAATTATACAGAATTTGTGATTAACAAACTGTTTTTGAAATGACACAGGAGAGGATTCAAGCATATGATAAAATCAAGTATACCTTGACCAATGCACCATTATTATTGATGCCAGACTGGAAACTTCCTTTCAAGCTGTATATTGATGCATTTGGTGAAGGGTTAGGAGCATCTCTTTATCAGATTCAAAATGTCAATGACAAACCCTACGAAGGTCCAATTTGTTTTATTTCAATACAGATTAAACCTACTGAGGCCAGATATGGAGCTAGACAAATGGAGTGCCTTTGCCTTGTTTGGGCTCTGGAAAAACTTCCTTACTATCTTGATGGTATTGTTTTTGAAGTACTTACTGATCTTAATTCAGTAAAATCACTTCTTAACATGAAAACCCCAAACAGACACATGTTAAGATGGCAGATTGCTATACAAGAGTATAGAGGCAATATGACCATAGTACATAAAGCTGGAAGTATTAATAAGAATTCTGATGGCTTAAGTAGATGGACATTACCCAATGCACCTGACAATCCTTCCTATTTTCCTATAAGTGCAGAACCTCAAATTCCAATTGAAGGAATTAACATCACAGATGTTGGATCAGAATTCTTCAAAGAAATTAGAGAAAGCTATAAGCAAGATAATAATTGTCATATCCTGACTGATTTAATTGACAAAGTTTGCAATGATTCAGCATTGGCTAATTCCCTATATGATATTTGGAAAGCATCTTATGACAATGGAAGATTCCATTTATTTGATGGTATATTATATCATAGATCTAAACACACATGTGTCATTGTCCTATGTAGTAGAATGTTAATTAACACAATACTACTAAAATGTAATGATAACATCTATTCTGGACATCTGTCTGAAGACAGAATTATGGAAAGAATGAAGAAATGTGCCTGGTGGCCATCTTGGAGAAAGGATGTCATTGAGTATTGCCATAGTTGTGATAGATGCCAGAAAGACAATGAAGCTACTTGTAAGAGATTTGGTTTAATGATCCATATCCAAGAGCCAAGTACCCCATGGGAAGTGGTTCACATGGATTGGGTAACTGCCTTACCACCTGGGGGTGATAAAGGTTACAATGCATGTCTTGTTATTGTAGACAGATATAGCAAAACACAAATCTTTTTACCAGGTCATAAAGATGACACAGCTATGGATACAGATCTTATAATCTGGAATAGAGTAATATCCCATACTGATCTCTTTGAAAATATTATTAGTGATAGAGACCCAAAATTCAAATCAGCCTTATGGACTAATTTACATAAGCTTTTGGGTACAAAACTATCATTCTCAACAGCATACCATCCACAAACATATGGGTTAGCAGAAAGAAATTCAAACCCTTGAGGACATGATCAGAAGATTTTGTGCTTATGGCCTGGAGCTTAAAGACTCTGATGGCTTTAACCATGATTGGTGCACTCTTATACCAGCATTGGAATTAGCCTACAAGACCTTCATCCATGCTTCAACAGGAAAGTCTCCTGCAATTTTTGAGAAAGGATGGAATCCCAAACTTCCAGTTGATACTTTGAAAAATGATCCGGTTGATATTCATCCAACTGCTTCAACCATTAAGTTATTGCTTGATAAAGTAAGACACCATGAAAATCAAAGCATGAATGATGCCTTTGAATATGCTAAACAGAAATGTGATAAAAGTCATAAAACCCCAGAATTCAAAGCAGGGGACTTAATACTAGTTTCAACCTTGAGCTTTAATGATATTAAAGGTCCAAAGAAATTTAAAGATTCCTTTTCAGGACCATTTATTATTAAACCCTTCATGAGACAAATGCATTAAAAATAGAACTATCACAATAATTAGAAAACAACCATCCAACTTTTCGTGTGAGTCTGGTAAAGAATTACACTTCAAGTGATAAGGAATTATTTCCTTTAAGGAATGAAACACCCTTAGAAGTACCCCCACTGGATCAAAGTGAGGATAAAAAGGTACTAAAAGTCTTGAAAGAAAGAAGACTTAGGGGAAAAATGAAAGAGAATACTTAGTCAGGTACAGAAGTCCACAACATGAAGATGAATGGATTGAAGAAAGTAAAATATCTGATTCCCCAAGGTTTCTCAGAAGATTCAGACATGAGAGAAGACCAATTTCTCAATAAAAAAGTTTTAATTGTGTGCTTTAAATACTTGGAAAGTATAAGTAGAGGGGTTGGACAGTGGATTATACCCCCCCCAAATAACTTGGGGGTATACTGCAAAAGAAAATTGTAGTACAATTTTTTTTGGTGGTAGGGAATGTGAGCCTGTGAGGTATGTATAACATACCCATAAGGCCACAAATGACTTGATACAGAGTTTAATTGGTCTTTAGCAGACTCTTTAATTGAATTTAAAACAAAAAATAACAAAAAATAAGTATAACTTGTTTTGGATAAACAAATTTATAAATATTATGTCATTTTTGGATTCTACACCAAAAATAACCTAGGGTACACCCATAGGGTGTTACACCCAAAAATACTTATTTCTTATGTTATTGGAAGATTTAAGAAACTCACAGTACTAATGTAACATTTCTTAACATTTTTTTAAATTGTTAAATTTAAGCTTAAATAAGCTTAAATTTAAAGCTTCATAAGGTTTATTCAAACTTACCAAAATTTTAGTTAACATGGAGGTGTTGTGTATATTTACTGAATTGGCTAAGGATTTGCCATAAAGGATGTAAATTCTGTGTGGGCTCAATTTAAAAGGGTTTAAGGCCATAGTATGTCTTTAAATAAATAAAAGGGCAAAATCCACACAAAAAGGTGGGACAAAGGAAAAAGACCAAATAGAGCTGGGGTACCCAACTTTTTGGATCTGCAAGGATTCAATCAAGGTTTTCCACATGTATTGGAGGATTTTAAACCTTATTTAAAATTTAAGATTAGACTTTGATCCAACCTTAAAGTTTAAATGGGTTTTATCCCAAATTAGACAGGAATTTCAAGCTGCCACAGGGTAAATCCCTATATGCAGGCTTGAAATTAAGGTTTTAAGAACTGTCAAACCTTAATTAAGCTCAAAAAGCTTAAATAAGGTTAAAACGTTAAGGTCACAAGCATTAAAACCTTATCAAAATCTAAGGTTTAGTGTGTATTGCTATTTTACATGGGAAAATAGCAATAACTTCAAAAATTTATTGAAAACCCAATTCTCAATGGATTTGCTTGAAATTTCACACAGCTTACAGTTCAATATTATCGATGTATAAATTAAGTTTTAAGTATCTGTTATAAATAAATTTCCTGGGTAATTAGCCTGGAAATTTACTCTCTTAATTAAGCTCAAAGAAAATTATAATTTCTTTAAAAATTGATTAAAAATTGGTTTTAAGAGATTTCTGCTTGAAACTCTGTGTTTAATTTGTTCATGTGATGAACTCTAATATAAAGAAACTTTTTTTATATTAAAACGTAAAATAATTAGCTTAAATGAGGATTAAAGTTACTTGGAGTTAAGAATAACACTTGTAACTTTAAATTGGAATTAAAAATCAGTTGCCTTAAGCTAAGAACTTTATTTTTCAGCATGGTTTGTCAGTTTTGACCTGATAACGCCCTCTATATTCATTATGAATTATGAGAGTTGCTCTGTAGACATAAAAAGAGTCTTTTCATCACTGTTTTTGTCCATCATCATTATCAATCCAGTTATATTAGACATTTAAAGAGGTAAAGTTTTATCATATATAAAATCCTATTATTAAATTATTTCTTAAGCATTTCATTCTTTATAAATCTTAAATTAAAGAATTGAAATCATAGAAATTAGATTTTTTTTGTAATCATCTATTATATATTTTTCTTTATAAAATTATAGTCTTGAAAATATCTTTTAAAAGACATAAATTCCTCTCAAAACTTTTAATCATATTTTTATTATAAAAATTGTTTTATCTTTTGAAATATTGATTTTTGCCTTTTGTTTTAACTTATAACTATTATTTAATATAATATCTGTTGTTGTTTGACTTGTTGTATTAAATAAATATCATAAGTAAGTTTTCTCTAGAATTCTATATCTTTTTTATCTATTATTAGTTTTTTTATATAAGCTTTTTCTATAAGAATTATTTCTGCACAGTGTGTGTTTTAATTCTTTCATAAATAATATTTGTATTATTTATAGGTAGTTAAATATTTATATTTTCCACATGTAATTGTCTCATTAAGAGCTTTACACTTCTTATTGTTATAATTGTCAGTGACTATACCAATAATAGAATAATTATGATTCATTATGATTATCATAATTTTTTTATTATTATATTTCATAATAATAATTAAATTTATTATTTTTATATAATTATTTTTGATAATTATATTTAAAATTGTGGCTATAATATTTTATTATATTATACTTTTCTACTGAGGAAAGTAATAGTACCCTTGATATTGTTACTATTATCAAGAGTTTCATAGACAAACCTTCCAGTATCAAACCTGTACCAACCAGTACTGGTCTTATACTTGAGAGTAAGGTTTGACTATGAAACAATAAGTAAAAATTACTAAAGTTTTACTCATTGTACTCTGAATGTCCTCATGAATAAAATAAATAAGATAAGAATAATTATAATAATAAAGAATTCTTATAATTAAGGCATAAAAGATAATTATATTATTAAATAAATGAAATAAAATAATTTATATTATAAAACAAATAATATAATAAATAAACATATTTAAAAGCTCTTTATTATTGTTAAAAACAAATAATAAAGGCGTAAAAAATTGTTTTTTATTAATAAAAAACAATTAATACCAATAATATTACTAATATTAAAGTTATGAATTAATATAAATACTATTTATATTAGTTAAAGAATAATTAAGAGTAATAATAAAGAGAAAATAATCTCCTTTTAACCCTTAGTATAATAATTTTGAATAATTCTACGACAAATAATATAAATACAACTTATTTAAATTGTATCCAAAATAAAAACTAAGAGAAATTACAAATTTTCTTGATTTTACATGGATTTGAGATTTTAGAGAGAAATATAAAAAAAAACAGAACAATTGAATTAATCACTTCAAAAATGATTATTATAATAAATAATATCTTTGCTCAATACCAATATAAAAGATCTATATATATAGAAGAAATATATTACCTTTGGTTTTAGTTGTTTTAATGTTTTGATGCATCTGAGGGGGAAATAGAGTAAAAAGAGCTCTTTTTATAGTAAGTACCTCCCATATAGAGTCCAGTAGGCTTCTAGTAGACGTGTACTGATGTTATCTACTGGAAATAATCAGTATTTTAAGTTTTAGGAATGATTATGTCATGATCAAACCATCTTGTCTCATTATTATGCCGTTAATTAGAATTACCACTATAACTCTACGTTTGATGGCATCATAAGCTTGGCAGAAGCCTAAGCTTTGTGTATTTTCTTAGTATTAATCATAATATAATATTATTCACCAGTATCATCACTTATATGACTGTTAAACCTAAAACAAGATTCCAGTGAGTGATCATAAATGATCAAATTTAAGCTTAAAATTTGATCATTAATAGCTTTTAGGTTATAAATGCTACATCTATTATGAGAGAGGATTATAATAGCTTGGCAAGTCCTTATTAAACTTCAAAGAGAATTTTATTACATCATCAAAACTCTATTTTTGATGATTTTTCTTGTAACTCATCTTTCCTGTTGAACTTTAATATTTGAATCTTCAAACCAAGATTTCAAGTGGTTATACCTTGAATATTATAATACAAATTACGTCATTATTCACCCATGAACTAGTGTAATCTGAATTTCTTTTGTTTTAAGTTTGGACCACTTTCATAACAAAGTGGTCAACAGCTCCATTGATTTTATGCAATAATCCATTACAAGTTTTAACCTTGTTTATAACTTGTGACATAAAGCTCATATATGTGTTCCTACAGTAATATCTGGTGACTTTATTTTTGGTTTATCTCTCTATCTTGTATATTTCAAGAGATATTAGCTAAAAACTATGAATATATGCATTGACCAAAAAAGTGCATATATTCAGCTTAATTCCTTAAGTGTTCACTTTGGATAATAGCTTTATAATTGTTTATATGTGGAGTTTTATGGAGAATCCAATGGTAAAATTTATTTCACATGTTGCTTCATTGGTTTCTCAGTTAAATAAGGTTCTAAACCTTTTTCAAGGTATTATTACTTATACTTTGGTAATTATTGACTTTTCAGATATGCCATAGAAATGACATATGTGTATTTTACCATGAGGAATATAATGGTGTAATTCATTTCACATTTTTACTCATTAGAGTCTGAGTGAATTCAGATTTTTTACTTATTCTTGGTAGTTTTACTACTCTTTGAGATGATTACTATAAGTATAATTATTACAGAAATTTCGCTGTGACCTTTTTGGATATGTGGTCATATCTCAAACGCTCACATTCCCTACCACCAAGAAAGATTGTATCACAATCTGATATAGTTAATTAGGGAATCATCCACTGTTCTACCTCTTCAATAGACTTTGTTAGTCTTGAAACTCAATAATGCTTTATTTTTCTATTCTTTAGGCTTTATTTCATGTCTGAACCTTCTTAATAGTTTATCAGCATTTGTTATATCCTTCTTAAGTACCCATTCATCTTCTTGATTTGGGTTTCTATATCTTACAAGGTATTCCCTTTCTTTTTTGTTTCTTGTCCTTCTTTCTTTATGGACTTTCACAATTTTCTTTTCTTCTCCTTCTTCTAAAGGGGGTATTTTTTAGTGAAAATAATTCCTTGTCACTTGAGCTGTAAGTTTCCATCAGACTTACAGGGAAAGCTGGGTGTTTTTTCATTATTTCACCTGTGAGCTCTAATTGCACAGCATTGGGTCCATGTATTGCCTTTATCATAAATGGTCCTGCAAAGGAATCTTTCAATTTCATTGGGCCTTTCATATTATTGAAATTTAGAGTTGACACTAGAACCAAGTCTCCTATTTTGAATTCAGGTGGTTTATTACTTTTATCCCATCTTTCTTTTTCATACTTGAAAGAATCTTGCATACATCTGTTTGCATTGTGTCTTGCTTTGTCAAGCATCAACTTGAAGCTACTTTCTGTTGGGTGTAAATCCACTAAGTCCTTTTTGAGGGTATCATAAGGGAGTCTTGGATTCCAACCTTTTTCTAGCATTTCAGCTGCTTTACCATTTGAAGAATGGATTGATGTTTTATATGCCAGCTCAAGAGCTGGTATTAATGTACACCAATCATGGGTAAAACCATCAGAATCCTGGAATTTTAGGCCATAAGCACAGACTCTTCTGATCATGTCTTCTGATGTCTGTATCATTCTTTCTGCTAGACCATCCGTTTGGGGGTGGTAAGCTGTTGAGAATGATAGTTTTGTCCATAATACTGAAGTGAACTTTGGTTCTCTATCACTTATGATGTTTTGGAATGCGCCTGTATGGCTAATAACTTTATTCCATATCATTATGGCTATATCCATAGCTGTATCATCCTTCTGACATGGTAAAAACATTGGGGTTTTGCTATATCTGTCAACTAATAATAGGCAAGCATTGTAGCTTCTGTCTCCTCCTGGAGGTAAGGCTGTTACCCAATCACGTGAACTATTTCCCAAGGGGATTTTGGTTCTTCGATTTGGATCATCATTCCAAATTTCTTTCCTGTGGCTCTGTTTTCTTTTTGGCATTTGTCACAGGTCTGGTAGTATTCTGCAACATCGTTTTTACAATTTGGCCACCAAGAGCTGGTTTTTACCCTCTCTAGTGTTCTGTCTTCTGAGAGATGTCCAGCTACACCACTATCATTACATTCATGTAGTATAGTACTTATTAGAGTTCTATCTGTTAAAGCCATAACACCTGTATGTTTAGTTCTATGGTAAAGGATTCCATCAAGGAGGTGGAATCTTCCTTCATCATATGCTTTTTTCCATGTTTCATCTAGTCTTGATGAAATTGATGGGTATTTACAGTCTCGCATTAGAAGTTGGCATAAGATATGGCAGTTTTTATCCGTTTTATAGCTTTATTTAACTTGGTTAAACAATTCTGTGCCTATATCTGTGACACATATGCCTCCTATATGGTGCTCTTCCTGTGGTACCCATGCTGGGTTTTCAGGTGTATTTGCTAAAGCCCATCTACTAAGAACATCCGCATCTTTATGAATATTACCAGATTTATGAGCTATAGTCATATTTCTTCTTTATTCTTGGATGGCAATTTGGCATCTTTGCATATGTCAATTTGGGGTTTTCATGTTAAGTAAAGATTTTACAGAACTGCAATCTGTCATTACATCAAACACTGTTCCATCCAAATAATAGTGTAATCTTTTGAAAGCCCACACAAAGCAGAGGCATTCCATTTGGCTTGCTCCATACCTTGCTTCTGTTGGCTTTATTCGTCTTGAACTGAAGCAAATTGGTCCTTCAACAGGTTTGTCATTGATGATTTGTGTCTGGTGTAGTTCAGCCGCTAGTCCTTCTCCACAAGGATCAATGTATAGCTTAAAGGGTAGCTTGCAATCTGGCATTAGAAGAAATGGGGCATTTGTTAAGGAATTTCTCAATTCTTCATATGCCTTAACTCTTTCTTCAGTAATTTCATAGACTGTCTGTTGGTCACAGAGCTTATACAATGACTTGGAAATTCCTGAAAAATCTTTCATATGCTTTCTCTAATAACCAGCAAATCTTAGAAATGATTGCATTTCTTTCTTAGTTTGGGGCATTGGTTTCAATAGTACTGCTGCTACTTTTTTTTGTCTATGCCCAAGCTTGGTCCAGATGCAACATGTCCTAGTTGTTTAAGTTCACTGTATGCAAAATGACACTTCTTCAGAGAGATATCATGTGTACTTGGACTATTTTTTGTAAGAATCTTTCTTGTCTTGATAAGTGACCGTCCCAAGTCTCTGAGAAAATTATGATATCATCAATATAAATAATCAGCCATCCTTCTACTAATTCTTCAGGAAATATGGTATTCATCATCCTTTGATAACGGGATGATGCATTTTTCATACCAAATGCCATTCTGAGATATTCAAAGATTCCAAAGTGGACTATTATCCTTAGTAGTCTCTTGGCATTGTCTATTGAGACATTTTGATTAAACCCTTTTAGAGCATCCATGGCTGCAATGAGCTTAGACTGAGACGATTGTGTTAATGTCTCATGGATTCTGGTTATTGGGTATCTGTCAGGGATAGTATAGGTGTTTAGAGATCTAAAGTCCCCTACCATCCTTGATTTTCCATTGTGTCAAGCTATAATGACAGTTGTAGTCACCTATACCTGTTCATTATATCCTACTTTCCTTAATACTGCAAGGTCCATTAGTTCTTTAATGTGTACCTCTAAAGCTTCTCTAGCTCTTGGGCTGGCTGGATAAGCTGGTCTTCTTAATAGAGGTGAGTAAGGTTTTTCTACATTAAGGATTATGTCTACCTCATGTCCAATTATGGAACCTAGTGGTTCTTTGTCAGTTTCAAAGGCATTCTTATATTTACATAAGAGTTCAATCAATTTTTCTTTCATTTTTACTGTTAATTAATGATTAAATTCTGCCTCTTTTAGCTGTTCAGTTATGAAAAATCCATTTCTGGGCTTTTTTCTTCATTCTTGACAACTTTTATTTGTCTTTGATTATTAAGAAGCCCAACTTTTTGTCTTCTATTGTCACCTATGGTAAAATATCTATCCCTTTGGTCAGAGATACTTATGGCATAAATTGACAAGTAGTCATTTCCAAGTATAAAATGATTACTAGTGCAGTTGTCCATTACTACAAATTCTACTTTCAATCTGATACATTGTGAAGGATGAGGAAAATTAGTGTTAAGTCAATTACTCCAAGGGGCTTCATGCTTTCACTTGCACTACTAAATTTTACTCCTTGTATTGGTATAGGTTTTTCTTCCCAATCTGGTACAATTGTTTTCAAATAACGTTTACCAACACATGTGCAATATGCTCCTGTATCTAAGCTCACTTTTGCCTCTTAGTTTCCCACCATGACAATAATTATACTT